>SSNR01000009.1:254332-381814 GCA_006937965.1 Callopanchax toddi | reverse complement strand
CCCCCCCCCCCCCCCCCCCATATATTCACTGTATGGTGAACAAGTAGGTATGTAAATATTCTGTCATCCAGAGCCTGTTCATCCCAGTGGGTTCAGAAAATAGACAACTGGACTTTTTTATCTTCTTGGAGATGTTCTTCTTCTCATCCTAGTGGATTTCTCAATTCAAACTGAAACGTGCAGAATAACATGCTTTAAAGTCATTTGCTTACAACTCTATCTCCAATCGTCACTCTGGAGAGCCAAAGGGTCTTTGTTGTCCTGGTCCACATGTGAGATGTTCCACAGCATTTAACACCTTCAGGAACATGATCTGATCATCTCGTATGTTAGCCTAGTGAACTAGACCATCAGTTCTGATATAGTCTGGCTCGCCAGGCTACTCGTATGTAGATCAGGACAACAAAGACCCTGGTGACTCTCTAGCTAATAGGGCTTGATTGTAAACTAGCTCACATTAATAAAGCTCTCATGACAGTTTAAAGCTTGGTGCTCTGCATTTTTTTTTTTTTTTTTAACTGAGAAAAGCTGCTCAGATACAAAACAAAATGTCTTCAAGTAAAGAAGTCCAGTTTCTGCACCTACTAGGGTCTCTATTTAAACATATTAAAGGATTTCTCATGGAATAAAAAGTATTTATTGCACTATTCCATGAGAAATGTTTAAAATGTTTTCATGTACATTTTTCATCCACTATATAGTGCTTTAGAAAGTCATCTATGGTCAAATAAAAGTAGTTTTACACTACACTGGTTAAAATAGGCCATGATGCATTGTGAACTGAATTAGCTGAGCATGCTAACGCTAACCTCTACAGGTCATTGATTGAAAATCTCATGATTTCTAAACCAACGGGCCCCAAAGTTGAGGTCAGAATTGTGAAACTCCAGGTTGTGGGCGCTGAGTGGATCTCCATCAATCAAATAAATCTTAAAAATTAATTACACATTCATTATAGTTGATGTAAAATCTAAACATATTAGCCATAGAAGGATATAAGTAGTAGATAACTGGTTGAAGCCGTTGGTGTTTTCATTACTTAGCTTTATAACAAACAGATGTTGCTAGAAAACTGTGAATTAAAGCATTATTTAAATTAAACATCAAACCTTCATCACATTGTTCAAAACAAGCCAGATTCCAGCCGTTATAATTCACCACAGAAATAACAAATAGGTTTATGAGGATGATTTTTTTAGGATATTAAAGGTAGTGATACAGTTGCAGGTGCAGTCCATGCGTGTGTGAGTTACAGTGAAGACGTGTGTAAATACATTTTCATAGTCAGTGTTATGGAGACAGGTGATGTTAATTTTACTTTCTCAGCCAAAGCCAGAAAAATAGTGCTGTCCGTCTCCTCAGACTCAGGTGTATAACTATTTATGCAGCACATAAATCAATGCAATAATCATGAAGTCATTCAAGTGGCGTTTAAAACGCAGAAAGACCAGATTGTCCCCCCATCTCCTATGTAGTACATAGTGAATAGGATGTAGTGAACATTTCTAGTCATATTCCAGCCAATCCCATCATGCCTCAGTTTTCTGTATGTATATTTCTCTTATTTGATTTCCAATCACTCTTATTGATTTGTCTGTTTGTTGTTTTCATCTCCTCTCCTAACTAGCCTACTTTAATCTGACATCAGTATAAACTGCTTTAGCATCTGTTTGTTTGTTCAAACAGTGGTGTCATGCAACAAGGTATGTTCTGCTATAGTTTTATTCAAAAATAAGCTCAATTAGACGTAGCCAAAGGCAAATGCATCTTACTGCTGCTTCTCGCTTCGCTATGCTTTGTTGATGTTTGATGAGATACTTCAGTGGAAGCAGAGACGTGTGATTCATCTCACTCTGAATCACATTAGGGGGCGTTTGTCTAAGAAATAAACAGATCTCACTGTCATTAGTGTTAATATTATTATTAAAAGATGTTCCGATCATCACCGTTTTTCTTCCTTTCCTGTTAATTTGGTGTGTAAACATAAAAGTGAAAGAAATATCAGGAACTATGAATAGGAGGCAGAATGAGACATGCCTTGCTCAGACTCTAATGACGTACTATAAATTCCCCCCATAATAAGCACTCCAGTGGTGTAACATCTGTCAAGAGGAAAATTCAGGTCAGTGATGTTTGTCAGCAATGAGTGACACATCTTACTCAACATGCACTATTTTGGACAAGTAAACATGCCTTAGCTCTGTCTTAAATGAAGGAATAGGTTCTGATTTGAGGGAGTAAATCTAAATAAAAGGTCTGGCATCATGTCTGAGGTTAAAACCTGCAACAACAAAATAAAAAACATTAATTTTCACATAACCCAAATGATCTCTCCCCCACAGGATATACACAGTGTCTGCTACAGATTGACACAGAGATGAATAGATGCTTCATTGATACCGCAGGGGAAATTGTTTTGTCCCAGCAGCAGCGTAATAACAATAAACTAACCACAGCAATAAGATAAATCCCAGCTTGCACCAGAATACCAAAATGCTCTCGGCTGAGATTTGCAGATTTTAATGCACGTGATCTTAAAAACAAATTAGATATAGACGTTTCAGGGTCATAGAATTAGAGAGAGAGAAGTAGCAGCTTGCTTGGTGACATTTCTGACCCAAATTTCTCTGCTTTTGACTTCTCTTTAGGCAAGCTAATGCACGCAAATCCTCCATTGCAATTAATCAGATTGGCCTCCCACCTCATCCTGACCCCAATCTCTAAAAATACTGGGGGTTTTTTTCAGTAAATTACTTCCCTGTGATATAAATTGATGTCTTATTGTTTAAATTGTCTCTCTGATTTTGTTTTTATTTAGATTGTTGATGTAAACATGATCTTTTATGCTTTTCAGATTGATCCAGTGCTTACTGCTGAAGTGGAAGCTGCTGTTAAAAGGTAAGGAGTATAAGTGGATACACAAACAGGTCTTAGTGTAGCACCAACATCCTCTTTGTGGTGTTTGGCCTCCATTGCCGAAGTCTCTATGAATCTTTCCCTTTTCTGCCAAAGGCCTTCATGAAAATGAGAGACCCCTGCAGCAGGAAGCTGCCCTCTCTTGTTAAGATGTTACCTGAACTCTCTGTACATGTCACAGAGTGCAGCCAAATGTCCTACCCCTAGCTTGTCATTCTTGTTCAGCATCATTCACGCCCATGCTGGCCCTGAGTCACGCCCCTTTGCTGCTGTCTCTACAGGACAACAGGGGTCTTCTTGGCTCAGGAGAGGAGCCAACAGGAGCTTCATGCTGCTATGAAAAGGTGCTTTGTGTTGGTCAACAGCTCGGTGTCCGAGGGCATGTCAGGAGCCATCTTGGAGGTAAGCTTTGTCAGAGCTTTTGGGTGGTTGAGCAACAACAGATTACATCCAAAAACATAATAAGATTATTGAGAGTAGGTTTCATTGAGGTGTTTACAAAGATTTTCTAATTTAAGGCTCTTTTGGAGAAATGTAAACCATGTGAGTTTTGTTTGTATTTTTCATTCGTTTGAATGTTATCTCACCCATTCAAAGACTATTACCCAAATTAATTGTCTGACTCCAATATGTCTATTCCTAAGTGAGCCGAACCTCCAAATCCACTTAATCTCATTTAAACACAGTCAATTAAGACAATCCACAGTGGGCTTAAAGTCCTATTAGTATGTTCGGATGTTTCACTCAACAACCTGCTGAAGCTGACACAGATAGTTAGCTTTGGAAGTGAACCAGGACAAAGAAAGCAGAAAAGCAGCTTGGATTATTTGTTTTTTATTTTCTTATTTACAAAGTTTGTCCTTTCTGACATGCAGGCGATGGATCTCAGGGTGCCCGTGTTGGCGAGAAACATTCCAGGAAATGCAGCGGTGGTGCAGCATGAGGTCACTGGCCTGCTGTATTCATCTCCTCAGGTGACTACTTATCCTAAGTCCTAATAAGCTTTGTAGCCCATAAACACACTGACTTTTAGACACAGCTCATTGAATCAACTGACTGGAGAAGTATTTACTGCTGATTAGAAGTACGAAAACGTCAACACAGAACCTGTGTTTGCCTCCTTAATAATTTAAAATATACAAAACAAAACAAATGTCCATCACCTCGTAACATTTTTCAGTAACAGTTCATTTCCTGATTCTGTTCTAACCATGTGAGATGTTTGGATTAAAAGCAAAAAGTTCAACCTTTCGAGAAAAAATAATCAAATCAGCAAACATAAAGGAGCAAAACAGGGAGCTAATTCAGTTTACTGTTTAATGACATTTGCAGAGGGATAACATATGCTGTGACCAGTTGACAGAGCTTAAGCACGGCGTCTTGACGACGCCGTGCTGCAGCGTCATGTTGCTGCGATGACGGAGATAAGTGCTCTCTGCACGTGTGCTTAGCTGAGCTACTGATAGGAAGGTCACACAGATGGTACAGCAACTTGGACAGTAAGTTGAGCTTTAGTCCTGTTGCTGATGATTTAGAGCTCTCATACGGCCGTACAGAAGAGCTGCTTCCTACCAAGAACCTCTCCAGACATAATCACATCACTTGAAGTGAAGAGTAAAATAGCTTGCCGACTGACAGTGGCTAAAACTTTGTGTGCCCATTGGCTCGCTGCACCAATAAATGTTGGCTGCTGCGCAGCAACAACACTTCAAGGCACTCTGACTTCATTTTGAAGGCTTCTTTCCATTTGGGGAGCCAAACGATGAGCAACTCTGGATGATGTCTGGATGAAAAGCGTCTCGGTCAAAGATCTGTGATGGCACTGGTACTCATACTGTACTGGTACTGGTACTTTATATCAGATTTGTATCCTTATTTTTCTTTTGACAGAAGATCAAACAGTTTGGTTTGCTGTCCCTTTCTTTAAAAGCAAATAAAAGATAGAAGCCTTTAAAAAAGAGGGGCTACAAAGGTCTACTGGCCATCCTTATTTGGATTGAAAGCCACAAATATCTCATACCTTTGGCAATAATAAGACACTTTTGAAGTATTTACTAATCAGTGGGCAGGCTTCTCTCCGAGTTCTGTTCTTGTGCCTGGGATTTTCTTCCATGCTTTAAAATAAACATAACGTATCTCCAGGCAGCTTCACTGGTAAGCTTTAAGTGGCTTTTGGCTGTACATGAGACTCATTTTTGGCTTCGCCCCTTGCAGGAATTTGTGCACCAATCTCAGAGGCTGTTGTCAGATCAGGAGCTGAGAGAGAGAGTGATAAGGAATGGAAAACGCTACGTGGACGAGCATCACAGCCTGAAACGGGAGAGAGAAACCTATCAGCGACTGGCGGACACTCTGCACTCAGCGTAAGATCACAGCGTTCATCCCAATGCTGGAAACTTTCTCAGGAACTTGAGCAGCAGAGAACAGGACATCACAGACGTACTTTGTAGAAATACTTTTATTATTCTATTTATTTATATGAATGTTTTTATTTGCACTGCATGACTGAACGTTATGCTGCAGGTCACTCTGAACCAGACACAGCAAATGTCTTTTGTCACATTTATAGAATTTATGCATGTGAGATTATTTTACTGTCATGCACATTTTAAAATAAATTAAGAAAATGTATCACATCTCTGACTTTATTTGGTTTGTGATCAAAAAATGTTTGATAGCTGATAGTTTTTCACTCTGGTGAGACAAAAATAGCTTTCCAGCTTTGTATTCTCACTCATTCATTTTTAATAGTCCAGCAATTGAATTTCACAGATTCAAGAACCCAACAAAAAACTAAATTTGTTTAAAGGGCAGAGGAGCAAAAGGTCCTTTCAATTTAATGTACAAAGGTTGGGTTTGGCAACACTCTGAGGCAAGAGGGGGAAAGGGTGAATTAAAAATATCAAATTTGCACAAGTGGATCAGTAGTTTAGCTGCATGCCGTTCTCATATACAATGCACCTTTTATCACTAAACACAAAAAAATGTTCAAGGTCATAGTGATTCATAAAGAAATGGAAAGTAACATTTTTAATTGCAAACAAATCATTTTAACGGAATAATAGGAATCAATTTATTAAATATTGGTTTTAAGTCACATTATTTTGAATTAAAGCCAGACTTTCAGTAAAAATGAAAAACACTAAGACTGAGTTCCATATTTTAAGTGGTGAATTAAGCCTTTTTCAATTTAAAAGACCATTTTAATCTCTTTTTCATATTTATATTCACCAGTTTGTGAGTGCAAAATTGTACAGATGTCGATATCCACATGCAGCAATAACGTTTTGTGGTTTAAAATATTTTATACATAACTTTACATCTGGTCAACCCTTCAATTCACGCTCTCTGGTATTAAGTATATACAGTATACAGTACATGTACATGAAAAATATGGAGGGCTGAAAATGCCACAATGCAATAAATAAGAACATCATGAATTAACTATATTAGTTATTCATTGATTAATCTGAAATACATTTAGTAAGTGACAAATTAAAGAATATATTTGTGTCAGTAATGATTGAAATTGGGCATAATTACTCTAATTTTCTTTAATAATTGCTATTTTTATTCAAAATATCAATTTTACATAAAACATATTTGACTATTTTGATGATTAATTGTGCTGATGCTGCACTGCATCAATAAATACTTTTTACTGTGGCACATCAACAAAATGTGCCTGGGTAACTGGCACCGCAAGTCAAAACCAATCAATCCCAGAACATGAGCACTTGGATTCATTAGGTGACTGTGTTGTGTTTGAATAGGCTAGTGAAATATTTGGAAATGCTTTAAATTAGTGGGACTTTATAAACAGTTTTTGACACAAGTAATTATGTAACAGCACAATAATAAAAGTGGAACTTCTGGCCCTCCATGGTAAAAGGCCTTAATAGGCATCAAAATGTAGCGAGGGCTTGTTACAAAATCACATCATTTTGACAAAGGCATTGAGGTGATCGAAGCCACATCTATTGTACATGAGGTCTGTTTGGGTTCTGTGTTATAACTGGTCCCCAGGTTTTATGATGGGCACTTGAGGTTGCTCACCACAGCTGTCCTCCTTTCCAACCCAGTGAATGCCATGGCCGTTTTCCTTGGGTGGAAGATGTGGCGAATGCTGGCGCTCGAGTGTGGAGAATGTGGTGAACTGAACTCTCTTTCTTTTGCTGGTGGGCGAGTGGATGGACTCGCTTTGTATGGGTTTGTTTCTGTGAGAGCCCGTGCAGCTGAGCGGGGAGTCTGTCACTGAGGCCAAGCAACTGGGCCTCCTGGAAATAGCTGTCTTATCGGGCCCAATGTCTATCACAGTGGTTGTTGTCTGGGAGTCTTGATGGACCGGGCTGCACGGCACAGTCATCACCAGCTCAGCGTCTGTGCCGAGCCATACCCAGTCATGTCTGTGCCCTGTTGGCTCCTGGCTATGGGAGGAAGGCTTCTTGTGCCTGAATTTAACAACATATGAGATACAGTTTACTAGAAACACCAGGATGGCCAGGCAAAAGACACCCAGCAAAGCATACATGCCGATCTCCAAGTCTGTAAGAGGCCTGTTAGCCAGTGCTTCTTCGCCACCTATCTCTACCTCTGCTGTGTCCTGCCCAGGTACCACCACTTTGCTGGAGAAGTTGTTGTAATTTACCAGATTCCTTGGCGCTTTCACAGTGCTAGTAAAGCCAACGCTCCTCATGTCCTCCACGATCATGTTGTCCGAGCCATATCCTTTGCTGCTCATGAGGCTGACATTCACCACACTGGTAGGACTGCCAGCATTTTGTAAACTACTGGTCTTGCCCACTCCTCCAAGGCTGCCACTGGTTATCAAGGTTCTTTCTGTAGTTTTGATGGTGGTTGGGACCTTCTGAATTGCACTCTCCTCTTTATTGGAGTTTGAGATTCTTGTGGGGAGAAACTGGAATGTCTTTCCCAGCTTCCTCTCACTGTCCTCTTCCCCATCACTCCCATAGTCATTGCTTTTGCTAACTGAACTTCGGTCAAGGCTGCGGGTGTTGCTGCCTGGCCGACGAGTGTTTGTCTGGAATTTCACCTTAAGGCTGCCGTTGCCCACAGCCACAGTACTTTTGCGTTTAGACTTCTGGCAGGTCTCACAGATGGACATCTCTACTCTAACCAGAACTCCTTCACCTTCCCCCTCTGCCACCACAACAGGAGGTTTGCCCCTCACCGACACCACCCCTTGATCAAGAGACGTTACTGTCACGCGATAGAAGGCTGGATCGTAAATGTCAAGCGGTGTTTGGTTTCCATCACTGAACTGTATCCAGGAATTGACCAAAGCTTCCTGTGAAAACAATAAATCACAGAAGTTAATATTTGCACTTTAAAGCAAAGGTTTTTCTCCAAGACATTTTTAAAAATGAACAAGTTACCTGTTTGGGGCTTTGAAGCACTTCTTGTGTTGTTGTTGTAGCAACGATGGCCCTGTTGCTTCCTGAGCTACGTTGTAAGGTCATGGAGAGACCTGTAACCAGCTGGACCCCCAACTCTGTGATGCTCACTTTGTCATCTACAACTCTGACAGTTGTTTTTGCCAAAATAGCATCAGACAGTGGCGAAAACACCTGTCACACAGCAACATTTGTTAGGATCCATTTAATTCGCCAGATTTAATACAAAAACTAAAATATGAATCTACTTCAATTAGGCTGTGTTTCAAAGAAAACATAAGCAGAAGTGCATCCTGTCACCTGGATGGTTGTTGTCCCAAAATCTCGACCTGACAGCACCCTTCCTTCCTGTAGCTTTGCAACTCGAGGGTCTTCCACCTTCATGAAGTATCGAACCAACCTTGTGACGTCCACCTGCCAGTCAGAGCCTAGAAAATAGGCGGTAGGATCTCGAGGGTCTTCCTGCTCCGCCACAAAATAAGTCAGGACCCGCACAAGAGCGTGCTGAAGCTGCAGCATGCAGCCTTTCCCCTTCCGTTCGGCCTCATCGCTGTTCCAGGCAGACCTGACATGTAAGCACAAAAACATGTGGGTTGCACCTGTCACACAGTTAATACTTTCACTTGCTTGACTTCAATCACGCAACCTGGTCTCTCTGCTTGATTGGATCACGCTGAGTAATTTCAGCACATTAAACAACAGAATCATACCCCCTAAATCCTATGAGAGATATCACATGAGCTAAATGATGCTTCTAAAAATCTCTCAGAGAAACCAAATAGGTGTTTTTTAAGCACAATGAATGTTTCCTACCTTTTTGAGGTCAGGATTGGAACCCTCCAGCTTTTGATCTGGCTCAGTTCAGTGTCTGACAGCTCAATCTGGAGGGGGAGCCGAGGCATCCACACGTTCAGTTCAAGCTGAGCACTCAGGTAGCTGTAGGTGAAGTTTACTATCATCTTCACTTTGCCTTTGGTCTCTTTGCCGTTTAAAAAAACATAGTCACATCTGTCGGACACCTGGGTAGAAAAGGACATAATACCCAAAGGAAGCACTCCATCAGAACAGGAATCTCTCATCATCTTTATTGCCTGTCTAATATCAGTGAGTATGAAAACAATCTGCATCAAACACAGAGGGAATTTGTTGTCCATGAAGGAGATGTTACTCATCTAACCAATGACAAAAAAATAATTAAATATTCTCATAAAAGTCACAGTTTTAACAAATAGGCCCTTCTTACAAAAACAAATGGCTTTGCAGCAGTTTTGCTCTGCATGTTGCCACAGTAATGTCAGCTGGCTGTAATAAACTACAGCGATGATCACCAGTCCGAAGCGTCAGGAAGAGGCAGCATTGCAATTTTATGTTAATCCAAATATCACGCGGTGTTGTGCTGACATCAGTCCTCCACAGCCAAGTGCATTTGTTACAGCTTAATTTCAAAGGTGACCTTTGCAAGTTTTAACAACTTCTCAAAGAACTCGTGGACGTTTTGAGACATTACTCAATGAGGTGTCCAATCAACAACTTCACAGCTATGTTACATGTAGTGGAGTTTAGGGGAAATCCAATTTTTATGCACATCCACACTCTTACTTATGAGAATAATCTGGAAAGTAGGACATACTATTTTTTTAAAGGTTCCTCTGAGGGTCAGTCGTGCTGAACTCATTGCGTGCCATGAATCTAAGCTCCAGCATGACCACATCATGATGCATCATCCTTCCTGCTAACTGAAATGTAATGCCCTTATTCCTCCAAATGATCCACTTTACATCCAACACCAGATTTAAAATGCATCCCACTGCAGCTCTTGAATAGCTGCAGAGAATAGAACTTGAATGTTGGCCATGTTCGAATAATCTGAAGCATCAGTAAAAAGGGAATGTCACTTCAATTCCCACTCATTCTCATTACAGCCTTATTGTGTGTCCTCTGTGTTATTAGTTTCAAAAAAAGACATTTGTCTAAAATTAGATTTGTCTTTCATCACTGGGTAAAGTATTAAAGATGAGAAGGATGTAAAACACGGGCTTCACAGGTGTGACTGTAGATTCTTTGTGCAACTAATTTAGGCTTATTCAGAACAAATATAAAAATTCAAAGAAAACAAGTACAGTTCATGTTAGACTGAATGCAGGATTTGTAAAAAATGGGTTTATTCAGACATGTTCAAAAATCTTCTTGCATATTTTAAGTTTTCATCCTTACTGCACTTTTGAAAACACTTGCCAGCACAGCCGATTACACCCAGTTTGCTTTCATTCAGTGGTGTGAGCTGTCCATTTCAGATAAATCCTTCCCAATCTATCACTAGCAGATTTGATACCCCTTAGGCACAGCAGAAGAGGAACGATATCCGAGGCAAGCTGTTGGACTAAGAAGATTAAAGAGAATGTTTGCGACTAGAGCTGATGTTTGGTCAGTAAACACTCTGAGCGCTACAGGAGGCTTAGAACAAAAGGGTTGAAAATAATCATTTAGTCCACTTTCATAATTTTGGCATCCAAATGGGATGGGATCCCCCTTCTAACTGACATCTGTGTTTTTTACTCTATTCTGTCAAGCCCAGCAGCTCACTAAACAGATTACATTTATGGTCAAATGTTTTGAGAATGACACAAATATTAAGTTGGTGCCTCTGTTTAATGATGGCAGCTCGTTTACCCTTCTGAAAATTATCCAGCGTGATTACATGTATTCAAATTAATTGCAACGTTCCTCTGCAATTGCAATAAACTTCATCACATTCTGATAAAAATACTTTAAAAAAGCAGAAATTGGACTGCATCATTTACTCTGAATCTCTTTTCTGGTTGCATGGGGCATCCAGTGAAGCCGAGGTTAATATCAGTTCTGTGTCCTGCCAACAATAATGAGACTATTTATATCCCAGGTTGTTTCTCAGCCAACTGAATGGCTCCAGTCACTGTTTAGCCTGGGAACACAGCCATGCATAAGGAATGGTACCTAAGCTTCCTCCAAGAGGAACTCCTCCCAACCGTTTAGTGATGAGAACGGTCTTTTCCACCACGATAAGCACTGAGCCATACAGATAAATAGTAACTGATCTAATCTCATTGATAACTTGTGATCAATCCATAAAAGGAAGGTGTACAAACTAAAACATTGATTATATACAGTAAGACTGGGCTGCCATCAGTCAGGGTTTGGACCATAAGTGGATTCACAGCATGCAGGGATCTTGAAGGACCAATACTGCAAACATTGATTTTCTGCTTGAACTTAATGTAATTATCAACGAAAGCCTTTGAAACCTATGAAATGCTTGTAAAAATACATCAGATAAAATAAGTATTAAACACATCACCAGGTCTCTGAGTAAATCTATTTCAAAAGGTGCCGTTGACATGAAATTCTCACCAGATGTACCAGAACCCATCCAATCCACACCTGCAAGAAAATTAAACCATCTGTCTGTACATTAGGTTATGTGTAAAAAATGGGATGACACAGAAAAAGTATTATATGTTTATTTAATACTTGATATAGAAGCCTTTGTTGGTGCTGACAGCTTTAAGACGCCTCCTGTAAGTGAAGCTAGTCTCAGGCACTGCTCAGGTGGGATTTAGGCTCATTCTTTAGTCTTTAAATCCTGAAGGTTCTTTGTGCTCCTATGAACTCTGACCTTAATCAATCAATCAAAAAATTTTATTTCATTCAGTAAAAAAACAAAACAAAAACTAAAATACACAAAACTGCTAATAAGCATAAAGAATGAAAAGGAACAGAAAGAAGAGGAAAACTCTTATTAATATCTGCCCCTTTAAAAAGAAAATAGTAATATTAAAAAAATAAAAACAAAATAGAATTAAAAAGAAAGGCTTTAAATGAAAATTAGTTTGTTTACTGTCCAAGCCCTTTCGGCAATTAATGTGTAAAAAACAAAAGCTGAATGTTTACCGCGGTTTACCCAGAACTAAAAAATTATCATTTATATATACATACTCATATATATGCATATACATACCCGTACATCACACATACATAAATCAAACATAGCCCATTAAAGGTCTAAATCATTTCTTTATAAACTTTAAATATAAAGTCTTTTGTCTTCTTTTTAAACTTTTTAATGTTTTGACATTTTTTCATGTCATCACTAATATTGTTCCATAACTGGACTCCTCTTGATGAAACACAATGTAACTTAGCATTAGTTCGTACGGCTGGCTTCATAAACATGTTTGTTCCTCTCAAAACAAAAGTACTCTCCCTGATTTGGAAAAGCTTTTGGATACTGCCCGGTAATTGTTGATTTTTTATTTTGAACATAAACTGAAGTATTTTGAAGTCAACTAGATCTTCAAATTTCAATATGTTTAATTTAATGAATAGAGCATTTGTTGGTTCTATGTAAGATGATCTAGTAATAATTCTTATGGCCTTTTTTTGAAGAATAAATATAGAATTGATTGTTGTCCTGTATGTGCTCCCCCAGACTTCAACACAATAAGTCATGTATGGGAGAATGAAGGAGCTGTACAAGATGTATAATGATGGCTGGTTTAAGAAATATTTGACTTTGTTAAGTATTGAAATTGATTTTGATATTTTTGAGTTGATATATTTGATATGCTTCTTCCAACTCAGTTTTTCATCAATCAGGACACCAAGGAATTTAATTTCAGCCACTCTTTCAATTTCTATATGATTTATTGTGAGTTTCTTATTGGTGATGGTTGATCTATTGCCAAATATTATGAACTTTGTTTTATTTAAATTCAGTGTTAATTTATTGGAGGCAAACCAATCCTTAAATTTATTAATTTCATTTCCAACTGCATCCAAAAGCTCCTCCAAGTTGTCACCACAACAAATTAAACTTGTGTCGTCAGCAAACAAAATTGTTTTTAACAAACTGGACACCTCACAAATATTATTAATATATAAAATAAACAATAACGGTCCCAAAACTGAACCTTGAGGAACTCCAAACCCTATTTTCATTAATTTAGATTTGACCTGATTTATTTCTACATACTGTTCTCTATCACTCAGATAACTAGCCAACCAGCTCAGGGCCACGCCTCTCACCCCGTACGTTTGGAGTTTACGTAACAATAATTCATGATCAACGGTATCAAAGGCTTTTTTTAAATCCAGAAAAATTCCAATAGCATATTGTTTATTTTCAATTGCAGAAGTTATCTCTTCCACAAATTCCATTATTGCAAGTGATGTGTTTTTATTCTTTCTAAAACCATATTGTTGGCCATATAGAATATTATGTTTAGTAATAAAATTGTCCAATCGGTTGTAAAATATTTTTTCTAATATTTTAGAGAACTGAGGAAGTAAAGAGATTGGTCTATAATTAGAAAACCCTTAGTTGACCCTTAGTTTTCTACATAGATCTATAGGATTCAGGTGATAGCAGCTTTGATTTTTTTTTCTCTGAAACCAGCTGAGTGTTTCTTGGCTGTTTGGGATCACTGTCTTGCTGAAACGTCCATCCTCGTTTCATCTTCATCCTCCTGGTAGGTGGCAGCAGAGCTTTCATCTTCCATTCATCCTTCCTTAGATTTTATAAAGCGTTCCAGATCCATGGAGATTAAGTGCATTACTTTTTGTTTGAAACAATTCTACCTGCTAAGTCCAGGTCCTGCTGATGCTCCGTAGTCTTTGGCTCTTCCGCAACTCTTCTGGTCATTCGTTTTACTCCTCTATAAGTGTCAGGGTTGCTTTCTAATTACTGATAGATTCCGGTGTCATGTCTTTTAACACCTGTCTTTCTTCATGCATTCAGTATTTTTCCCTGGGTCATTCCATGTTATTATATGATTCATGGACATTGCTGGTTTGATTTTGTTGCATGTGTGTATTTCATTGGTTGTTACTGACATTTGGTGAGTTTCTCATGTCAACAGCACCATGAGAAATATATTTACTAGAAAATGGAAGTTGCATTCAATACTTGACCTGGTGTATTTTATTATTCCATAAAAACAGGGCAAAAAAACACAGAAACAGCAAATGAAAGCTCATAATCTTTGTCCACAGCTGTACTAGTCGTTTATTAGTGAAGACATTTCCCGTTTGTTCAGACTTTACTAGAAAATACATCAGAGGTCTGGAGTCTTACTGTAGTTTTTTATTCATTGTTGATGCTTTGGTAAATATTATAACCTTTGACCTGAATGTGCTGTATCCCAGTTTTCAATTTTATCTGTAAACAAAGAAGCTTACAGACAGTTACCTGAGCTTGGATTTATGGGGTAAAAAGGACAAGCCATTGGATGGTCATTCAGTGGTAATAATAGAGCATAAAGGCTGCTGATGGTGAGCCTTGTTTAGGGCTAACAGTCTGTTTTATCATTTGGAAAAGAGAAAATAGAAGTAGCTTTTGTGTAGCTTATTTCCTTAAAGCTGCCCTTGTTGTCACACGTTATTATCGCAGCATTTTTTTTAACAAACGCTCCCAAATTGCCCTTTTGCCCATTAGCATTCGAGCGGGCACACGAGATACAAACTACTCAATGGAAAAGTCATTACTTGTGACTAAAAATGCTTTGCACATTCAAACAAGCTGATTAAAGCCAAATAATGGCCTCTAAGCATTGAAAAGACATTTCAGTTTACGTTTAATTTAGTAAAAAACACTTTTTTTTTTCCAAAAAAGGAAGCGAAGACTCTACCTTGAGAACATCCTCATCAGTGGAGCTGCAGTCTGTGTAGTCAGAGACGTCTGTGACAAGTCCATCTTCCTCCACAGCCACCGTCCTCACAGGCATCACCACCTTCTTTCCAGTCAGCACAGCCATGTTCAGGATCTCTGTGTCCTGCACAGAAAATCAAGTCCAAAAGAGCTGTAATCATGGCAAAAAATAGCAAATCACATCCGGTAATTCAGTGTAATTTCATTCTTTATTACATATGATTCAGCTGCCAGACAGAAAATACTTTTTTTGTTGTTGTTAGTGGTCAAGGAGACGCAGGTGATGAAGAGTAGCTCACTGACCTAGAAGTCCCAGAGTGATGAAGAGGCTATTCTTCCTTTGGGAAAGCGTGGATGAAGCAGAGTTAAGGCAAGGTGATGACCAGGTCAACACATGAAGGGGAGAGCTAATCTTGGATTTGTCTGCACAAGCATATTCCTCTGAGGAAAGCCACGGTAGTTCAAACACAGCCAAACAACCGTGGAGACGGAAAATGAGGTGTCTCTGTCCCCCAGCAGTGGACAGTTAGTTAAATATGTCCAAACAAGTTGAAATGTTCTTGGATAAAATTGTGAATTAATGTGATTTAGTTCAAAAACAGATCACCTAGTGAGTCTGGTTATTACGAGTGACGAGGATTTGTATCCTTAAATATAAAGAAAAGGCAATGAAACTTATAAAACCAACTTTTGTTGCTTATAAGAAAAAAGTCAGCTTTAAAAGAGACGTACTATGAAATGTTTCACTGTTTTTGCATTTGATATCACACGCTTGGGTTTTTGAAGTCAGCACCAACATAAAAACTTGGAAGAAAAACAGCAGCCTGTCTTTGTGTCTAGGGCTGCAGTTTGAAACTATTTCTCTGTGAAGTTCTCAGATTTTAAGATTATTTTATATGTCAGAATAGAATTATTTTTAAGTCTTTTATTCTTGATTTTTGATTTGTCATTAACTTCAGAGTTTCATATCCAAGTATATGATTTAGTTAACTTCAACAAAGCTGGTTAAATATGGAGTTTTATTACTCAGCAAGAAAATCTGACTTAAATTTAAAATTTTCTTTGGCCAAAAGTTGAAAGTTCAGACTCTTGAGTTTGTTATTGAATGCCCAATTAATGAAAGCAGACACAACAACAGTTAGTCTCTGCAAACATCAATAAAACTCAGAGGAATGGGCCCTCAGAGAAGCTGGGCTTTATGGAGCTGATGGAGGAATTACAGCGTGTTTGTTTGTGACTGGGTAATTAACCGGTCCAGCAGGCTGTTGCGTTCCTCAGTGTGTGTGTCTGTGGTGTACTGTTTAAATAAACCAGACCTGTTCAGACCCTAAAAGATGGATCATTACCAACAGCCTCCGACCAAACTGCAGGTGAGGGACATTTATTTAAGAATTAAAAACTGTTTTTCTATCTATGATTTGCTGTGCGTGGTATTTACTGTCAGGCTGAAGGACAAAAGGCTCTCATTAGGGCTTATTTAGGGGAGAATGAACCATGTCTGAATAGAAAAAAGAGGAGGTCCTAAATAATGTATTTGTAAATGTAAGTGCCTCAAAGAAAATTCACTAAAACCTCAGGAGGTTCCTTCTTGTTTCTTCTTCTTCTTTTTTTTGTCTCTTAAATGTTTCAGATCAGCAAACAAATTTCACTATCAGACAAAGATAACCTGAAGATTCTGTTTTCAAATGATGAAATCATTTATTAAGAGAATAGAGCTGTCCAAACCAGCCTGGACCTGTATGTGGAAAAAGTGTTTGACCCCTAAACTTAATGGAGGAACTAGTGATAACAGTAATGAGTTTCTTGTCATTCTTCTATACAGAATGGTTTAATTTCAGCCACATTGGAGGGTTTCCCAACATGAACGACCTGTTTAAGGTCAAAGGTCATATACACTTCTCATGGTTCCATTAATTACAGTAAGTCCTCCAGGTCCTGCAGCAGCCCCAGACCATCACACTACCACCACCATGTCTGACTCATGTTTTTATGAAATCCAGTGTTTCACTCCAGATGTAACAGGACACACCTTCCAGGATTTTCCATTTCTGTCTCATCACAGAATATTTTCCCAAAAGTCTCTAGGAGCACTAACTTAGTGACAAGGCCTTGGTTTCTTTTTTGGTTTTTGAATTGGAACTGATGCCATTTTTGCCTCATGTTTTTCTTATTGTTGAATCAGGACCTCTGACCTGAACTATAACCAAGTGATGCCTGCAGGACTTCAGATGTTGTTCTGGGTTCTTTTGTTCTTACATTTCTTTAGAACGTGTACTGCTTTTTGAGATCTTTTAGCCCAGTTTCTATTGAAGTGATTTCTTCATTTGACAGTCTGGATGTACGTAGCTACTGAGACAAAATTCTGCTTTCTAAATAATCTGGTTAATTTAGTTAACTCCAGATTTAACAAGGAGGGTAATGACTTATTCACATTATGGAAAAAAACACATGTTTTTCACATGTGGAAAAACAAGTGACCACATGGGAGCACATGAACATGTTAAAAGTGTTCCAAAATCACACGGTTACATGTAGTTCACATGTGTTACATGGTAACTTCACATGAGATGTCCACATGTGAAGTTCATGTGATTTTTAAGGGGGACCAGATCGGGTTGGATGGCTTTTTCTCTCAACACATGTTATCATTTGAAAACTAGATTTGTTTTTTTGTACTTAGGTAATCTTTGAAATTGGAATTCATTTGCTGATATGAAACGTTTAGGTGTGACCAAAAAAAAGTGAAAACAGAATAAATTTGTAGACGGGCAAATACTTTTTAACAGTACTGTCTGTGAGTGTAAAACGTGTCTCTTTTATTGTAAAATAGAGCTGAAAGAATAGAACAATATTTGTGTGAATTGTCATGCTGAGTGTGTAGCGCAGCCTTTCTGAATTATCCCTTAAATCAAATTTAAAGAGACAGTCAGCCATTTTGATTATGCAGACGAAGCAGATGGATACGTGTCCCTCGACTCCCAAACTGGTATAAATGAAGCTAAAATAGACTAACTGAACTTTTCTCTTCTGCCTTCCTGCTCTGAAGGTTGTGTCAGACGGTCTTTTTTGCCTCTGTTTGGAAACGCTGGAGCTGATGGCGATGTCCCTTTGAGCCAACGAGAAAATCTCCTCATGTTTGGCCCTCAGCCTGAGGTCGGCTTCAACTCAACAAGCGAGATGAATCATGTCAAATTCACAAATCAGGATGCTGCAGCATATTATAATTTAAAGCACCCCAGCAACATTGTGGTGGAAACATAGAAAATAGCCTGAGAAAACTAAAAACCCAAAAGGTCGCTAAGGAACTGAAGCACAGCTGCATATTACATAAATATTATGGACTGAGCAACTGCTAAGCTTCTGTTAATACCTCAAACAATGTTTTTCCAGTAAGAGGACAGCAGCCCAGGTGACAAATAATCAAGATTCAATATTGTTATTCAAACAGCTGTAATGTTTAGTGGAGGGGATTATATCCTGGATTAATTACAGACTAACTGTAGCATGATAAAGAGTTCTGAGGCACCAAAATAGCAGCACATGAAGCAGCTGTTAGGAGCAGTGGATGACCACATATTGCACGCCAGAACAGAGCAGAACAACACAGAAGAGAGGCGTCAGCTAGATGACAGTCAGCACTCACAAGGTCACATTCTGCTCAGAATAGATCCCATTTACTAAACAAAACTGCAGCACATCCAGCCTTCTGAGTATGCAAACCAGACAGGAGCGGATCAGAGCAAAGTGCATTTCATGATATTTTATGCGCCGATGCTCAAACGCAGTCCAAGTGTTGGCAGTTCATTGGAAATGCTGCTGTCGGTGAAGTCGATGGCAGTTTTCGCAGTGATTACGTGTGACATAAAAACTGTCATCTAGCTCACCATTACAAGAGGAGCCAGGCCAACGAAGTCCCTCTGGGTTGTATAAATCCTCATGGCTCCTTCGGTCTTGGCTACGCTTTTGGACACAGATGGTAGCTCCAGCTTCCATATGATCACCTGGCTGTCAACAGGACTGCTCAGCTCCTCAACCTCAAAGTCCATCTGAAGTACCTCCAGCAGGCTGCTTTCAAGCCTGGATTAGGAAACAAAAAGCTTGGATAAGTGAACAAATAAAATAGGTGCTTTTCCAGTCAGATATACCATCGTTATATTTTTAAAAAGCACACGTTATTCCTAAACTTTTGGCTAATAGTGCATAAAAATGACAAATATGGGTCTTAAAATGAGGTCAATAAAGTCTCACCAAGTGATAAATTATTGGTCATTTTTTATTTACCAAAACTAGGCCAAAGCAACATCTCTACATAGATATGTGTTAGTCAGACTGCTGGCCGGCTCGTTTTAAATGTTGCTTAAAGTTAACACAGCACTGTATTGCACAGACTTCATGTTTTTTCTGTCTTAACTGGTAAATATTCTGACTTCAAGCAACATTTCTTCTGGAACACTGAGGCTTTGATTAACTGTAACGCTGAAAATCAGGTCATTCTTAGCCCTGTATTGTTTTAGGTAAATCTATGACTCCTTTTCTTTTTACATGGTTCCATCATGGTTTGCTGCTATGTATTCATGCATAGGTCTCTTAAGGTCCAGCCACAGCATTCTGGTGTTGATTTACTGCTGTGGCTGGGATCATTATTCTGGTAAAAGGCCCATTTAGTGCTGAGGTTTAGCTAATGCACAGATTACCTCAAATTTGGCTCTAGAATAGAAGTAGATGGTCAGATCAATGTCTGCAAGGAGCCCACATCATCAGCCCTCCACCACCGTGATCAGCTGCTAGCTGTTTGTGCTCATTCACTGTATTTGTTTTGTTTTTTGTTTCCAAATATCTAATCTATAACAGTCATTCTTCTAGCTAGTAAAACCATATGACTTTCCAGATTTGATACCTTAATATACCCAGAGAAAACTGATGTATAATTTGTTTAATTGAATGATTTGATCTGTTTTATGAAGAGTTATCTGTAAAATCACGTGTCTCTAATGTATGAAAGTAGTCTACTGTCTCACGTAAAACATGCCATTCCTCATTTTTGAATAATTTTACATCTCCATGAACCCAGTTCCTTGCCTGGAACTGAACCTTTAGAGATATTCGGCTCAGAATTCATACTGACGTGTTATGAAATAGGCCCCATGGAAGTGTAGACATTTCCAAGTGGGATCTGAGGAACAGAGACAAGGCATGATCTGCCCCATTTTTCAGCTTTAAAGAGGACTCATGCATCTTGAGGCATTTTCACAGACACATAAAATTAAATTAAAAAGAGAGGAGAAAAAACCCTTGGATATCTTTCTGCAGAAAACCCGACCCTGGAATGTCCACAAGTGTTAAATGTGACTAGAATAGAAGATGGTGTGAGGAGGACAGTAGCGTCCTGCATACATAAGAAAAGCATAAGCTTATAATGGCCTCTTGGTGATGACAGCTAGAACACGGTCTCCTGTTGCCATGCATTCCATTTTTCCTGCATAGCCTAAGTTTGCGTTTCAGGTGTTATGCCTTGGTGCTGTATTGAATAACCGGTAAGATTTATTAGTGGGCCAAAACACAATAAGCATGCACATAACAACATGGACTTTATCGAACTCTCTGCACCATGCACATGTTATAAATCAGTGTCAGAGTTCTGCAGACACACAATAAGTCCTTTTTGCTGCATGAAAAAAAAGAGCGGCACACCTTTCTATGCAACAACAACAAGGTAGAATTGCAAATTATTTGCATAAATCCTCCAATAAATTCAGAGCTCAACAACAAAGCACACAAAAAGGATTTTCCTTATTAAGGGCAGGAAAAAGATTTAGTGTAATTTAATCATTGTAGCATATTGCTCAGAGACCTGAGATTTAAAGATAGTAATCGCATTCTGGTCAAGTATTACAAGAAGATACGCTTGGCTCACATAAGCATGCACAGCACATCCCCTTAAGTCTGCATTAACACAGATATCCATGCGATACGAGATGCTGTCATGCTACACCCCCCTTTGTCATTCTTGTAAAGCTTGCAGGGGAATGATCAACAACCTCATCAACAATGTTTTTATGTCCTGCAATCTGTCTGCAAGTTTATTAAGATCCAAGCCAACTTGCCTCGACTGAGGAGAGGGAGAAAAAAGCATCATCATACTGATATGCCAAGTACTTTCTGGGCTCACTAAAGCCAGCAAGGCAAAAAGTGGAGGAAATTCCCACAGAGGTGTGACAGTAGATGCTCTCTGCGGGAGTCCTGTGTATTTCATCACATTTTTTGAGAGGATTATCCATAATAAGGGGAAAAATATGTCAACCCGCAAAGACTTTGTTACAAACAATACATAATCCACAACAAATAGGGAAAACAACTTAATGAGGTCATAGCGATGCTGACAGCAAGTTCTGTCTTGGTTCAAAGCCAACAAGATCGAATGTGGTTTAGGAAAGCTACACTTAGATTCAACATATCTGAAGACTGGAGTCACGTGATAGGATTTTATTCATTAACATGTGATTAACTTTTTAAATTTGCAATTCCCCCCCCCAACATTTTGTGAAACTTGGCTGCACATGTTTGCTCTTTTCCAGCACTGGACACCATTCACACACAGATTAGTGCTTTAGTCTTAAAATCATTTCTTGGAGCTGCTAAAAAGGCAAACATAATCTTACTGTTTGAATTCTATCTCAAAGTATCCGCTTTGGGCTTCACTGGCAAGCTCATATTGCAGCAAAGATTTATGAAGTACAGAACAACATGGCTGCCGAAGGCGGGCGCCAGTTGGATGGTCAGCTGGTTAGTTACTGTAGCTCATTTAGAGGATGACTTACTGTAAACAACTTATCATCAAGAGTTTGGACTTTGGAAGAAATTTAAACTGAGTAAATGGCCGTTTTGATCCCCAGAGGATGGATGTTAGTGCCTCTTGAATTCCACCTCAGTTCTGCCAAGAACTTTGTTTATGTGCTGCTCCTTGGTGGAGTGACCTCAGAGTCACTGGATAAAATTTAAAGCAGGATTTTCCATCAGCATGAAAAGAAACACCTACGATCCAGTTAGTGAACTCATTTGTACGGTGCTTTACTTGGTTTGTATTTTAACATTATTGATGCCATTTGCTTCAACCGATCTATTTTGTGTTTAGTTTTATTCAGTGAAAAGCCAGAAGACTCACACAATCAATTAAAGCTGTCAGCTTGGTGGACTTGGAATGCACTGACCTGCTGTTCCCCTCGCTCTGCTCCCAGGAGACAGAGAGGTTGTTTAGCTGAATGTTTGTTTGGTCTGATTGATTTCTGGGGGATTTCTGGGATAGAAGGTTTAGCTCTAACCATGGTTCTGACATATCAGTGGCCAGACTGTGTTGTGTGCTGATGAATCCGTGTCACTGTCCTTGGTGCTGAAGTGGAAGACAGATTTGTGAAGATTTCTTTTCTCGCTCAGCCCCATAGTTCTTCTAATGTGACCTTAGATCTAACATCCTGTTAACTAGAAACATAAATAATGCTCCACTCTATTGCAGCCTGTCTGTGGTGTAAGTAGTAATTATCATGAACAGAATATCAATGTGTGATCAGAGACAAACAACAGCAGCACAGACATACTACAGCCTAGCTATTACACCGTGTCAATTCTACCTCTTTTACAAAACAGATGTCATTTCCATCCACTGTTTAAAGATAATTAGATAAAAATTTTAATGCATTTCCAAGCATTTTATATATATTTTAAACTTTTGCTTCAATTATTTGGTTTAATGCTGCAGTCAGACTTATGATTGGGACTAAAAGCCAGTAAAACCTTATCCTGCCCTTGCCTTCCGACACCAGCTCCCTGTTAGATTCCATATTGATTGTAAACTCTTATTTCTCACCTTTAACACTTTAATAGATCTTGCCCCTTATAACGCCACAGACTTATTGACTTGTTACGTACCCTTTTGGCCATTAAGATCCATCGACAGCTAACTGTTCCCAGGTCACAGCTTGGGACGAAAGGAGATCAGACCTTCTCCATTAGAGACCCTATTTTAGGGAACTTTCTGCAGAGAGAACTACAGAAAAATAAATCTTAATCTGTCTCCAAAACCAAACTAAAAACGTGACTTTTTGTGACAGTTTTATCTGTTAACATTTATTGTTTTAGTGCACATTCCTGTTTAACTAAGAACAACTAAGGTCTGGTTTGAGCTCACCAACCTGCAGATGTCTTGTAAATAGTTTATATTTCACTACAGTCCTTTTAGGTCACCTGATAAAATATGTTTTACTGCATGGCAGGGATGCACGGACTTACAGCTGGTAAAAGTTTATAAATAATAGCAGTAGACGGAAAAAGTGGGCAATAAAAGTATAAAAGGCAATACCCATTTGTAAGGAGTTTATAGGAGCACCTGCAGCCAACTTGTGTTTGGGGAGTATTAAGAAAAGTCCTTGTGGGACGCAGTGCAGTGAGCACCAGGTGTCTGACTTCTGAATACAGACGGTTTGTCTTTTGCTTCTCAGGTGCAACCTCCCCCTCCCTAACATAAAAGCTAAGATACCCTCACAGACCCACCTTTTTCCAGGTATGGGAGCTTTTCTTTGGCAGATAACAGCGATGGCTCCGTCTGCACCCATATCCAGAGTGATGTCCCACAGCAGAGAGTTACTGGGTGTCGCTGTTCGAAAGGTCACGCCTTTCTTTACCAACGCTCTGAAAAAAGTCAGAGATGGAAAGGTCAAAAATGTCCTTTCATAAGTAAATATATTAGATTTTACATCTATGTTTTCAGGACTGCTGAACATCTTACAACACACTTGTGCAAACATCACAATAAAGTAGTTTTTTGACAAATATGGTGATTCATGTATCCGATTATACATGGGGAATGAAGTAACCCCTTCCCTACCTTTCAGTTAGGAGAAAATAAAATACCACCTAATCTATTTACCTTTATATGCTGTCATAGTTTAACATGTGCTGATGGGTTATTAGTTTTCTTGGCCTCTAATTTGTAAATGCAGCCTTCCCAGTGGGCTCCCCCCAGCATAAGCAGCTTGCATTAGGTCAAGTGTTAATGAGATGAGTCTTCTGTAAGAATTGTAAGGGTCAGGAGCTGCATGCAAGTAAAAATATCAATAATAAATAAATGAAAACCTGCAATAACACATATTGGCTCTTTATGCGTTTCTATAAGGCTCTTAGAAGTCCCAGAACAGGTTATTTCAAACAGACCAAAGAAAAAAAACAAATTTATGTGTAATTCTTTGGTTTTGATCCGCGTGTAAAGCTCTGTGGTTTATCTCCCAATCTTGGAGATAAACACAGGAGTTGAGCGCATTATGAGTCTCTAAGGAAGTGTAATCTATGATAAGAGCAGCAGCATTCTGAGCACTTCGCTTGCTATTGGCTTTTGGTTTTAGTTTCTAAAATCAGAAAAAGAAAATGAAAGGTTGGTCCCTGTTCAGAATAGTAAAAGATAACAGTCCTGTGTGTGTGTGTGTGTGTGTGTGCACAGACTTCTGATTTGAAATCATACCAGTTGGTTTGTGCATGCTTCTGTTTTCGTATGAAGAGCTCTCATCTGCATACTCATCATTTAGTAGATGATAGAGAGTCTGAACTGGACAATAATTCCAGCATCTGTTGTGCAGCAACATATTCTATTATGACCTGCTGTTTTAACAGCAGGAGAACCTCATATTACGCCTTTTTCTTTTCTCAATGAATTAATCTACAGAAGCTGTTTTACATTAAAGGAGATGAAGAGCTCACAGGTTAAAGGTTCCAATTAAAAAGGAATAATTGGTTTGTCAGTGAGGCTTTGAGCTTGTGCCTTTATGACCCTGGAGACCGACGGTATCCATTCCACCTGCTCGCAGTAGGAGCTGATTACTTTGATTAACATGAGTTCACATGAGAGGGCGAGGCTAAGAGGGGGTCATTTACTGTAATGTATGGCTTCTAAAACACTGGTGACAACTGAACACAGTTTAACGGCACATTTTATTGACCGCAATGCGTCAATCAATCACAGCATTAGGACCAGGTAAGTAGGCTGTCAACAGAATAGCTCTAGTGCATGTAGAGCAATACTGGTCCTCAAGGGCCACCGTCCAACATGTTTTAGTTGTTTCCCTGCTCTAACACACCTGATTCAATGGTTGAATTAACCGTTCTGAGTGTCATCAAGCTCTGCTAATCACCCACTAACTGAAATCAGGTGTTGGAGCAGAGAAACCTCTACAGTAGACAGGATGGTGGCTCCCCGAGGACCAGGACCACTGTAGACTGTTATTTTTCTTCTTAAATGTTTCAGGTCAGCAATCAAGTTTCATTATTAAACAAAGATGACCAGAATCAATAACCTGTGTGGTTTTGAAATCACAATTGTATTTATTAAGGGAACAAAGTTGTCTGAACACCCTGGTCCTGTGCAAAAATGTATTGGAGCGGGACACACACCCTCCAGAAAGTTACACTTTGTCTTGTCAGTCCACAGAATATTTTCCCAAAAGTCTCAGGGAGCATCAAGGTGTTTTTAGTAAATTTGTGGGACTTTGTGTTCTTTTTGGTCTTCATGCTTTCATTTGAAAACCAAACTTTGCATTGACCCAGGTTATCTGTCTGATATTAAAATGTGTTTACTGATCTGAAACTTTTAAGCATGGGTTAGAAATCTGTAAGAGGAGAAAACCTTTTTCACAGCACTGACTGTGTGGGTGTCCTGAAGTGTCTGGTACATGGATGTTAAGGATAAATCACTGTAGCTCTGTGCAGTGTCTGGATTGGTGCTTGCTTCCCACAGATGCTGTCAGAGCCCGTCAGATTGGTATCTGGAGAGTTTAGGGGCCAGATAAACATTCCTAACTCTTTCTTTTTTTGGCTCTGAGCTGATCTTTGAGGCTCTTTTTTGTCACACTTGTCAATTGTCATGAAGAGAAAACTATTATCAAGCTTCTTCCTCTGGAATCCAAACATTTGTACCATAAAGTTTGACCGACTGAACTTTAAAAATGAAAAACGTTGATTTATGACACTAACTTTATCTAAAGCTCTAGAGAGAAAACACGGCTGCAGATGAAGGTCTGTCCCTCTGTTTAGATGCTGAAACTGTGATTAACATTGACAGACAGAAAATAACAGAAGGGGGTAATTGTTATCAGTCAGAGAATACCCAGCAGGAAGGGAGAGAAGGAAAACACTCAATCTGGTTCAAATGAGCAGAGCAACAGGTGATGTTTGCTTATAAGACATTTAACAAGTTTCTGATTTAGATTGAGTTGAGCAGAAAACAAACGGGAGAATTGCTACAACCCATGACCTACATTTATGGAAATGTAATACCAAAACAACAACAGGAACTGAATAAATAACCCTAATAACAGTTCAGGTGCCTCGTTTTCTCATGCAGAAATGTATCTGCACCCTGTCTTTATTGTTGTGACTTTATATTTCACTGGGAGAAATTCAGATAAAACACCACCCACATGCAATGAATCCAACCTAACACATGCAATATTCATCAAAAGTTCGCCGGATAATTTCTGCTCCTTCTGTCACACTGCCGAGCTCAGCGTTAGTTTAACCAACATTACTAATCCTTTTTTAGATTTAATTTCAATACTGCTGACTGTAGAGAATAGTAATTGCAGTGTGATTGTGCAGTTTGCTTTCAATCAGGAAAAACTTAAAGCCTTTATTCTGCTGTAATTAGTCTGGTGAGAAGGATGGCATTTTCAGTGCAATAATGCCGAAGCTTATGAGGGTAGTTAATCTAGTAATGGCCTCTGAATCGGTGCCCTGCCACGAAGAAACACCTCTGCATATTGAGCTGAGAGGAGCAGGGTTTACCTAATAAAAAGTGGCAGTAACAAGGAGACTTATCTAAAGTCCTTTTTTTTGGGGTCTCTCCCAGCTTCCCTGATGTAAAAAAAAAGAAGTCCCATGTGACTGGAAGAGGCGTTTTTCTTCTGAGTGGTTGGGAGCAGAAACCAGCCTCCATGGCTTTAGTTAGCGGGCCCTGAGGAGGTGGCGGGTAAGGGGAGGCACCGGGGCGGAGAAGATGGATGGCTGTGGAGACTGGAGCTGACAGCGCATGAGAAAAGCAGCTCTCAGGTGTTACACCAACCATCCATCTCACTTCTGACCAGGCAAGGTATGAGTGGCACCGGTGTTTCACCTTTTACGTACTCTTTATTCGCCTCATCCACTCATCTATTCATGTTCATGTGTAAAAATAATGATAGATGTCAATGCATCAAGGCTGACAAGTGGTAACACACATACTAGCAATTACACCAAAGCAGTCATGGCCTTTGGTTTTTATAGCCCTGTGGGATGCAGTGTTTTTAAGATTTATATTGTCTGCAAACAACTGGCCCCCAAACATAGTAAAACAATCTCAAATCTACCAGTTACATAAGAAAAGCTGGACTGATTCCTCCATGTGACCCAGACCTGCATGCATCCCATCACCAATGCTGCAGTGGAGCTGCTGCATAAGGTTATTAATTGCTTCTCTGTTCAGATTTTATGTTTCCATCTTTAACTTTGTGATCTTTGTGCATCACTGCGGGGGCCGCATCGCCGCCCGTGAACCCCGGCGCAATCGTAAACAGATGCAGTCATTAATTATGCAGGCAAACGTCCAACGTTTAGCCAGTCTGATGGCCAGCCATCAGCAACGTGCTCGTCGTTCTTATAGAGCAGTTCGGGGAGTTGGGGGGAGATGTTGGTGCCAACACCGCTGCCAGATGGCAGACACTGCAGCCCTCTGAATGAATGTAAAAGCCCTATTTGTTACACAGATGAAGGATTAGGTTTCCAGGTTGAATATCTTTACTCAAACACTTTTGTGGGGATGCAAAAGTTTGATGGTGAATAACATCAAAGCGCCACACTGAAATAAGTCTTAAAAGTTTGACAGAACTGCCCTTCCTGTTGGTTTAAAACCTTAATCCATGCATCACTTTCAGCTCTGTTTTGCTGGAAAAACAAGAGGTTGCCGGTCTTTTTCCCTTGACTCTGGCCGTATCACTAACAGGTTAATCATGCTGATGAGAGAATATTAAGGAGAGCTTAATGGGACATTCAGACAGTGATAAAGCACACAGACAGCTGTTGAAGTCTGGATGCACAGAGCTTGTTAATATGCAGATAAGCTGGGCGAGGGCCACGGTGTGTTACTACGCAACAGAAAGGAAAACAGCGCTCATGGGATGCAAAATGAGATTTCAGAGTTTTGCTGACAAAACCGTAAAGATATAAGTTACTGGAAAAAATGTTGGCAAACTTCCAATTAAAACCAAATCTGAGGAGAAGACAGGAAATTAACACTGAAAGAAAAGTAAAGGCAAAAGGAAGTGAGGCGGTTATCTGCTTTTAATCCACGTCCTCTGGGATGATTAAGTAAATGAGTTAAAGCAGCACTGATTAAAAGTGACAGGGTGAAAAAAAGGAAATTAGCTTTTTGTTTTTGGCTTCATTGCTTCGGCTTAAGCAAAGTGACAGGAGGAAAAGAAAACCAGATAATTAAGATAAATACGAGGCCTGACCTTTAAAAACACAAGAGTGTGATCGACGGCGCCGCCGCAAAAGTCAAAGTTAAACTTAGAATGTAACACCTCCAGCTGCAGGGTTCTGTTTTCCTTGTCCTGTGCACCGACACTCAGGAGAAATGTTATAAACTTATCAGAACCTACAAAGGGATGTCCACTCTGTCAATATTTACCATTTTTAACATTTACAACTGAAATGAAAAAGAGATTTAATAATTCATGGCTGCATCCCCAACCGAATCAAGTCAAGGTGGAAATATATCAGACATGATTTATTTTTCTGCAGGAACTGATTGAATACTGCAGTTTTTATTTTAGTATATAAGAGCAATCTTTGACTATTGTCCAGGAATCACATGATTGTAAGCTTTATGTTTTTTTTATTTTTACTTTTGGACATCACTCAAAAACACAGACAGATTTATGACACGCTCAAACAAACCTAATTAATAACTGTTAGAGAAAAAGCATTCCATGCCTCCTGGCAGATCATTATTCACCTGCTTGGAGTCAAACACATAGTGTCTTGAATAATAATAAAAAAATCAGTTTGTAATCAGGTTTGCGCACATCTCTGCTCGCCTGCTCTGACAGCTAACCTCGGTGAGCGTAGCTCTGCTGGCGTCGGCTTCTGTTTGATCTCCGTCAGGATGATGACAACAAAAGGCTGCAGATGACCATGAAAACATTAATGAGACCGTGAGAGCAGGCTGGAGGCTTTTCATTTACTTTACTTCCAGTTTTGAGGTGCTTATCTACCACGTTGCATCATCTCCCCTAGATAGTGGAGTAACAGACTCAGTCTGTTTTAAAGAGACAGAACAGAAGCTGTGTTTTCTTGTACTCCTTTTGCAGTTTTAGCTTCCTTTTACATGTGGAGATCCTGTGAGATGAGGTGCTGTGAAAAGGTATTTTCCTCACTTTTTGCTTGTTTTGTCACTTAAATGTTTCAGATCAGCAAACAAATTTCACTATCAGACAAAGATAACATGAGAGAATACAAAACACACTTTTCAAATGAGCATTTCATTTATTATGGGAGAAAAGCTGGCCAACCAGCCTGGCCCTATACGTGAAAACGTCTTTTCCCCCTTGTTAAGTCATGAATTAACTTTGATAACCTTATTTGGAAAACTGAGTTTACTTTTAATTAACTGATTACTGTCATACCTGTATCACTTCAACCTGTCTGACAACATGAAGAAGGCTAAAAGATCTCAAAAAGCAACACATTGTGTCCCGTTCTAAAGAAATTCAAGAACTAAAGAACACATTTCAGCATGTAAAGCTCTGCAGGTCTCACTTGGTTAAAGCAGAGGTCAGAGGTCATGAGACAGACTGATGAGACAACAGTAGATACTACTACGGTCAGACATGGTGGTAGTGTGATGGTCTGGGGGTGTTTTGCTGCTACAGGACTTGGACCACTAGCTATAATGGGACCATGAATTCTGCTGTCTCACCAGAAAATCCTGAAGTCTGACCTTTGACCTTAAACTGGCTGTACATGCTGGAAAACCCTCTAATGTCGCTGAATTAAAACAATTCAGCAGAAAAGAGTTGAGCAAAATTCCTCCACAGCAATGAGAGAGGCTCATTACCAGTTATCACAAACGTCTGATGACAGCTGTGACTGTCAAGAATGATACAAACAGTTACTAAGTTTAGGGGTCAGTTACTTTTTCACACATTGTCAGGCTGGTTTGGATTCATTTTTTCCTGCACAAACAGAAGAAATCCTGAAGAAGAAAATACCTTTTCACGTTTATTCCTTTAAACCATTCCTATGAACTGTGTCTGATTTTTAAGGATGTAACACACATCTGTAAAGGAGTGACTGCACAAAGAAACAGAGACGAGTGACTAATCTCCACTACTTCATCCCATCAACAGAGGTGCACCATCGCAGCCCAGTCACTCTGATAATAAGTCACGTGACTTTTTTATCCATGTCAACCTTGATGGCTCCAGCTCTCGGAGCAGCCTGTAATGTCATCAAGCAAATAATCTATCACATTTCTCAGAAAGACCACTATGATATTTTCAGAGAAAGGCTGTAATCCACGCTGCATCTCACTGCCCCTGATACGGACTTTGTTTGATGCCATTGGATTAGTGTAAGAATTAGGGAAGATGACTTATACCGTCGATGGTACTTTACTGAAATAGCAGAGTGACATTACTATAGTACTTTGTGCTGGACTCATTCATATCATTGCTGGTGTCTGTAATCTGTGAAGCGGCAGCCGCAGCCGTACCTGAGAGTGAAGTTAGTCAGCTGGGCAGAGCTGGCCATGAGTATGTAGAACGTGGCGATGTCTGTCTTCTTCAGAGGTTTGGAGGACGTCCGTATCACGATGGCGTTGCCAAGCTTGAGTCTGGAAAGTGTGGCCATTCCCTTAGGAACCTGCAGAAGCTGCACACTTCCAATCCTCTGCATAGGAGTAACAGGGACATTCTCAGTCTGCTGCTGGGAGCCGCTCCAGCGACTTCCATTCACAGAATGACACTTCCCATTGACTCTGGGTTGAGCCTGGTAGTACAGCTCCACTGGATTCCCAGCAGATGGATCCTGCCTTTCCCTGCTGGTGCCCTCTGACCCTGGAGCAAACCAGCCAGGTACGGGAACCAGCTCGGCCATACAGGTTCCTCTCTCACCTCCGATGGCACAGGAACCCCTCACCTCCTGCGTTTGCCAGAAAGCATATACTGTCACACACGGTAGCTCGTCCTCAGCTCCCTCCCCTTTGCTCCAATCCCTTCCTGCTACATAGAAGAGAACCCGCACTTTGGGTTTGGAGGAGAAAACCCGGGGCGTGAGCACGAAGGCCTGGATCTTCCAGTTAAATGTAAAGACGTCTGGGGCGTTAAAGAGCTGCACAGACTGGACCAGCTCCAGAGGCACACGCCTCTCTGTGGACATAGCTCCGTAGCTGGCGCTGACAGCTGGCTGCCGGCTGGCTCTTAAAATAACAAAGGGCTGCGTGTGACTCTGCATGCTGGAGTTCCTCATGAAGTCCTGTCCGGCCTCCTTAAGGAAGAGGTAGTCAGCATCCCGTACCTCGTAGCTGACCGGCAAGAAGACAGGGAAAGGCACAGGGCTCCGAACGTCAGTCATTTCTTTACTGCTCAGATCTGTGGGACGAAAATAATCACATTAAAATCAGCTCTGGGAAAATCTGATAGCCACACTTCCTGGAACAATAACATAACTGAAGGTTTTAATTCTCATCAGCATTTGTGGAATCAAAACACTGACAGCACTTTGGGCCGTCTGAGGACAAGTGATCAGCTGAGTAGGGCATCAAAGAATTAAAAAAGCTTCTGAGCTTAACCTTAACCCTTAAGCTTAACAAAGAATGACAGTATGAACCAGTCAAACTTTGTGCTTCATTCTAAATGTCAATATCGTAATGGAAATTCTAAAGTACACCTCGAGGGAGCATGCTATTGAAACTATGACACAGGAAGGAACATGGAGCTGCAGGAGGGAGAAGAGGAAGATCACAGAGGAGGTTCATGGATGGAGTGATGCAGGAGGAGGCTGGAGAAAGGGTGAGATGGAGGAAGAGGATTCCTGAAGGGAGCTGAAGGAGGGAGAATGTCTGGAAAAGTGAATCTACATTTACAGTTACTCTCATAGAAATAAATGTCTCCCAAAAGTCAAATCACCAAACTGTGAAGTGAAACAGAAATTAAACAGTTTGTTTGTTAAGCAGCCAAAAACAGTGCATATTTTATTATTTAGAATCATTTTTATTAATCCTTAAATAAAGCTGGTTTTCTGCCTTTTGTTTAGCTAAGATGAATTCAAATAATTAATATGCAGAAAGAGAAATGTTTAATTAGTTTAGCTCACCTTTCTGCTCAAATAAATACACTGATAATCAAATTAACTTATTAACAAAAAACGTGTTATCAGAAGATAATGCAAAACATTCTTTATAAAAGTTGATTAAATCATTGTAGGAGCTCACAGGAAACCAAAAAATTAACATTTGATGGTCCTCATCACAATAAAGAAGATATTACAGGTTTTTGTTCATCTTCATTCGAGGTGATAGGAGTGACAACATGACCAGAGTAAAGCTGTTTGTTAGTGTCTAAATGCTCACGTTAAGTTTCTCTCAAACTCAAGCAATTTATTGAATCTTTAAAAGCAAAAATTCAGTTTTGACAGCAAATCACTAAACCGTAAACATGAACAAATTAGCATATCACCACCAAAACTCAAAGAATCACAGAAAAGAACCAGATTTGTGAGTGACACATTTGTGAAATGATAAAAGATGCCACATAGAGCGCTGTTTATATCTAAATTATTAATTGTTATTCATCCAGTTTGGAAGGTTTGAAGCTTTTTTTTAAGTCGTTGGTTTGATCCCCTCATGGCTGCTGGCATTTGATGAGTCTCTATCATCCGTCTATCTTTTCTGCTTTTCATCTTTAATCATCCACTCCAGCAAAAAGCCGGTGGAGGAGGCCTTAGAGCCCGCTCAGTGGTGACTATACTGTACATGTCAGAGCCATATCAGCCCGCCGGGCCTCGGAGGAAGACAGCAGCATGCGTCTTTTTCTTTCTTGCCCACACAGACTGGAGTGTCATTCATGTTGGCTGAGTGGGCGACGCCGTGAATGAAGGAGAGACGGGAGCCTGCCAGTGGCCGCGATGACAGATGTGCTGTTTGGTACCAGAGCTGGCAGGAGGTCTTTTAGTCATGGGAGCAGGAAAACAGCACCACAGTCGGGATTCTCACATCACTTCTGCCCCTCGTTATGTCAGACGGTTTTGATTTCTCCAAACCTGAAGGAGGGTGTTTAAATGAGAATCTATTTGGGTGAAGGACTTGGTAGGATGCTTTATTCTTGGCCAGTATTTTAGATATTCTTAGAGAGTCTTCTTCTTCTTTTGGTCAGTCAAGTCAGCAACATGTGTTGGAAAGCATTTTTTATGAGTCTTTGATCACCTTTCTCTCTGTGCAAATACAAATGCTCCATTACATCTGATTTATTTTTTAGGATTCATTTGAAACATCTGGAGGCAGCAAATTAACTTCAGTTGTGTGAAAGGCTGCTTATTTAAATACTTCTTTTTTTATTCACATTGTTTCACCAAAGTAGATCAAATCTTACAGGATCTTCACCTCCAAGAACCTCCTTATAGAATGAAATTATGAGAACAGAAGAGCTAAAAGTTCATATATTTGTTCTAAAAGAGTGTTTCGGGGGTTTGTTTGTGAGTTCTAACTCCTCAGCATGTTTGTCTTTGAGCATATTTCTTTACTTCTAATCAATCTTTGTATTTTTCTATTAAAATGCACAAAGCTCGAGCATCCAAAGTGAATTCTAATGTGCACTAATGGATTTTACCATATGTGCAACACAGCTTCACATTCCCAGCAGCACCACAGAAGGCGATGGGTGTCTGCATTTTAATTAGTGATTGAGAGATGAACAGATCTATTTTTACCTCAAACTTCCTTTCCCCTTCATGCTGCTACAGGTGCTGGTTTAGATCAAATGATGCTCAAATATCAGTTTGCTTTGTGTGCTTTGAAATCATAAAACGAGTTGGCAGCAGCTCAGATGCTACTGAAGCTAATTATGTACCTGAGAGGATTTTAATCTTGTGTTTTTAATCTTTTGGCCAGCTGACCTTTCTCAGTGCATCGACCTTTATTAGAGCATTACGGGGGTTTTATGAGGTTCTGAAAGCTCGCCAATGATGAGGTCCTTAAGTAGGAGGGTTTGTATTGATGCTGTTTGTGGAACACTCAGACGTCCACTTGGGAGATAAACAGCAGCACATGACAGAGGAGGAAAAGGCTGTTAGTGCACTCATGAATTTTGTAAAATGTTGTGGAAAGTTAAAGCATTGTTGTTAATTATCAAAGGGCATCTGAAGTAGAAAGCGGGGAGGCTTTGATCAGGAGAGATCTAGTCCACCTGTTATGTGTCAGAGACACAAGCGCTGCAGAGGGATGCCTCCTCAACCTCTGACTCATGGATCAAACACAAAGAGAAGAGACAGGATTTACTCACGCTCCCTGCATAAAATACATTTAGCTAAAATGGTCATAAATAAAAGTATCAATGTCTTGAATTTTCTGACTATTGTGTAAAAAGCTGCACACTCATTTCCCAAATGTGATGCTAAAGATAAAACTTTCTGAGTCCAGTTTTCCATGTTTAGTCAAACATGATGGGTGATGGATGGAGGTCAGAGGAGAGGAGATAAGGAAAGAGGTGGAGAGATTGAGGGAGGCTTAAGCTGATGCTGTGATTGTTAGGGATTGCTACTTCCAGAGAAACTCCAAAAGCTTCTTTTTTTTAAAAAAAATAAAAATCAGTTTTTCTCAGTTTTTGTCATCCTATTAAACATCCTGCCCTCCACAGAAATGGCTGTCTAAGCTTTACAGTTAATGCCTTTGTGATGCCCCCCCCCCCCCCCCCCCCCCCCCCCCCCCCCCCCTCCCTCTCCTGTTTCTTTATCAAGTTAAGGAATAGAAACCTTCTTGCTTGCTGAGTGAAAACTGGGTTCCTGGCTGTTCTCTAAGCCTTAAAGCTTGACTCCGAATTGAATACAAACCCCAAAAGTCTTTTTACTTTTTGTTGATTTCATCCTAAATGTTTAATGTTCTCCCTCACTGCTCTGACATCCTTTTTTGCCTGAAGTAAGACACATGATTCTGCTCCGTTTGGGCTCGCTGGAGCGCCGTATCACTGTGGAGTGAGATGAAAGTTAGGGGTGCAAATGAGGACATTTATTCATTATTTAGACTTCTAAAGATGGTTGTTTTAGAGATGGCTCAGCTGAGAGAGAGGCAGACCCCGATCAGGAACGTATAGAGACGAAGCGGGTCAGTCCCAGGAGGCGTTTGGAGACTCCTCCGCGCTCTGACCCGCTCGTTTCATTTAAAGTATCTATTTTAGACTTTAAAAGGATAAAAATCATCCAGTTCCCTCAGATTGCTTACCTTGCGTGGATACAGCTGTGAAGACTATCTGTAAGATCACCCAGCTCCGCCACTGAAAGCGCATTTTGGCACGCAGCGCGGCTCGCTGTTCCAGGCTGGTTTCCATCATCAGCCGTGTGCGCTCAGCAGATCGTTCTCATCCCCGTAGTCCGCGCGCCCATCTTCATCATCATCATCATCATCATCATCACACCTGTGGGAGTAGAGTGTGTCCTCCGCGTCTCGGGAAACATCGAGATCCGCGCCTCGGCTGTGCGTAAAAGTTGCGCGTAACGATCCTGGAGACTTTCAGCGGGGAGTGTAACAGAGGACGGTGAGGTTATACATCCGTGTCGGTCTCCCTCAGTCTGCCGCCGCTCGTGGGACTCCGCCGTGCGCGTTAGCAGATCACCGACTGTCTCGTGCGCAACCCTCAGGGCGCTAAACTCATCATGTGTCACCGTTCATCCGCTCAGGAAGCCGCGTCCAGATTAACCCTGCGTGGGGGTTTTGGAGCCGATGTTTGAAGACATGATAATTCCAGAACACAGTTCGACTTTAATCACTTTAATTATCTTAATGTTTATAGAACCAGAGCCGCGTGATGAGGGGGAAACGGAGTTTTGCTGCCAAAGTGGAGGTTAAATGATCTGATCTAATCAAGGAGAGCGGCATCAAACGAAAATCATGTGCGTGAGTGTGTGCGTGTTTGTGTGAAGGAGGGGGTAGTGTGTGCGTCTCATCTTAATGTGTTCTAAACGTGTAGTTACTTATGTGTGGGTTATTGAACGCATCACTTGTTAAAACATGTTTTAAAAGAATAAATTTAAATTTTCTTTTTATTTTTAAAAATCTCAAAAGAATAAAGTGTTACTTCCCAGACCTGATACCACCACTTAACTGTTTCTGTTTAGAAAAAAACCAAGATAAGTATTAAAATCAGATTATAATGAGTCTCATTAATAAATTATTAATAAGTGACTGACTGGGGATGAGTCTAATTTATAATGTCCACTAAACTGATTTTATTCTGAGTTTATGAGTCTTTAAAAGCTGATACAGCTTTAACTCTGGGGGTCAGTGAGTGTGAGAATGCGTCGTGTGGATTTTTAGTGCCCTCTGATGGTAAAGAGGAGTCACACTGAACCAAAGGCAAATAAATGGAGCTTGCAGTCCAGTTGCGTCAGAATTTGTGAAGTTTTCAACTTATTTAGACTCACTTTGGTAGAGCTCCTGATGAGCAGAAGAGCAGGCTTTAAACTCATGCTGTTACTCATGTTTTAATTTGTAGAAGCTGCAAAAAATGTGACTCTACCAGCCGATGGGATCCTTATAGGAAACATGAAGGAAAAGGGACTCAAATCCTCTAAATACACCTCAATGGTAGAACTGATTTCACTCCAACAAAAGTTCACACTCATGTGCACAGCTTGGGAGACGTGTTGCCAAATGTAATAGGGCCTTATTAGCTAATAAAGAGGATTAGTCAACATATCAATACACGGAGTGTGTTACCAAAGCTCACAGTATCTGGAGACGGGAGGAGGCTGCAACAAGCTGCTGCTGCTGTGAGCACATTGCAGCTCCTCCCCGTCACTGCAGCACTGTGATAAGCAGCACTGGGGTTGCTCCAGTGTGCTGTAGCGCTGCCGTGGGATAATTTAGATCCTCTCCTATTTACCTGCTCCTCTCTCTCACACACACACACACACACACCACAGCGAACAAGCAGTTAGACTCAGTGCTGTATTAAAGGAGGCTGTGTAGCATTTCCTTCCCAAAAAAGAAACAGGCTTTGGTGCAGATGTCCTCTCTGTGTTGCATTCAAACTCACTGAAACTACACTAAAAGGACACAAATAGTTGTATGCATACACTATAAATGTATGCTAAACCATAAAGGCCTTTAGAAACAAAGAGCAGATTTGGTTTCTGAGTTTGAGATGATGTCACCTGCTGATGCAAAACACAAGTTGCCAACATTCATGACAAAAATGTGACCTTCCTTTTTTTTTTTTTTTTAGCTTCTAAATGAAAATAAAATAATCCACTCTAAACAATCAGAACTACATTTTGAACACTTTGAGAACAGAGAAACAAGTCCAGCCCACGGATATGAAGTCAAGACACTGAAATAGATGGATGTGGTGGCAGGAATGTGCCAGCGTGGGGAGAGTGGCCATAAACTGGTGATAGATGTGAGTGCCAGGAGGAAGGGAATGTGTTTTCAGTGTACATCATCCTTCTGTTTGACAGATAGAGGTGACGTCTGCTGAGGTGCATTTAGCCACACGCGCTGCTGGAAAGCGTTCTAATGTTACTGTCCTCATTCTCATTTACTAGAACAATACAAGAGACGTAGAGAGGACATCCATGTGTTTCATCCTTCATTCCCAGCTATAAAAAAGCCTCGCTTTGTGTCACTTATAAATGTTTCGGATCAGTAAGCAAGTTTCAATATCACACAAAAATCACCTGGAACACAAAAAACTGTTTTTGAAGGATAAATTTCATTTTATAAAAGCTATCCAAATTAATAACTGGTAGAAGCACCATCTGCAGTGCAGTGTTGAGTCTCTCACTTCAGAGTGGATGAAGTCTGTCCCACTCTTCTGTACAAAACTGGTTTATTTAAGGCACAATGGGTTGTTTCCAGCATAAACAATCAGTTTAAGGTCAAAGGTCAGACCTGTTCCTTCAGGATTTTCTGGTAGACATAATTTCTGGTTCCATCCAGGTCCTGGAGCAACATAGCCGCCCCAGACATCACACTACCTCCACCATGTCTGACTGATGTTTGATGAATTACAGTTAGTTTTACTCCAGGTGAACGGGACACACACCTTCCAGAAAGTTTGGTCTCATCTGTCCACAGAATATTTTCCCAGAAGTCTTTAGGATCAAGAAGATGTTTTTGGTAAATGTCAGACGGACCTTTATGTTCCTGTTAGTCAGCAGCCCCACCCAGTTCTTTTCATTTGTGGATTCATGACCTCTGACCTTAACCAGATGAGGTCTTCAGTACTTTAGATATTGTTTTGGGTTCTTTTGTTCTTTAGAACAGAACATGATGTGTTGCTTTTTGAGATCTTTTAGCCTCCTTTTGTCATGCCCCATGCCCCCATGTGTCCTGTGTTTAGCTTGCTTTTAGTTTTTCCTCTGTTTTGTTCCCCTTCGTCTTTAGGTTTCGGTTTTTCTCCTGTTCCTCCTCCAGTCTCCTCCTCTAGGTGTGTCTCGTCTCCTTAATTAGCTCCCTCCCTATATTGAGTTCATTCACTTCTGTGTCTACCATCTATTCTTCCATATACCTGCTGCGTCCTGCCTGCTATTCTGACCTGTGCCTTGGTTCTTCACGTCTGAAACAACATGTTGTCAGACAGGTTCTATTGAAGTGATTAATCCTGCAGGTCTGGACGTAACTGAACTCAGATTTCAAATAATGTGAATAATCACAGATATTTCATGATTTAACAAGGAAGGCAATTACTTTTTCACACAGGAACAGGTTGGTTTGGATAACTTCTTTTACTTTGATAATGGAAATCATCATTTGAAAACTTCATTTTTAGTTGACTCTGGTTCTCTTTGTCTGATAGTGAACTTTTTGTTGATCTGAAACATTTAAGTTGTGAAAAAAAAAGAAAAACAAACTGAAGAAATCTATAAGAGTACAAATACTCCACATAGCACTTAATATACAGGTCTTTCTAAAAAAAATTAGCATATTGTGATAAAGTTCATTATTTTCTGTAATGTACTGATAAACATTAGACTTTCATATATTTTAGATTCATTACACACAACTGAAGTAGTCCAAGCTCTATTGTTTAAAAGAGCATATTTTAAGTTCTTTTTTTATTATTATTCTGATAAAACTCTGTCCAAAAATACTATTTGAAATGTTTATTGAGGGTATTTTGTTTTACAATACATTTTTAAACCATTTTTCTAGTCCAAAGTGCCCCTTTTTGCAAAGCTTCTAAAAACGCTTTTTTTTTTCATATTTGGACCTGTGACGTCAGCTAAGGGAGCTCCTAGCTAGGTGGTGCTGCTTACAGTGTTGTCTGATGTAGATAAATAAAGTATTTGTAGGATAATTTAACACTCTGTACGATCAATAATCCCATAAATATGATCATTTGAGCCCTTTGTTGTGTGGAGTTTGTGTAACAGATGCTTGTTTTAATCATTGTGTTAGATTTTTTAAAGCTAAACTACTTTAACATCTCAGACTGGCACCGCTCTAGTCTGCCAGCTGCCTGCTCGCTGTCGGCGATGAGTTGTTAGTTTTAGGTTAGAGCGCTCTTTAATCGAGTCGGTGTGAATTCATTTTAATAAAAAATGCTAAATTATTATGTTTATGAATGCCAATCACCAGTCTGTCAGGACACTGAGTCAATAACGGGACGGCTTCCTTACCGGTACGGTGACTTCTGTTTGGAGACAAAAAACTCCGGCGGTCCTGGTCTAGTCCAGGACTGGATGTGATGGAGTCCCACATACCGACGAAAAACATTCAGTGTGACTCTAAACAGGCGCCGTTACTTCGATCCATTCTCCGGAACCGCTGTTAGCACGCAGCAGCTAACAGGAGCTAACGGGGAGACTTGAGTCTCGTTTCCATGCCAGGTTTGGTACGGTTCGTGGTGGGTCGTAGTCCGGTACCGATCAGCGATTTCATGAGAGCATTTCCTTCAGGTGTCTGACCCTCACCTGGCTGGCGGGGTACAGTAAATCCATGCCGCGAAGCTCTCCAGAGGGGCTTCCCGTTCCCAGCGGGGCTACCAAGAGGGGCTTCACGGCGGGGTTTCCAGCCTGACCCGACACTGTCGGGTCAGGTCAGCCTCGAACCGTTTAGCTGCATCCTGTGAAACTTTTTATAAACTCTTTCATTTCTTAACAATCCACCTGAACGCAGCTCAAAGACACAGAAATTTCTTTCTGTGTCTTACCCTCTTGCTTGAGGGTGTCAATGATGGCCTTCTGGACAGCAGTCAGGTCGGCAGTCTGACCCATGATTGCGGTTTTGAGTAATGAACCTGGCTGGGAGTTTTTAAAAGCCTCATGAATCTTTTGCAGGTGTTTTGAGTTAATTAGTTGATTCAGATGATTAGGTTCAGAGCTCGTTTAGAGGACCTTTTCATGATATGCACATTTTTTTAGATAGGAATTTTGGGTTTTCATGAGCTGTATGCCAAAATCATCAACATTAAAAGAATAAAAGGCTCCAGACTACTTCAGTTGTGTGTAATGAATCTAAAATATATGAAAGTCTAATGTTTATCAGTACATTACAGAAAATAATGAACTTTATCACAATATGCAAAATTTTTAGAAGGACCTGTACTGTCTGTCTTGTAGTTAAATTAAGTGGCCATGCGTCTATCTGTAGTTTCACATTCCTCTAAAAACAAAACACAACTGTGGCTGCAATATTTGCCTAAACTCTTCCTAATAGATGAAATGATCCTCCAAATGTCATATTTTTAAAATAATGAGTAAACTGATTAATTATAGTTTAAGAAGCTCTGCAGCATCTCCAGAAAAACGTTGAATCAGACATGGGGGGAAAAAAATTTTTAATAATAAAAACGACAAAACAAATGTCATCACAAAATGTATTGAAAGATAACTGTATTAGTGCTTTATCTGAGACTTAAGCTCATTTCAAGATAAAAGTGATAAAAACATTCAAATTATTAATAGCTTAAGATTTCTTCCAATGTGTTCTGAGTGGGTTGGATTCATTCTAACTTACACACTAGGAGAAAAAAACGTCTACGATATCCCTACTAGTTGGTATTCACACACGTTCTGCAGCGCTGATGGGTTCAGGCTAGGTGAGTTATTTTGAATATATAAATGTTGACATTTTTGGAAATTTTCAGCAGGAAATAAATCAACACCTTTTCAGATCAAGTCAGCTGAAGGTGTTTAATTACAGAAAACTGACATCATGTCATCTTCTAGCACTCATTAGACTGATTTTGTGTTTTCAGATTGGTTGGTTTTATTACTCGTTCTCAGGAAATCGCTCAGAATTAACAGGACTTGGGAACGAACTGGACTGGAATACATTATTAGCAGAAAAAGAACAAAGTTTCAATAGAAGAGAAGATGGGAAAATGTGATTATTAATCATTTTGGATGTTTTGCACGTTGAATGAGCACAAGAAAGAAAATGTATTCAAAGTCAAACTGCATCCATCCTGGTGTTCACCACGCTGCTGTTACAACCTGCAGATAATGTGCCTCCATTATCCGTCAGTTAATATCAGTTTTGTGGTATATTTTGGTACACTTTGGAACACTTTATAAAAATAAAAAATGAATCAACTCCAGATTATTAAATGGCAGAGACACTAGTTTCTGAGTCTGAGGATTGATTGATTTCTTTTGTCTGACATGCTTCTGCAGCAAGCTGCTTTACAGCAAACATTTAATACCAAGTCTGGACATTTTTAAAGGTTCAAAGCAGAAACCTAAGCAAACACAAGCACAGATGGTTCAAACACACCCAGAAGCTGCATCTCTTGGCATCCTGCTGGGTCCTAAAGGCATTAAAGTGAGCTCTGCACCAATCTCACCATGAATTAGTCCAATACATAAGTCTGGCTCGCTCATACGAGTGACTGATATCTGGGAGTGTTAGATGTGTGACAGTTACTCAAAGGACAGCACTGGCATCATTTCTGGCAGTGATAGACACTCAGAAATGAATGTTTTGTGAATGAAATTTAAATGATCTGTCTTTAAATTTTACACCAGTGGATGTTGTTTGATAAACTTTAGTGCTGCCTGCAGCTTCATAATCTCACCCAAACTGGGCCATGAGAGGCAGCTCTCTGTGTTTGGTTTGAATGCAACTAAGCAGCAGAAGACAAGTTTGTTTAGCCTAATCTCCACTGTGTGATGTGCGACTTCTTCCTCTGCTGTTGAGCTCATGTAATCTGCTGTTTGCGGCGCTTAAGTCCGGGAAGTGGCGGAGGGTTGAAGCGGGAGAGTGCATGATGGGAACTGTCATTTCTGTCCCATTGATGGGTGCTGCCAGTATCCTGCTAATCCCCCGAGTAATCCCAGCACCGCCACAACAACAGAGAAGCATGAAACACAGGGGCGGGCGGGACAAGGCTCTGCAGGATGCACAGAATGGTTCAAAAGTTCTAAATCACCATGAAGTTATTTAGAGTTGACTCCCAGAAACAAGCTCTTCCAAGTGTGGGTTTAATCAGCACAGTTTAGAATTCAATATTACTATAAATGATCAATACAAATATGAAGTCTAACAAGACAAACAGGCTAACTGTTTACAACAAAATCAGAAAAAAACCTAACCCAAACCAGATCCTGAGCTTTATCAGCCACCTCACATGAGAACGCTCTTACACTCGATTGATTATTGAACTGATTGAGCAGATTTTTAGCATTTTCAGTGACTGAGATCCTGAGTTACCAGATTTGTTTTTGACCTTTTTAAAGCAACAGGGAAATCACATTTTGTTTGCTCGGAAATTATTTCTGTTTTGCAGAAATGCCCCCCCCCCCCCTCGCTCAGAGAAATCATTAAACTTTTCACAAGTTCTTTTCATCCTTCAAGCTGTGGTTTTATGGGAGCACGGCACCATGAGAATCATTCATCTGAGACAAACATCTGATATCACCTCCTCGTTCGACGCTGATGCTTCAAAAAAAATAAAAATTACAACCAGATGGAATCTAAAAAGTTAGAAAGCAGATGTTTAGTCAAAGTTTTGTCTCACTTAAAAGATAAAAAAATCCTTGTCCTTCCTGTGGTTTGTGATTTTTTTTTGTGTGTGTGTGTGTGTGATAAAGATCATTAACAATTCTCAGAGAAGTACATGAATAATATTCAACTAAAACAATAAGAAAGTCTGGCAAGATTCATTTCTTTTTATAGCTCAGGAAATAATACATTTCCAGGAATCGTCATTTTCTCCTCACAAAGACAGAGGGAAAAACCTCCATGTTTTATTAAACAGATCAATCATTTCCATTTAGTCATTAGCAAGAAAATGTAAAGAAAATCTAATCAGTTATGCAGTATTTGGCGCTATAAGATCTCTAAGTAAGACGTCTGCATACTTTAGTTGTATATCATTACCTCGTGTAAATATCCACTGATCTTTAGAGGGTCCGTTTACATTTGTTCACACCTGCAGAATGAAGATATCCCATCATCCTTATGTGATGTGCTCTAATTAGTGCAAATTAGCCAGAGTGGACAAGTTAACAAGCTTAAGTGTGTTGTTGAACGAGGTTAGTGTCTGCTCATTAATGCTGACCACTCTGTTGTGCATTAGCATGGTTTCTGTTGAGCCTGAAATAACCTGCAGCATCCCACAGAGCTTCAAGTCTTTAATGTCTGGGAGGAAGTCTCCCTTCATGGAAATGTTGAGGAGTACCTTCAAAAAACACCTATTAAAACTACGAAGAAGTGATCAACTACATAATAAAGCTCTGATAAATCCTCCTCTATGTTGGTCCTCGTCTGCGTTTGAATAAGAGGAGAGAAAAAAGGCACGGGTGACTGGAGTTATTTAATAACAGGGATGCATAAAGCAGCCACAGCCATGAATCCAGAGTGAGAGCGGCCCATAAACTCTGCCCAAAGGTTCCACGGGGCTGATGAGGATGATTGAAGGGTCAGCATGAGTGAATTGTAACACCCTATTGGTTGCACATTAAGGTCAGGAGGTGGACCTTCGTAGATTCAGATTGTCAAGGATGAGCGACGCCGGGGGCAACGTTCAATAAAACATGAGAGCAATCTTCTCAGCAGGAGTAAAAGTGCTCAGCGGTTCAACTCCGAGCAGCCCAAAGAGATTTCCCCTGTGAGCCTAAAGCTCCACGGCTGCTCATTCACCACGGCCGACAATCCGAGCTGCCATCAAATCGACTGCCGCTGCCTGAAATAGTTCCAGAAATTGGTCAAACTATCACACAGTATCTGACCTCTGACAAAGCTTATCTTACACATGAAAAAGCATGGAGCTGAAATGATAGAGTCTGTCTGCTCAGGCACCCCTTTCTGCCTCATTAGCTGCTGATATTGGATAGGTTATCTCCCCTTACACATTTTTAAGACGACTGGCTCACCTTATCCTGAAAATGCTCTAGCAGAAAGGTTGCATTTTTTTGTGTTTGTGGGGTTCAAACCTGAAGCACCTTCCTATAATACGATGATTTGATATGCACTTGCTGCTTCTCCTGTGTGCTTCCTGTGGAGCAATTAAGGTGTGTCAGTGATGGCTACATCCCTGTTTGAAGACCTCTCTGCTACGGGGCATGAAATGAGGAGACAGATGATAAGCGTCTCCCTCTCGCTCCAGGGAGCACAGTCAGCGATGATGGGATGAGTCATGACGGCCATCTCAGAGTCCAGTGTGTTTACCACAGCGACGTGGGCAGCTCACAGCCTGGATTCAAGCTCAGTCACTGGATTCTTTCAGTCCCTGATGAAGAAATTCCTCAACTCTGATTATTTGTAGAGAGAAGTCATGCATGCTAATTCTGATTTAATGCAAACACACAGATCCAAATAAAACAAAACACAAAAAGTCCAACTTGCAAGTCTCCAACTACTCTGAAAGACACTCTGAAGGCCCTGAGGGTCTGCACATCTTTAGCCCGTTTCACTGATAGAGTGCCAAGGTCTTGGAATTACCTGGCAAAGTGCAATCAGGTCCAGAGGACTAACAAAAATATTATGTTCCAAAAACTCAGACTGCTTCCTTCCATCACCAGAGGGCGGTTCAGGGAACCAGGGGATGTCAGTGCTCAGCTTTAATTTATGTATTTTTCTTTTCATGCAAACTCACAACAGCAAGACATGCAGGCTGAGCAGTTAGTCAGCCATGTTATTAGATTTTTTTTCTTGCTGGAGATGACGGTGTGCACCTGAGGAACTTTGGGACAGGAAACATGTCAATCTAACTGGAGGAGAAACGGTGGAGATGACTTTATATGTTATCAGGTTTAAATCAGGTAAGGTGCAAAAAAAAAAAATCCAATATCCAATCAGAGAGAGACGCTGTTGTAAAGCGGTGCCGCCATCTAGTGCTTTAGCGCTGCACATCACTGTCACTTATGTGTGTGTGTTGCTAAAAACTGTGCCTTAGTACAAGCTTTTATCCAGAGCGTCTCACGGTGCCAAGGAGTAAACATGTCTCTAGTGAGGGTAATCCCAGAGGGAATCAAAGCTGGAGTTCTGGCAGAGATGCCACGCTCCATCCGTTTAACTTCACCCAGTGCATCTGGGTTCTTTGAAACGGGCACCGATGCCACAATATATTTAAATTACTGCTTGTTTGAGGGATTTTTATTCAACGTATGAACTACTTTCTCCAAAAGAAATTTTATACAACTGCTGGCAGGGATATTACAGCTGCAATAAAAGAATACAAATGTTAAAGTGAAAACTCAGCATTAAAGGAAACGTGCTTTTTAACTTTTGTTTGCTAAAAATGCAAAGTTGTAGTTAAAAGAAGGACTGGAAATCTGCAGAAGTGTTTGAGCATAAAGTGGAATCCCTGCAAGATAACCATGTTTTTCTTTAGAAGAAAAACTGTTAAAAAGTGTGTAAAAGGAACTCTGAAAAGGCAAAAGCAAAAAACATTCAGTCAAAAAGAGGAGATTGATGAAAAGGATACACGTACATTTTTAATGTTCTTATGTTACAAACAAAATCAATTTACATTTTAAAAAAAGCTTCAATTAAACTTCAGTCAAATTAATGACATGCAGTTTATCACCTTACAGAGAGTGGAACACACCAACTAGTTGACAATTTGTGAAAACTGTCTGATGTTTTTGTCCTCAGAAAGACAAAATGTTCTTTTAATCAGCCAGTTAATGACAACATTAGTGGATAAATATCTAGTTTTTGTTTTATTAAATACATAAAATGTAACATTTGCTCTAGTTTCTCGGGATTTTTCAAATATTTTATATTTTTTAAAACAAAATTTTGAAATCTAGTAAACTTGGTTTGTATTTAAACTATTTGCATCATTTCTTTTTACAAGTGGTGCTGATTCTTTTTTAAATTGTATATCATGTTTACCTGCCTGCAGATGGGAATTAACTAAATCTGGTAGAGTGAATCTGCTTCTTCATGGTTTTTGTGTATGGTCCTAATTACCGGTAAGTAAACGTATGAATGAATGAATAAAATGAAAGGAAGATGAATGCTGTGGCTCAACAAAGCTTCTGCTCACGCCTGATGAGGGGCTGAAAGCCACCGCCTACTGACCTGCAAAATTGCTAATTACAGCTAAACATGTCAGATTAATTAATATTTGAACATGCAATAGCAAGGTAAGAACTATGTGAATGAACAGGAGTCAGCACCTGAAAAAAGTGTGTGTTTATTCAGAAAAGTCCCTAGTTTCCATAAAGGGGGCGGGACTTAAAACTTGTACTGAAACCAGCCAATAGAGGGCGAGGATTTGCTGTGGTTTTAACTTCCAGGTTTCACTCAGATGTCCTGCAAATATACGGATGGTTTGAATTAAACACATCCTGAAGTCATGTTGTTTCTCTGAGGTGGGACATGAAGAGGGATTGGTTTTATTATGCTTTGATCCATTAGCATAATCTGCTAATAACTCCTTATAAATGAGATGTAAGGCTGCAAGATATCAGTTAGTCTGAAGGTGCTGCTGAGTGAAAGAGGACTCTGTATATTTGTGCCTTTTATTAACATCAAATGTTTCCTAAAAGTAACCTGTGAGAGTTCTCCACTATCTGTAGGTCATAGAAGTCCTACAACAGGAAATTCTGTTGTCACTTGAGGTGATACAGATGTCGCCTTGACTTTTGTTATTGCTGTGCTGTCCTCCACGCGCTGCAGCCGCGCCGTGGCTCTGCCGTGTGATGGACTGTGTGTAGAGCAGGGACGAGCCACATCGGGACAGAGCCACTCATCACTTGGAGGGGGAGGAGGAAGCAATAGATGACCCAGGAGACGAGATCCAGCCTGGACTGCACGCTGTGTCATCAGTCACCCAGCTGCGGAGGTGAAGCAGAGGATGAGAGGAGATGAGCAGAGGGGTGATTTAAAGCTAGCCTTCCTAACATTATCTTCCCTCACACCATTGCTCATGCTGAAGCTTCCTGTAGCTGCAGTTAGAGTCAGCTCAGGCCTTCCAAGAGAGGGACAGCTGAGGAATGAGAGCAGGCGAAGAACACCATCAAGAGGGGTCAGCTGCCGTGGCTGTGCTCTAATTAAAATTAGCCTCCAACTCTGGGTTCATCAGGCTCAGTGTCAGTGAATTCTTGTCCTGTCAGCACTGACGCAAGGACATATCGACATCTCTGCACCAGCTCCAGCCTGACAAATGTCAGAGCGTTTACTCTCAAGGAAAGGAAGTTCGAGTTTGATTGGAAACCTTTCCTTCACCTTCATCCTTAACCTCTGGTTCTTCATGTTTAGGGGACCGAAGGTGTGACTGAGATCATTAACAACCACTTCAGGAGACAGAATGAATTCATTCCACATCTCTTTTAGAGTAAATATATTTTTAAAACTTGCTCTTTCTGTAATTGTTCAGTCAGCCTCACATCCTTCCATCCAGAGAGCAGAGGAAGGGCTGGAGCTGACAGGAACCATCTCTAATTCAGCATGATTTATCTCCACGGTGAGCTTGAACGTGGGCAGAGCGTGGGCAGGTTAATGTGGTCTGGATGGAAGAAGAGCTCTCTGACTGAGGGGTTAGCTGTGTTCACCTTCCCCTTCATCAGGACCTCCAGCTGAGCTGTGTGAGGCTCTATCTCACCTTAAATTTGACAATATTTCAAACAATAAAACCACAAAATAGAATCCTTCAGTGTTTACTCTGTTTATTTAAAACACAATTCTAAGAGGCTTTAGTTTGACCACTGTTAAAGTGAATCAGGACAATGATCACCTCTCCTTTCTTCAGACTGATGGGGTTCTTTTATTTTCCTCCCACTGCTGCTACTGTAAAAAGTACTTGTGCTGTTTGTAATTTGAGCAGGTGTGTTTAACTTTATGAACAGGGGTTGTGTTGTGCGTGGTAATCTAATGTCCTCACTGAATGTTCAGCAGCTTACGTGAAGTCATTCTCAGTCAAATTCTCTTGTCAAATATTTGGGCTGCTCCTCCATCTTTCTGCACATGAAGCAACCCCAGAGGAACGAGCACCGCGGTCTGAAGTCACTGATCTAAATGTCAGCTGCTCTGTGGATTCCATACATGCAATCAATAAAACAAAAACATTTCCCTCTGCTTTACTTGTCTGTAGTTTCTAAAGGAGGCAAATGAAGGAGAGCAAAGTGCTGCTGACTCGCTCCTTTATCAGTCGCAGCAGCGTAGCCGGCCTGTTCCCTGTAGTTCACTTCAATCAGTCTCTGCTGGTGTCTTCTCTCCATACACACCCTGAGCCGGGATGTGTTGGATGAGACTTAACAGACGCTCTGCCCCTCACAACTTCAAGGCTCAGTGTGGTCAAAGTGCTGCCTGATGTCCCACTGACCCAGCCCACCTCTGAGTATCTGCCCAAGGCCTCCTTTTTGTGCAAAACCCCCTGAAGGCTTTGTATCCCTTTATCCAGGCATGAGATCAGAATTCCAGATCCGGATTAAGGTCAGTATTGAGATCAGTTGTATCAGATATCTACTGAAGCATATATTTCCATCTCTCTCTCTTTTTTTTTTTAAATCCTCTGTAGTTTTGCCGCTTCACCAAAAGATGTTTTATCTTACGCTTTCCTTCTCTCTCCTGAAGATGAGTGACACATCAGAGATGGCCTTCAGCTAATCCCTTCCTTTATGGTCTGTGAAAGTAAGTCGTGAGCCTGTAGCCCCTTCTACTCTTTATTTGTTGTTGTTTGAAATCACACTTAATGTCATGCTCCACGTCAAACGAGGAGCTCTGTGCCTTTTTTAAATTTCCCTCAGTTTGAGACGCACTGCTAAGAAACCAAAACCATCCCAAACTTCAAAGCATGACAAGGATTTTTCCTGTCAAACTGTTGGTTTTTATTGGAGATGCTCCAGGAAATAGATGACGACGGCGTTGGCAGAGCGCCTGCTGGGTGTCTTTTTGTTTTTCTCCTTTTTTTTTTAAAGAGTTGGACTCATTTCTCTGATAAGTGTTAGAGCTGAGAGTACTGATGTTTCTCCAGCAGGTGGTGGTAGAGATTTGAGTTTCTCAGTTCCGTCAGTTTGAGCCTGTGTGTGTGTGTGTGTGTGTGTGTGTGTGTGTGTGTGTGTGTGTGTGTGTGTGTGTGTTCTCCAGAGCCTAACCTGACCCAGCATTCCCCTCTGCTGCACACACCTTGTCAGCAGGTTGAGCCTCATCTCCCTCTGACTGAAGTGAGCCATTGAGCCCACACTTGACCTTGTCATTATCTGGTACCTGGCTTTGTTTCCTCTCTCCTTTCTCCCTTTTTGAGTGCTTCCTGACTTTCCCTTTCCACGCAATTTGAACAAAGATAAGAACAGAGTTCTATTTACCCCCCTCCTCCTGCTGCCCTCACACACACACACACACACACACACACACACACACACACACACACACACACACACACACACACACACACACACTAAACACTCTCTTGCTTTTGTTTATGAAAGAATCCGTTTTCTCACAAAGACAGGCCTTGACTGTGACCTTCCTCCACAGTTTGACGTGCACCATTCAACATTACATCATGGAGGAAGGACACTGGTTCAAACTTTTGATTTGAAGTACAAAGTGTTTTCATGTTGTGTATAGATCCTCTTCCTGTTAAACATCACCCTCTTCTTCATATACAAGCAACTACAAAAGGAAGGAAGCAAGGCGAGGAGGAGTTCAGTCGTTAATTCCACCAATTATTTGCAGCATAAAACTCAAATGAAAGCTTTATTATTTTTTTCAACATAAACAGAAGAATATGCTTTGATTACAGCCAGGCAGGTTTTAACTGTCAAATAGCTTCATTAAAGGGAGAGTTTGACATTTTGAGGAATGTGCTCATTGGCTCTCACGCTGAGAGTTTGATGAAAAGGTCGATGTCACCGTCTTATCTGTTGATCAAACAGAGCAGCAGCTAGTGATGGTTAGCTTAGCTTATCAGGCGAGGTACAGCCCAGAATTCTTCTTCGCTTAATCCTTATAAATCACCAAGAGTCTTCCACGCTTTTTATTTCATTCATTTAAAAACCCGAAGATGTTGATTTGTGTGCTTTGGAATAAACTCATCTAACCATCGATTTCCCCCTTTTTGAGCCAACCCCTCCACCCACTGCAGACACACGTTTAATGAGCAAAACGAGAGTCGATCATTTCATCAAAAACTCAGCGTGTCAGGAGTCGTTTTATAGATTGTATCTGGAATTATCCAACGAATCGAGTTTTTCTTTTTGCACCAGTCTGTAGAGAAAGTAACAAAAGCTGCATTTAGTCACTTCCTAATCTGACTTAAGAGCAAAACTGAGGAAAAAATTGAGGAAAAAATACAAGAAAAATTAAAAGAGTCAAAAATTAATTTCATGTGTTAAAGTTTAATATCATACATGAGACAAATTTGGTTTCCCTTGGCAACAGTCTCAGATGTTGGACCACCAACAACCCTTACTTCTTCTTCGTGCAGCTCACTGCATGTAAATATTTCAGTTTTATGCATGTGTATGTGAAAGTGCAAGGCCTCACATTAGCTGTGTTTTAGAACCTGCTGGGTTAAAATATCACACGCAGATCACGATACAGTAAAGAATGATTGTGCTTTATTTCACAGACCTACAGCGGTTTCTTCGTCGTGCCCCAGTTTTATGCATCCAGCAGCAGCAGACATTGTTCTAATTTTGTCACAATGCCTTCATATATTTTTAATGGCAGATTTCTGAGATGAACTGAGAGAAGGAAAGCCGGTTTAGAAGCTCGTTCTAACTGTAACTGAGGGACGCGTTTCAAAGTCGCTTTTAGAATTTCAATACATATGCTGCTCATAAGCCTCAAAAGTATCCGTCCATCAAAACGTCCACTGACAGCGTGAGGAGAGTGGCGCCTGCCTTTGATTCTAATGCTAAGAGCATAATTTATGTAAGATGTTTGAATGGCTTTTTGAGTAAGAATAGATTAAAGGAAGTTTCACGTTTGAGGAGACAAAAAAGTGCATGCAACGCAGTGTTTTTAAAACTCCTGAGGCTGCAAAAGGGTTGATGAACCGGGCAGGTGCGGCGGTTTTTAGCTCCAGCTACTTATTGCGCTAACAAAACAGTTTGCTAATCACAGCCGTCCCTTGAGTTTTCTGCTTTTTCTCTGTAAATATGAAAGACCTTGTCCCGACAGTGACTTCAAACGTGGCAGCAGCAGACCCCATACCAGGCCACGGCGTCTCCCTGAGCACTTCCCCTCCACACATCAAGCCCCAGCTGACAAAAGCAGCTGTAGGTGGCATAATGAGATGCACTGCTCTTTTCAACCTATGTGTGAAGTGTGACATTTTCTTTCTTCTTGTGTTTTGTGTTGACACTGCGGCCTGATGTGAGGAGTTGACCGGACGGTCCGCCCGGCCTTCCTCCCCTTGGACACCGGCCACTGAAGGCAGCATCAAAGCCTTTCTGTGAGTTCCTCAGGTCAACAGTCGGGGTCGTGTACACATCGACACAAAGAGAGAGGAGTTTCACCCTCCCTGTTGCATCTTCCTCAAGCAACCGTTTCATGTGTTTCCAAAAAAAAGAAAAGGCCTGCTGTCTAAAGCGATCAACTCATTAAACTGAACTTTGACCTCTCCTGGAAGGTGGTGCTGCTGAACTGTAAAACTGATTTAAGTCTACATTTCATGTGCACCTCTGCAGATAGGAGATACTTTAAGGCCTGCTTCTGTCTTGTGACTGACTCTCTGGTATTTTGGGAGATGATGGAGGCCATTATCAGTGGATTAGCAGAAACTAAGATGGTGGGGGTTGGAACATAGAGCCCTAATTCCTCCTCTGCCTCTATCTCATGTATTACCCGTGTCCACTGACCAGCAGATAAGGACGCTCGGAGCACAGAAGCTATGCAGCCATGCTCTCACATGACCGTATACAAGGGCCAAAAGAATCAGGTCCATTAAGCTGCAGAAAGCAGAACATCTGAAATCCACAAAAAACTTTCCAGAGCAAACAAGAAAGCTCCATCCTCTGGAGACAAAAAAAAAATCACAATAACGCTGAATAAAAGTGTTTTTTATTTGTTTTATATGAATGAACAAACACAAGAGGAGCATTCACACTCAGCCACATTTCATCCCAGCTCACAGCATAATAGAGCTGGACAGGTGGATTGATAATCTAATATGTCGTGTGGGTTTTTTTCATCTCATTCCTCTCACTTTTTAAATAGTTTGCTCGCAGCCTGAGGGCGTGAGCCATCCTGTTTTCTATGGCTGCCGAATTACCTCAGAGCGCACAGTGCCTCGCTCGCTGCCAGAGAGGGAGGCTAGCATTGTTTTCATGACAGAGATCAATGAGTGGGTGAATGTGCTTTAATTCTGCAGGAGCTCCTCTCCCAGGCTAATAAATGCAAGCCTCCCTGCTGACTGGGCTGTCGTGCTGAGCCCAGCGGGGGTCAGCCTTTTTGTGTTCCTGTGCCCAAATTATGGAACCATCAATACACTCCCTGGAATCAGTCAATAGAACCCGCTTTGTGGCTGAGGGGAGACCAACTTCAAGGAGGAAAAGAAGAAAAATCCCTAAGCTCTGACACATTTACTGAATAAAATGGCGATAACTGATTTATGTCTTTAAAATTTTGCATCCACGTTTATTGAGAAATTGTGAAATGGGTTTAATAAAAGCTGAAATATAAATGAGGCATTATTTTGCAACATGTGTTTTGGCTTTTTTTTTGCAGACTGGACACAAGTAAATAAAATCCAGCTAGAAAAGAAAGATTTGATCAAATGTAAGTAAAGCATAAAGCAAATGAAAGACAAAGTTTGCCACTAGACTTTGCATGAAGCTGTATTTGTTTAGTAAGTTGTTCATATTTATTTTCATGCTCCAAATCTTCCTTGCAGTGAAGCAGGGAGTGTTTGAAACCTGTTTGCAGATTTTTTGTGAAGTATTAACTAAATACATGCTAATAATTTAATCCATTACATAATCATTAAAGCCAATGTTTAATCATTTTCAGAAATTATGAGTTTTTATTCCTTTAAGTTTCAAAAGTGCATTTGACTCAAATTCTTTGGACTCCAGAAATCCCGTTCAGTCTGCTGAACCAGAGGTTGTGACACACTTTTCCCTTTGACAGCACACAGGCAGTGAAAACTGTTGTCATGCATGAGTGTGTTTCCATGATGCCTTACTGCTGCATGTAGCATCAAGTGAATTATTAAGCATCCGGCTTCAAAAAGCTTGTAAAACTCTGTCCTCCTGAAAATCTGAAACTTTTCTCCCTTCTTCTTCCCTCTTCTCTCCTTCTTTTATTTTTGTCGACTTCTCAAACATCAAGTTGTCTCCTGATTTTCAAACGGGTTGAAAAATAAGAGTTTCCCAAGCTTGCAAGCACATTCAAAGGGTGCGTTCTTCAGAAGTGCCACCTTGCAGCGTGGTGGTGGCTGCGCAGGAACAGGATCATTCAGATATGCTAATGGATCAGCGGGGTAGCTCGGAGCGCGGCTTACCCCGCTTTAAAAGACAGCTGCCTGCTCCCTTTCTTTTCATGCCCTACTCTCAGCCTGCCTCTCTCTTTCCCACTCTACAACGATAGCAGGTTGAAATTTAATAACCATTAAATTTCTACTAATTAGACAGATAGAGCAATTAGCCTGGTGCATGTAAATCCAGGTTGTGAAATATGTTTGACAAAGAGGGTTCAGAGGATGAGTTTGGGCTGAGCGCAGCTGAGGTTGGTGTCGGCACAGTGTAATGATATCATGCTCAATGAGGAGAGCTGCAGATAATAGAGCCGGTGCCCAGTGGCCCTCCCCCTGGTGAAGTGGCCCTCTGTGTATGAGCCGTTGGCTCCGCCGCTGTCCCACACTCTCCCGGGCCGTCTATTCTCTGCAGCCAGAGTCATGCTGCGCAGGAATCCTGGGTGATTGGGTTTCTTTCAGGGGCCTTATAGTCAGTCATAAATCGGAGGGGATCCTGTCCGGCCCCTCGCTCTCGCTCCTAACCCTGGCTCCAGCTGGCAGGGGACGATTGTTGGAGAGGCGAGGTCATTGCAGGGTCGCTCTCTGTGGTGTTTCTTAACTCCCTTTGCCTATTTTTCTTACCCCTCCTCTCCAGTACTACCACCCCCCACACACTCCTCTTTTCTCTGTCCCCCAACTGAGGTTGCTAGGGCTTGGTATTTGCTTTTTAAGACCATGTTTAATTACAGAGGAGCTCTACTCCCCTTGCTGCCTTTGGCTTTCTCCTCTTATTTTTTTTTATCACTGCTGATTGGTGCTAAGGAGCTGTACTGGAGTTGTATGAACCCCCCCACTACCACCACCACCACCACCACCACAACTGGCTTTTGTGCTGGTCATAAAGAGAACTGACTCATTCCCATCTCCTAACCTGTACAGAGGCAGAAACAGCAGAAATCAAAGGAGAGTCACCCACAGAGAGGCAGATCTTTTAGCTTTTGCATGCAGTTCTTGCAACATGAAATAATGAACTAAAACTAAAACCTCCACACTGACTAAAACCTGCAAAACGAGCCAAAAGATGTGTCTTCCACAATGTGAGGTCAAAGTTCTGTCTGCTCTAAGCCTTTGGAGGCTTGTTGTTTCAGAATAAATAATCTGTGCTTGTTGTTTTTGCAAAACTGCACCACAGAGAAGATCAGACACAGTCCTGAACTTTTGTTTCTGTGGGATCGCACCCCTGTGCCAACATCTGGGGCCATAAACCAAGATCAAAAAGTGACAGCAAGAAAACACCACAAAGACAACAAACAGTCATACCAAAGGACAATAAGTGTGGGAGGAGTCGCCCTAAATCACAGTTTGTCTGGTGGGGGGGTGTCTTCACATTAAAGACGAGAACAGGCTTTGAGCTATCGAACCGCTCCAGTGCTGACTCCAGTATGTCTTTGAGTTAATTTAAAATGTAATAAAAATAAAATGGACTTTGAATGTAAAGTGCCCCGAAAATCCGAGGAACGAACATTTTTACATTTGCTGAAGCTGCTGCAGAAACTTTCTCCGAATGGAGGCCGGAGAGGCAGCAGCTAATCTCTAATATACTGTACATATCACCCACTGAAGCACAGTCTGGAACTAAATGATTATATCCGCATCACAAATCCTTTCAAATAAGTGAAGCATTTGATGCTATGCAGAGGCGTGTCGTTTCCCTAACACACTTCAAAGCAAACGGAACCAAAATATCACAAAAATGCGTACGGAGTATAACTAAAGGAGCATGGCTTGTCTTTCAAGTCTATGGAAAAGCGCCACAAACTAAGCATTGTTCCCTATGAAATAGGATACAGGCTTGGAAAAGCCATTGTTCTATTTCAGTTTGCTCGAATCTCCCCTGTTGCATCCTGGCTCGCTGCTTCACTACGCTGACTTCTGACAAACAGCATCTGCACCAGGGACACCACTTCCTCCCAGGAGGCACATGGGAACAAACCCAGTGTAATCACTTCAAATAAACAGCGCACCATTCATTTCTGCACCCCATCAATTGAAGTGCGTCCCCTGGTATTCAGCGAGGTTTAAATGAATCTTTTTGAAGGTTTGACTTATTAGATGCCAATGAGCAGAGATTAACTGTCTGGGAAGGAACAAATCGCTGGCTGAAACGTGCATTATTCTGCATAAACTGTTTGCACAACCGTAGGTGAACAAAAGTATCACCAGCGTTAAATCAGATCAGAATATAGTCTCAGTTTAAAATATGCAGCTTCAAATTACATGGACCATTTGAATCAAGTGCTGACAATAATCCTTGGAATTCCCCGATATGGGTTGTTTCATTCCTGTGGTGCCAGTGTTTGTTCACCAGCGTTACCAGTTCACCACTTACAAGCTGTTTTATAAAGCATGAAGTCACAGTTTTACAGCTAATAACTGCTTTATAGAGTAATGAAAAAGATGCATGTCCCTACTGTCAGGTAGGGTTACCTCTTATGTCTGATGAGTGTTTATGCTTGTAACTTGTGACCACGGAGTTTGTTTTAAACAAAAATAAATCCTGAAACCTTCCATTTCTAGAGATTCAGGGTTTCTGCCAAACAGTGAGGATATAAACCTTTGAAAAACAAATGAAGTGAATGTTCAATCAGACCAGTTTTCTTTTAGCACCTAAACGTAGCATGCATTCACACTATGATTTTATCAGATTCGTGTATCATGTGCAGGAAATGAATACATTTAAAGATTACAGGATACACATATAACCAAAAATTTAAACTTACCAAATTTCTACATGCATGAAAAATGTCAAAAAATGATCAGATAACAGAAGAAGTTTTGAGATTTGGCATTTTTTCTTACATATTTCATAACAGTGTCTTCATATAATCAAGTAGTCCAACATAATTAAATCACTGTCTCTCTCTCAGCCTGGGTCGCTGATGTCTTCTGTTTATAGAGGGTGTCGTTTCTCTAACATGTTATAAAATGGTCCAGTTTGAACATATTTCCATACAAAGCTCATAAATCTGCTGTTCCAGTCATGCAGCTCATGTTGCCAAATGAGTTAAAGGAAACACACACAAAAAACTGTTTACACCAGATGGCATTAAAACCAAATCTGTCAAAATAGAAAGCATTTTATTTTTTAATTACTTAATGCACTAACAGTAATTTCCTAAGAAAAAAAATCTGTTTATTATTGAAACCTGCCATGTTTGAGCCTCCTGGCTTCTTCACACACATCCAGTCACGTTTTAGTTTGAAACTCGTATTCCCCTCAGGGTTCATCTCAGCTACAAGAATGCGTTTTTGAAAATAGTTTTTTCCTGATAAACATTACTAGTGAGTTTTGTTGTGCAAACAAAATGGCATTTTACTCAAAACTACACTCACTATTCACTTCTGCAATAAAACAACTAGAATGCAAAAAATTGAAAGATAATTTGGTTGATTTAATCCATGCAGCTGGAAAGTATAGGTTACTTTAACTTGATGTATTTCAACTGGCAGTTTCAGTTAAAGAATAGAATAGAATAGAATAGAATAGAATAGAATAGAATAGAATAGAATAGAATAGAATAGAATAGAATAGAATAGAATAGAATAGAATAGAATAGAATAGAATAGAATAGAATAGAATAGAATAGGCTTAACAGAATTCATAAATATTGAGGAAAATCCATGCAAGCTGATTTTTGGATGTGCAAAGTTCAAAAATCTTAGAAAAGTCTCATAAACAGGATAAACATTTTAAATGTTGACTGTTGTCCCAGTAGAGAGAGACTTTGGGACTCATGGGACTCCATTCTGTCCTCTTATTGGTCTGGATCCTTAGTCTTCTTCTGTTCTTGGCAAACGGACATGATCCCCCTGGAATATTAAACAATTCCCATTTGTTTATTGCTGTCATCTAGTAGCTTGGTTCTCCTAAACAAACCAGAATGAGCTCTTTGATTCTCGAGTACAAATATCACTCGACCAAACTGATCTGAATGTCAACAGGCATAAACCAACACCTCAGACAGAAGAGCAAACAGTAATCACAGAGAGGACTTCCTCCTGCTGTTGGGTCTGTCTGCTTAGAGGTCGTCGCTGCAGTGGTTTAACAGCTGAGCTGAAGTCAGATCACAAGGCCTGTAATGGCAGGATGAAAGAGCTTCACCTAAAGGTGCAAATGGAAATGACTTGAACCAACAGCAACCTGGCTGGGGGGAAAGGTGCTGAAACACAAAGACAAGAGGCTGTTTGTCCAGACTGACTCCTGTTCTTTACAACCACAGGATGGGATGAAGGGGTGAGTTACAAGAGAGGGGTGCTGGGGGAGGAGGGAGGTGTCAGGAATCCACCAAGTTGATCAACACCCCCAGACAAAAAGAGGACAACTGAGCCGGTCACCCTTTAATCCTCCAGCTGTTGAACTTGTGAAGTCACATCGCTCATCACTTGAGACAACACTTAGTGTCACCTGTCATTCTCAGATGACCTCATACTTATTTTAAAAGCCTGTAATGTTGCTAAACAATATTAATAATTACCTGCAAACCTGATAAAGGCCCTCTTTAGAGTTTAGGATTTTACTCTCACAAACCTTGATAATTAATTTATATGAACTAAAGCCGTACTTCCTCAGAGCGCTCAGGAGGAGAAGAAGCTGCTGGTGGCGTTCTACCAGAAAACTTCTTTATGTGTGGAAAGATCTCCTCTTGGAGAGAAGAATAAAAATCTGGCAAGGGTATAAAATGCACTGATGATCAGACTGCAGATCAATGAGTTCAAGCTGGACGTCACTGGGTGCATCATCCACCCTACATGTGAAGGGAGAAGCAATCATGTGCATTTTACTCTCAAATGTTTTGAAGATGGGGTGATCAGGTGATGGTGTGACTTCCTTCAGTGTGGTATGTGTGTGAGGATGTTGCCCTCCATTTGGCTTTAAAGAAACTTCAACTTCCTCATGAATGCTGTCACCACGCTGTACATTTCATATGCAAAAAGTCCCTTACCTTGCAGCATAGTATTTAGTTGATTCATTAGTGTAGTTAAAGCCAGATCTGCTAACCTGTCTATATCTGAGAGCTCTGGGAGGTCCTTTCCTTTGTTCTCACAGAACTCCTGAATCTCTGCTCTCAGATCCCAGGCCCTTCCATAGCCTGAACCATCTCACAGCTGTGTGGTAACCTACGTCACCACTTTAGTGCTCCTCTGACAGTGCAGCAAACCATCTCTGATTCCCATGAAAGTAACTGTTTTATTTACAACGTCAACAACATGGCTGATTTTTAGCGCCTACTTACATCTCCTGATAAATAATGCAATGCAAACATATCAGCTTGGGTTACTTCCAGTCACTTTATCTTGCATCCATTTCAAAAGTCCAACAATTTCCCCATCAGACAGCCATATTGTTACGGGTCTCCTGGACAAAACATTTGCAAACGCTTCTTTTGTTCTCAGGGCATATAAACACTGCAGAGTCCACCTTGCCTTGTTACAGTCTGCATTCTGCATCGATCTTGCTTCTTTTTTTCTTTTTTTTTTACGTAAGCGGACATTTTTGGGGGCTGAAAGCTAATGTCACATTCACTTTGAGCAGCTGCAGACCAGACAGGCGCTCATTTAGAAACACAACCAAAATAGTTACCTTCAAAATAAAAGTTGGGCCGTTATATTTCATGCATGTATCACAGTGTTATAGTCACACATATGCTTTGGATTTTAATGACCAGAGATGGTCAGGCGGCCGAATGGGGCCCAGGGGCTCTGCATCCTCCAGTACTGCATCTCAGTGTGGTTCACTGCACTGCACTGCTGCAGAGAGTCATCAAATCTGCAGAAAAGATCCTTGGCTCTCCTCTGCAGTCCCTGGAAAATCTGAACACCTGGTGCTACATCAGCAAGGCCAAAAACATTGTTTGGAGACCCCTCTCAGTAGTTACCACCTCTTTGAACTCCTTCCATCCAGTAAGCACTATAAGACCTCCAAAACAAGAACCAGCAGACTGAGGGACAGCTTCTTCCCCACAGTGGTGAGAGGTGGGGGACACCCTGAGCAGATTACCAGTCTATCACAGTGTTACTCACAGAGACAAACAAGACTTAAAACCATTCACACACTCACTCACACCTAGGGACAATTTAGAGCCACCATAGTACCTAGCATGAATGTTTTTTGCCCATGGGAGGAAGTTCCTAGGGAGAACATTCAAACTCCACACAGAAAAGCTGGGAATCAAGGCTGCAACCTTCTTGCTGCGAGGCAACAGTCTGTGCTGCCATGCAGCCCTGACGAGTTCTGACTTTAGCTAAAACACATGAAAATAACTCAGTCAGTGTATTGGTCATTGAGCTCAAGTTTGGCATCATGTTAGCTGTGTGTGTCATCTGCATCACATAGTCAGAGCACTGACTGATCACATGGTTTAAAACTTTAAAAGTCCACCCTCTTTGTCTGTTAGCAGAATAAAACCACAGAATAAATTACAACAAAACTCTCAGAAAGTCTTCATTATACATAAACCGTATCTATAACCAGTTCAATAACCACATTCAAGATGGCTGCCATCAAAACTTTAGCAAATGAAAAATGGTTATAACTCAATTTTCCAGATGTTGAGCTAAACCTTCGTGTGTTAATAGTAAAGAGTCAACACATACTCAGCAGCAGCAAAATGTCATAAATTAGTGGATGAGGTCATTAAGATAGAATAAGATTCATACTAACAAATAAACCTATATTAAGAACCAGTAGTGAAAGAAGGTCCCTCTACCACCAGAATCTGAGGGAACTGTTAGAAATCACTTATTCTAATGTCAAAATGCAGAAAGAATCAGAAACCTACTGGGGTAAACAGTCTGGGCCTTATTAATGCAGTTTTATTATCCAGCACTAGTTTAGGTTCAAAAGGAAAAAATATTTGTCTGTTTTTTTTTTAATATGTAAGCGCTCCATAAACTGTTACATTAACAGAGTTTACCCACTGCCTCAAACAGCCAATCAGAGCGCTCCTCTCACTGTCCGACTCATCACGGCAAATCGGCTGAACACAGTGTGGTCCAACACAGCTGATGGTGAGTTACTCACCAGAAGATGCTCAGACATCCCAGAAGGCCGGTCGGCGTGGTGCGTGACACACCCCATCTGAAAATGTATATTATCAGTCAGTTTTTAAAAACATTCACTCTGTTTTCTTGATATTTTTTCCTGTTTTCTCAGACCCATGACTGAAAAAAAAATGCTTTCAAATCCTCTTCTAAACCCTCTGCGTTGACCTCGTTTTCTATAACATAAAACAGGAACGCTCTCGGAAGAAGAAGACGGAACGTGTTTGTTTGCATGCATGTGTGAAAGATTTAGATGAATTCATATTGTTTCATGTGTTGTATAATCTCAGCGAAAAAGAAAGAAAAAAAACAACCATTCCCTGAAGATACCATCTAGAATACTTTGGCAATAAAACTGAAGCGTATCAAACAGGACGCAGGAAACTTGCATGTCAAACAGCTCTGAGCTGGATGCTTTTAACTGGTTGTCGAGGTGGCTTCTTTATTTGACAGACCTGCATATGTCACGGGTTCCCTGTGAGATCACTGGGAAGAGACTGAGGCATCGATGTGAAATGGAAATCACCGGGTATTTAGTTTGATATCACTGTCTGGGACGCTTCTTCAACAACACACACGTAGAAGTTAAACAGCCAGTGCACATTGCTCAGAGTGTCAGGGGAAAAGAGCCCAGAGGCACACTCCATAACTAGGTTACCAGCAGTCGCTTTGACAAGGGATGAAATTTATGAAAACAAGACATTTCTCACTGCTGGTTTCATTTGGTTTACCTCTGAATCATTTTACTGCCATCCAGAATGTAAACTCAACTAAAAATATTTCATTTCCAGCAAAGCGTTTTCCTGCTTTGTCCTTAATTTTATGCACAGCAGCGTTTAGACTATCATAGTATTTTTTCTTTTTCATAAAATGAGGGAAAAAAGGGACCACAAGCTTGATCATGCAGCAGAATCTATGTTCTGGGAACGGAGACTGACAGGTGATTTAGTGCTGTTTTGATATTCGAGCCCGAGGAATGCCTACAGATACAGCGACGCCTCTGTTTGAGAGGGAAGCTTCATAGATGAGGTAAGACTGCTTACAGCTATGAAACGAAATCTGAAGCAGATTAAAAGACATTTTCCTCAGCGTGATTCATGTTTCTTGCAGCTTGCCCAGGTGTTACACCTCAAAACAGAAAGGTGAAGAGAGCAGAGAAGAGCCAAACACACACACACACACACACCAAAACCAAAAAGAAACCCTTAGATTGTGAGCTGTTGAGTCGACATTTAATATTCGACTTCCCGGCATTTTCCCTACATTAACCTGCTGTGGATAAACAAGGCAGCTCATTTTCATATCTGGTCAGGTTTTGTTGCAATGCATGTCAATCCCTCCCAAGACTTCAAACACATGCACCTCGCTGATGACCTGCAGCACAAACACAGAAGTGGTAAATTACCCATAATTACCATCATTTGAGCTCAAGCTTATAAAAACATGCTGCTTTTCTGTTGTGCTGTTATTGGAAAATCGCACTGAAGCTGGATTTCTCTCATTAAGAAAGACATTCCAGATATTTTGAACTGTAAAACTATGAGAAAACTTTATTTGCTCTGGATTTTTCTTTTTCTTTTTTGTGCTTGCAGTAAAGATAAAAGCGAATAAAAATGGCCAGAGAAACGCCTGTGAGAGATGCTGCAGAGTTCTTGCAAATCTAAATAAACTTTAGAGAGAAATCCTCCACATGTGGACAGACAATGAAAAGAATTAATAATAAAAAAAAAGTCTGCTCCACATGGGTTCCTCTGGCCAGAAAATCACAGCAGATAACAGGATGAGACGACGCTGGTCCCATTCTCACACTTCATCGCCGCTCTCAGGCTTGCCATTAGAAGTCGTCATTATTATTGTGTGTGTGTGTGGACCGTGAAAAGCGTTTTGGACAGGAATGAAAAGTTGACTGGTCTTTCAGATCTGAGACGTTGTGAGAAATCAGCTCATCCCTGATCATTATGACTGTGTTTTTCCGTCTGTATCGATAGTCGTTTCCTTTCTCCCTGCAGCAGCCTTCAAGTCTCCGAATGCTGGCGCTGAGCACAGCACAGCCAGCGCAGTCCCATGGAGTGCAAGCAAAGGAGGAAATCAATAGAGAAAATATCGCTGCAGGCTCACACATTTTTATCTTGCTTTGAACAAGTCAGCTTTAATTTTGCTTTGATCTCAATTTGCTGCTTTTGGGATAGCTTGGCTGCACATTGAACCAGGAGGAATAAGCTTCCACCAGGGCTTTCTTATAAAAGACCCTTTCAACTTGGGCCTTTATTTTGCCTATATGCGTCACTGTCCATTACTAGCTTACAAGGAATAAAGACACGAGAAATCAAAACAACTAACGCTGGAGGACTCGGAAACGCTGGCGCACATCTCAGGCGGATGCTTTGCCAGCTGCGTTTCATCTCGTCTAAGTGAGGCAGGATTTACAGCCAAGCAGAGCAAATGTGGGACAATGTTAGCGAGGGGCAACAATAAAGAGATCCTTATTGTTGGCGTCCGAAACTGCTCGGTTGTGTGGGGTAACAGGTTGACATGATGCACAGCTGGCGTTGTTCTCATTGCTCTGAGAAGCACACGGCTCTTCTCCCCCACACATCATTAGAGCTGACACACCAAAGAGATGTTATAGCATCACCTAAGGTCCCTCTCCTCGTCCCTTTCCCCCTAAACCAGTGCATTCTCTTATGAGAGGAGTTGTTTGGGAATTTGTTTCTCCTTTATGAAGCAGAGACAAAAGAGGTGGTGGGGGGGGACAGGATAAATGACCAGGCAGAGAAAAGACCAGCGCCTTGCTGGGGAGAAAGAGAAGGCTCTAATCTAATTTGGTTGGAGGAGGACATGTGGTTGTGTGAGCATGTGCGCTTGTGCGTGTGCACGGATGCGCGGCGGTGCTGCACAGTGTGACGGGACTGTGGGAATGGGACAGGAGGGCCGCGCTGTTGAATGGAGTCTCCGGAGCCAGAAGCAGTGGGGAGTCTCCCCAGACGCGCTGGTTCTGGGCCGGCCACTCAAAGAGGGATTAGACCAGAGAAGGCCTTCCTGATTAGCAATTCACACTCAAGTGCCCCCACAAGCACCCTGGGTAATAATATCACCATCAGTGTCCTTCAGTGATACAGGCAATAACACGTTTACTCTCATTCTGAGTCCTGTCTCCTCCTTTAGCCTCCGTTAATCACTCAAAAGTTTCAAAGTTTGCAGAAAAAAGCAGTCGGATTCTCGTCAGCTCAAATACATTTTGCAAGCAGATGACAGGAATAGTTTTGGTTCGTTGCTTCATGAACCCCCTCCCTCCTCCTCTTTGCTGTTAACCACCACCACATAAAAGCATATGATGTAAGAACACCCTACTAAACTAATATTGCTGTTTCAAAACAGCCTCTGCTGAGACGTTATTGAGCCTCATAACAAACAATCTGTCTGACAATCTGTTTACTGCAGATTGGCTGACAGCTTCCCTTTGTCATAAAGCGGTCCACAAACCATGTCATTATTATAATTCACTCCATAAACACTTGAAAGTTTATAATAAAGCCTTGACATCCTCTTATCGAACAGAATGCACGACGAATGAGGTCAGAGGTCAGACAAACGGCTGATTTCAACATGGCAAAGTGAGAAGAAGATTCAAACCAAATGAGTCCTAATTAATAAATTCAAACCGTATGAGAGAAGAATAGCACACGCTTTGATGCTGGAAGGGTTTTTAAATAATTAATTCTCTGATTTAGATGTGTTTCTGAAAACATCTGACCCTATACAAGAGCTGCTGCTGCCTTTCACCGCTTCACACATGATGGGAAAACAAGGAAACGAGGTGGAAAATGTAAAAAATATTCTCTGAAAGCGCGTTAGCTTTTATATATGTTTCATGTTGGTAAAAACACATTTACATGAGCACACTGTTGAGTGTCCGTAAGAGAGAAAATAACAGATTATGCTGATAAATAGGATCATCCTGAGCTAAACGCTGAATGCATGCGATCAGGAGGGAGAACAGGATCCCTGAACAATGTGCAGGGCATGTGGACAAATAGTCTCACCTCCAGCTGAGTGTGTTGTTTCTTCTCATTGTGCCTCCTGAAAGAGCAGAGGAGGGCCTTGGTTAAGAAGATTATAGACCTACCCCACCCGTACGTTTAATCAACATGCCCTTTCAACACCAACAACAATGCCAAACATGTCTGAAACGTCCCCCATCTCTGCCGTGGCATACCTCACATGTTGGAGCAGCGTGCAAGTCAGCTAACCACAGCAATTAAAGGGGAATATGGATCCTTCTGAGTCATACAGAAATCCACAAATAAAAAAGATGGCTTCCGTCTCAATGAATCTAAAAAAATGTCACCGTTGCTGTGATATGTTTGATCTAATTTCAGGCTCGGCAAACAAAAAACGCATCACCTTCAGCTCATTTCTGATCAGAATTCCCTTAAGAGCCCGAAGAGCTTTGGTTCCTCACCCTTCATTTCTTTCATCCATGGTTAAATATGTAAATAAAATGTCTAAAGTCATTCTTCAAAGGGGAACAAAAGAAAAAAGGGGCTGAGGGAAAAGACAGCCATAAAATTCCTCCGATTCTCCATAACATTAGCCAGAGGGGGGCCAGCTTCCAGCCAGAGCCTAGCAGCAGGGGAGCCAGCTCGCTCCATAGAATCACACATCTTAAATCCCACACACACACACACACACACACAAATTATAAAATATATTTTCAGCTTCAGCCATCAAAGGGTCCTCCCTTTCACTTTATTAGTTACAGAATTATCTCACAGTTGCTGATTTCTCAGAGATGGAGCCACACTGCTTTCCTTCTCGGCACTGTTGTGGTTGCACAGATGAGATAAAGTTGCTGTGTATTCACAGAGTGCGAGTGTGTTTTGCACATGTAAAATAAAAAAAATAGAAGCAAGAATGAGCTATAGGAGGGGGTATGTGGAAAAAGAACATGCAGGGAAAAAAAAGAATCATAAAAGCGACAGTGGCAGGCAGCGAGGCTACAGATGCTAATGGCTGGACATGCCTGATTGCTCCTCCTTTCTTCTCATTTTCAAAGCAATATCATCGTGACCGGCAAAACAGTCATGAAAAAAATATATATGAAAAGAGGGAGGATGGAGAAAAGGGATCAAGAACAAAGACAATGAATTACAACAAGCCAGAAGACTGTCTGCCTATTAGACTGTGTGACAACTGTATCTTGTCAGCTTCATTACACTAAAGGCAGTGATAATAAGGGCAGATATTTGCTTTTAAAGATGCCAGACAAGGTTTTTTGAATGCTACATGATCGGTGAATGGAGAGCAGAGCTGACCCCGGCTGTGGGAGGGGGCTGATATTATATTCTTCTTCTTCAAATTAAAGCTGTCATTCCTTTTTGTTCTGTTTCAACATGCCAGCCGAGTAATAAAAGTCTAGTGGAGTGGGCGGGCAGAGCAGGCATGTCAGCTGTTGTCCTCTGAACATATAAATCAGCATAAGGCCTTTTCCTTTTTTACACGTGGAAAATCATTTGCATTTTATTAATAATGGTTTGAATAGAGCATGGTTTGTGCAGACACATATAAGCGTTATGGAAGTATTTTTATCATCCTCCACACAGCTGGATATGAGATGTGAGCAGCACATATAGGCAGAGGGTATTGTGTTCATAAACTGTATTCACCCCCTATATTTATTCTCCTGCGCCGCTCTCTGAACAGCTGAAGTGCCACTACTGAGATACGCTCTGCTTAAACCGTTTAGGCACGCCGGTGCCAGGTTTCTCATCTCGCCCCAACACGTTTGTGCAACTCTTCTAAAAGCGCTTTAGCGACTCTTGTAAAAATGTACTAAAAGCCCTCGTGTTTACATTCGATCAGCGTTTCGTCCTCGATGGAGACCATGACCAGACCCGGGTATGAGGCTCACATCTGCAAACTTTTTACAAGGAAACCAGAGTGAGGCCTGGAGGATCTCAGAAACCTATAACCAGACGGGGAGCCCCCAAAAACTGTCCTGTTATTCAGCTACAATCACCACGAATAACCAGTCATAACTTCTAAAATCTAACAGTTGCTGTCCGTGATGAATTCATACTCATATGAAAGTGTTTCTTCTTTTCACCCAAATATTCAGAAGAGGAGCTGGCAGTTTTGTGTGAGAAAAGAACAGACATCAGCAGTCTAATCCAACAGCTGTAACCTGTTGCATCTTTATAAGGATTCTTTGGACCATTTGTAAAAGTAATATAAATATTTGTACCCATTGAACTAGATAAATAGATTTCACATTCTGATGAGCTAACAGTCTGAGGGCAGCCGTGATCAAAGTGTTGTTGTCATCTTTAAACAGCTTCAAACCACAAAATCTCCAAGTGCATAGATTATTTTACAAGTCTGCCATCAGTCTGTCATAACTCTGTTATTTACATTAAATTATCTACAAGCATAAATATCACCAGCAGCAGCAGCAAAATGCTACATTTTGCTGCATCCAGGGATCCAGCAGGAATCTCTTCTTTCTGCCCAAATAACCAGTTGTGTGCATAAAATAATGTGTGCATGCATGGCTGTGAAACATTCTTTGTTTTGGATCCACAGCTTTGGAGTCGGGTCCATTCAGGTTGTATTGATGAGCTAATGAATAGTTCATAAAACAATGCCAGTTTGAAGAATGAATTTGGCCATTTTAGGATGGCAGCAAGCTCGTCAATCCCAAAGGATGTAAACTCTATTTCTCTGAACTGAGGCTTGTCATCAAGGCTGAGGAATTAACCAGATGCAAATGCTACTTCTTTTTAAGGCTGATATTTCCTAAAGGAATGCAGCTTCCTCATTTGTTTGTGGCTGTACTTCCTTCATTAAAAAATCCAGGAAATGACTGCAAGGTGTTGTTGAATCTTGCAGTAAGAATTTTGGCAGGAGCAGGCCGATTGCTGATGCTAAATTCCAAACAGACCTTAAACCTGGATGAGCTCCTATCATTTCCACTGAACAGTCTGCGTGGATGCTTCAGGTTTAAATATGCAAATAGAAAACTCATAAACAGTCATAAATACAGTCTGGAAAAAAATGTTGTTAAAACTTCCATTTATAATAAAGTTTGCATAGAGAGGTTTGATATTATGGGATTGCATAAATCTAAATATGACCGGTGTTGTAAACATTTTTTAAAGTAAATATTTTAAAAATTTTTATTGAAATCATCAGGATCAAATTTGCTTGGTGGGAAAAGAAATTTCTGCTTTTGGTGCGTCTCTAAATCCAGACGTTGCGCAACATTTTGATTCTGCAAAATAAAATGCGCCTTTTGTCCCTTAAAGTTTGTGGCTGCGCGCAAACAAGCAGGGAGAGAGGAGGAAGTTTGCAGCCAGCCTTTGAAAGTGCTGCAATGAGCAAGCTGTTCCGCACGTTTTGAAAATAATCCGCGTGTCAGTGTCATCTTTCTTATGCAAAGTAGGTGTCTTTGAAGGCGGATCTTTTGGCAGGTTAGACCGGGACAGAGGCTCAGACCAGCTCAGACGAGCGCTGCCACCAAACGCATGGAGCTCCTGCCCTGGGGAGGAGCGAGTCTGCCTCTGTTTCTCCTTCTGATCACCGAGGATGTTCTTCTGACTCTTTTTTATTGTTTTGCGTCGCATTAAGAGCAGAAGGAGGAGGATATTCTCTCGTTATTTGGTCTTTTTAGTTATTCTTTTTTTGTCTTTTCAAGTTGTTTCCCAAAGACCGGATTCGCGCCGCAGCGCGGACACTCAGCCCGATTCAACCCCCGAAAAGTGATGAAGCGTGGAGCCGGAGCGGCGACCCGGCTGGGAACTAAACTGGTGACTTGATCGTTGTGTTTCTTTGACTAAAGGAGAGGAAGTAGCTCCCTGTCTGGGAGCAGCATGGACCTGAGAGCGCGTTTGGACACATTTGCGCTCCATCGCGGGGTTTGTGTTTTAATCCGGCTCTGAAGTGAAGGATGGTTTTGCAACAGATATTTGAGTAAGTTTGACTAACCTCGCCCTCCAGCGCCAGCTTGGTTTCACCACTGACTTTTGGAATGAAAGAAACTCGCGTGTGGAGGTTGCTGTAAATATTTGACTGTGTTATTATTCAAACTAGAATGTGTTCAGCTGTGAAACTGAGCCTCGTCCCTGCGCTGCTGGTGCTGTGGAGCACTGGGGGTTCTGCTATCAGCTCTATAGACTCTGACTGGTCTGGAGAGGGGAGATGTCAACACATCAGCATCCCCTTGTGCAAAGACATCGGCTACAACATGACCCGCATGCCCAACCTCATGGGCCACGATGACCAGAAAGAGGCTGCCATCAAGCTGCAGGAGTTCTCCACACTGATACAGTATGGATGCCACAGCCACCTCAAGTTTTTCCTGTGTTCCTTGTATGCTCCAATGTGCACGGAGCAGGTGTCCAACCCCATTCCGGCGTGCAGAGTTATGTGTGAGCAGGTCAAGCTGAAGTGCTCGCCCATCCTGGAGCATTTCAACTTCCCCTGGCCCAACTCTTTGGACTGCTCCCGTCTCCCAACTAAAAATGACCCAAACAACCTGTGCATGGAGGCGCCCAACAACGGATCAGACGAGCCTCCCAAAGTCTCCCACACGCAGCCTCCAGACTTCAGGCCACAGAGACCTGTAGGTGGCCACGACCTGCACCTTAAGGACAACAAGCAGATGTGCAACAATCCAGGCAAGTTCCACTTTGTGGAAAAAAGTGAGTCATGTGCCCCGAAATGCTACTCAAAAGTGGACGTGTACTGGAGTCAGGGGGACAAGCAGTTTTCACTGGTGTGGATGGCCATCTGGTCCATCCTGTGCTTCATCTCCAGTGCCTTCACAGTCCTCACCTTCCTCATCGACCCGCAACGATTCAAATACCCCGAGAGGCCAATCATCTTCCTCTCCATGTCCTACTGTGTTTACTCTGTGGGCTACCTCATTCGACTTTTTGTGGGAGCTGACCGAATAGCCTGTGACAGAGACAATGGGGTCCAGTATATTATACAGGAAGGTCTGGAGAGCACCGGCTGCACCATTGTGTTCCTCATCCTGTATTATTTTGGCATGGCCAGCTCCCTCTGGTGGGTCATCCTGACCCTCACCTGGTTCCTAGCTGCAGGGAAGAAGTGGGGTCACGAAGCCATCGAGGCCAACAGCAGCTACTTCCACCTGGCAGCCTGGGCCATCCCAGCCATTAAGACCATCATGATCCTGGTGATGAGAAAGGTCGCCGGGGATGAGCTGACGGGCGTCTGCTACGTGGGCAGCATGGATGTCAAAGCGCTAACGGGCTTCGTGCTCATCCCTCTTTCCTGCTATCTCATCATTGGCACTTCATTCCTGCTCTCTGGCTTTGTGGCCCTCTTCCACATCCGGAAGATTATGAAAACTGAAGGAGAGAACACGGACAAGCTGGAGAAGCTGATGGTCCGCATCGGCGTCTTCTCTGTGCTCTACACTGTCCCAGCCACCTGCGTCATCGCCTGCTATTTCTACGAGAGGCTCAACATGGACTACTGGCGCATCCTGGCAGGGGAGCAGAAGTGCATGGACAGCAGCGGGCTGGAGTCAGACGAGTGCGTCATGAAGGCTTCAATCCCCGCCGTAGAGATCTTCATGGTGAAGATCTTCATGCTGTTGGTGGTGGGCATCACCAGCGGTATGTGGATCTGGACTTCAAAGACGTTGCAGTCGTGGCAGAATGTGTTCAGCAGGAAGCTGAAGAAGAGGACAAGGAGGAAGGCCGCCAGCGTCTTCACCAGCAGCAGGCCTTACCTTAAACCTCACCCATCTCTCAAAGGCCACAACACAAAGTATGAGCCCACTCGACCCCCTCCAACATGCGTATGAGCTGGAGGGCTTTGTGCTAACCCAAAAGTCCTTTTAGATCCCCGAGCAAGACATCTGATTGATCAGAAAGTCATCAAAAGAATCAAAGTTCATGTTTTATTTATGCGTTATGCATTGAGCATATACGACATGCTCCTGTTTTTAGCTTTTCAGCCATGTCACACAACAAGAGCAGCCTTTATGTTTCAGAAAAATCTGCCACTCGTTCTCTCACTTGTTCTTTTGAGGAACTTGGATTACAACAAAAAAAAAAAAGAAAAGAAAAATCTGATTGTTCCCTGAACAAAACAAGTGGAGTAAACCTTTTGGATTTGCGTTACTTGAATAATGTGCAATAGATGTTTTTTGACTAAAAGACACGTTGTGGACGATGTGAGAACCTCACAGACAATGGAGGCACATGGTCAGAGAGATGAGTGTTTCCAGGCTTTTTAATGGAAATCCAGGCTGTCATATATGTTTGAGCTGAACTGAAAGCAGCTGCTGAAAGGAGCTGGAGACTACCAGATGCCCTTTGTCAGGCAAATTCGTGCCATAAATTAATCAAGCACTCGATATTGAGAAGTTATTTGTACACTGTGTTTTCTGTTGTTGGGGTTTGTTTTTTTTTGTCTTTGCTATTTTATAGCACAAGGGAGTATTTGTATATGTTTCTAAAAAGTTGAGATTTTATAGAAAAAAAATAATAAAACGTTCTAGTTTTAAATGTTTGTAAATCCGTCTTTATGTTTTTGTGAAGTTTATATTTTATGCATTTGCTCTTATACTCTGTTTATTATACGACTGAATGAAAACAATATTATTGAATAACGACACTGAACTAAAACAACATGAACATAAAGGATCTAATCAGCTTTAGGTCAAACATAAATAATTATTATTATTTTGTTTTTGATTTTAGGGACATATTTGCAGGTTTATGTTCATTTTCCTGAAGCAAAACTGCAGAAAATATAATGTAGATTTTATATGTATTTACCATGAAATATGTAGTATTTTTTAAATACGTGTCAAAAAAACAAAAACTATTCATTTCAAAGTAATCAAGACTAAATTTTGTGGTTTTAAATATGATAAATCTTTAATAACTGGTTGTTTATGAGCGTTTTCCTTCTTGCAGCTTGAAGAGGATGCAGAACTGTTCCTCCTGTTCCTGGTCTGTATCAATGAAGTGGTTATACAGTAATCCAGCTCTCGCTCAGCACAGGATTAGATTGTTTGAACAGTTTAACCTTTAAAAACAGATCAATGTGAACCAAACAACTGATATCTGTCCTCTACAGTAACATTTTAAAGGAGATTGGATCTGGATTTCATGTAAACTGGAATGATGTCAGAAACAACAACAAAAAGAGCTGAACGTGGTCTGGTTTCTGGAGATGTTTGGTGTTAAATGATCCTTACTCTGTCAAAACCCTAAAGGCTAGAATACACCGGACACGTCGGCGACACGCCACGTCGTGGCTGCGGCGTTATTTTGATTTAAAACCATTCTAGTCCATCAGATCACTCACACAGAGCTCGCCACAACGCGTCCCAGACACGCGAGACGCCGCCAGCCTGCTAAAGATTCGCACCAGTTTAAAAAGGAGCGCCAGTCGCAGCTGTGCGCATGTGTCACGACATGTTGAGTACTTTCTGACACCGGCATTACCATGACACCGACGTTACGACGCAGAACGGCTCCTATTAAGGCTGGAATACACCGGATACCTCAGCAATGCGCCACCTCTTGGCTGCGGTGTTGGCGAGTCTTGTACTCACACAAGACGCGTTCCTGACAGCGCGCCGTAGAATGCTGCTTTAAAAAATCGCGCGATAGTCACAACATCACGCGGGACTTGAAAACTGGAAGCGGGAAGTGAATTCTTTGTTTATATGTGATCAGAGCTGCCGTCGTGTGTTGTGGGAACCTAATTCTAATTCTTTCAAAATGGGTAAGTAAGCTATTTAATGAAGCTGTTGTTTATGTGTGCCGTAATGTTTGTGGCGGTTTATTTCTGTGTGCCGTAATAGGAGCCGTTCTGCGTCGTAACGTCGGTGTCATGGTAATGCCGGTGTCAGAAAGTACTCAACATGTCGTGACACACGCGCACAGCTGCGACTGGCGCTCCTTTCCAAACTGGTGCGAATCTTTAGCAGGCTGGCGGCGTCTCGCGTGTCTGGGACGCGTTGTGGCGAGCTCTGTGTGAGTGATCTGATGGACTAGAATGGTTTTAAATCAAAATAACGCCGCAGCCACGACGTGGCGTGTCGCCGACGTGTCCGGTGTATTCTAGCCTTTACGGCACACAGAAATTAACCGCCACAAACATTACGGCACACATAAACAACAGTTCCATTAAATAACTTACTTACCCATTTTGAAAGAATTAGAATTAGATTCCCAGAACACACGACGGCAGCTCTGATCACATATAAACAAAGAATTCACTTTCCGCTTCCAGTTTTCAATTCCCGCGTGATGTTGTGACTATCGCGCGATTTTTTAAAGCAGATCCTACGGCGCGCTGTGTCAGGAGCGCGTCTTGTGTGAGTACAAGACTCGCCAACACCGCAGCCAAGAGGTGGCGCATCGCTGAGGTATCCGGTGTATTCCAGCCTTAAAGCGTACCAAAAACCACAAGTCTGGTCTTGAATCCAACTACGGGCAATTGACTGTCAGAGCAGGGGGAAGCCTTGTGTCAAACACAAGGCTTCAAAAACATGAAGGATTATTGAAAAGTTATCAAAAATACCTATAATGGGAAAAATAAAATAACTTTCCTGGGTTTAGATATTTGAAGGGGCTTTCTTTGACGGTAAAGAAAAAGAAAAAAAAAAGCGAGTTTGAAGGCTCTCTTTGGTTTATTAAAGTTTCTGAAGAGTATTATTTCTTTAACCCTGAAGGCATTCGAGTTCCAACATCAACCCAACCAGTTTGCACAGTCAAAAGCACATGACTCACAACCTCTATGTGGCTGAATCAAAGTCAGACACTGTCTATTGATACTCTGAGTTGCAAAAAAAGGTGTGAGCGCTTCTGAAAGCCTCAACAGAGGCCACCTGGATAACAGCCCCCGAGGTGTGCAGCGAGGCTGTAAATATAAATGACAGTTACCACCCCTCTCCAGGACTTCACTTCTCTTCTTCTCCTCGCTTCAAAGAGGAGAAAAAAACCCTGCTCAGAGCAAGGGCATGGTGCTGCTGAGTGTTTTGGGGGGATGATAACTTTCAATTGTGTTAAGGCTTTTAAAAAGTATAGATCTAATTCTATCAGATCGCTTTTTATCAGCAGACTGAAACAAATAAATACTCCCAGTTGATAAAAACAGGCTAAAATAATCATCTTTTGTCATGTGACTATATGATGAATCATAAAATTACAAATTACACTCAGAAATTGCTACGATGACGTTAGCCATCAACATGATGATTATAATAGGTGGGTGTTTTGCTTGTACTTGTTAGAGTTGATGCAACTAAACCAATGTTTTAGGTCTTTATAGAACAAAGAGAAAAACTCAACCACCTCTACAGGCTGTAGTCTCCAAGAGAAAGTGACAAAGAAACATCATTTAACATCAGCAATAAACATCTATAACCGTCTGTGGTCTCAGCAGGGATTTAGAGGGACTCTTTGTGTTCTTTATCAGCTGCTTTCCATCCTATCAGTCTGTAACAGTGGTATGAATCAAGTTGCTGGGATGACTGGTGGCTGAGGCAACTTCTCTTTGATCAGACTGGGTGGAGACGCCCCAAGTCCTCATCCTCAGCTGCTCCTGCAGCACCTGTTTACTAGTTCAGGCTTGCCTGGTTAAAAGGCATTGCTCATTCTCCCAATGTCATGGACTCAGACATGACACACACACACACACACACACACACACACACACACACAACGTATATGCAAAGGAATTTGGCTGATGTTCAGAGGTGGGTGGGTTTCCTTTAAAATGTAAGCTCCTAATGTGGTGGATCCTCAGCGATTCTTCAGCATGGTCCTCTAAACAGCTGCTACAAATTTAGGACTCTTGTCTTTTCTGGGACCTCTGACTCATCTGGATTTGCCCAGAAAGGAAATAGTTGGTGCATTCTTACAATGAAAAATACTCCTCTCTCTCTCTCTCTCTCTCTGTCTCTCTCTCTCTCTCTCTCTTAAAGAAAGAGGAAAACAAAAGAGTTACAACTTTTAGTTCCAAACTTCTGTCATAGAAAGAAAATACCCAGAGTTCTTCTGGTCAGTAAATCTAGAGCTCTGTGGATTTGAGTTTGAATTTGAATTGGCATGTACATACACACGCTATATGCAAGAACGTAATATATATGCAGAGAGAAACACACACAAGGCTGCTGGTAACTGTTCCCAGTCACTGCTGAAGGTGAGAGTAATTACATAAACCCTGGCAACAATGTGCTCTCTCCTTGCTTTTTTAAAAAGCATAATGAAGCGCCTCACAGGCTCTCTGCTGATCAAACAAGTGTTTGATAGCAGCTTTGGTTTGAAAGAAGGCTGAATATGTTTATTTGCATGTGGAGGAGTGAGTGACTTTGAGGTGGAGATCAGGCAGATTAGTGTTAACTGACAGAGACCTGTGCAAACAGACACTCCCCCTGCATACAGGCAGGGCAGCGGTGCACTTCCTTTAAGGACCAAAGTATGGCAGCTCCTGCTCCTTTTCAAACATAGCTCTTTATACGCAGCCTCCTCCCTTAGGCTCCACTCTTTATTGTTTTCATCTGGATTTGGCCTGTTTGCATGTAAAAGCATGCAGACTGATAATAGGTAAACAGCGCACGAGTGATAGGAAATTCAACAAACTCTCTCTAATTCCACATATTTTTGGGGCATAAATGTTTAAAAACTTCCCCGCTGAGTCTGATTCAGAGATAGCTTCTGTTTTGCAAAGAAAAGGTCTGTTTGAAGCTGAACACAGAAAATACTGGAATTGAGAGATCAAGCTTTTCTTGAGCTGCGTGCACTCAAGTTCTCTATTGCATCAATGAGCTGACCAGTCATAATTAGGCGAGTAAAGTTATTATAAAAGTAAGTCAAAGTCAGTTCAGTTCAAAGATTTTACATGTCAGGCTTTAATCAAATCAAAGGTCCACCTTTCCTTTAAAGAATTCATATCACCTGCTGCCTTACATGGCAGAGTTTTAAATTAGGATCACCTTATATTGAGAAAGGATGGAGATACATCAAAACAACGTCAAAATCACGTTTATATGCCCCAGTATGTTGCACACACATGGAATTTGACACACTTGTCACATTTGCTTTGTTCATGCACAAGATTGCATAACATTTCATATTCTCATGAGATCAAAGTATGTTTTTTTGAATAAGTCTCTCCTAATAGCACATGCAACTTTAGCTCAATCTGTGTAAAATTGATAAAATTATAAAAATCTTCTGTGTGGCTTTGACTTGTCAGATTAGCTGTGGTGGCCATCTTGAATTAGATGTCACTGCATGGTCAATACTAGTGAAATTTTTAATTAAAGTCCATTCAGTGAATCATGACAACATTGAGCTGTTTGTGGCATTTTTTAAGCATCTCATGCAACATGTAGCCCTCAGAGTAGGAAAACTGATCTCAGTGTCTGTAAAACTGAAAAAGTTCTATTTTTGTGTGTATTATAGTACTATCTGGGAGTTTTATTAAAATCCATCCTGTGGTTCATGCAGGATTCCTCCTGCAGGGTTGACTCCAAACGGCCAAATGGTCAAGTCAAACTCAGAGTTTGTGTTTTGAATGGCTCTCAGCTTCTTTGACCCCATATTTAACTCTAATCTGTAAAATCGACTGAGTTAAAGTTACACACACACACACACCTGTCTTTTGCCTATCTGTAGCAACACAACCTCAGATTGTCAACATTTTACATATTTGACTAAACCAAAATGCAGAAACTGTGACTTCACTTCCTTCATAAGATTTAAAAGAATGTACACTTTTCTTAAATAGTTGTACATTCACACATAGTTTCTGCAGTGATGACTGTGTTTGCATTCAAATAAACAATAACACAAAAAGCCATGCACAACGTTGTGTGTTGTTAATCTGATGTATCTCATTTGTAATCTGTTGACGATCAGAAGCAAATAAAATCTCAAAATGCCAAGCAGGTGTGCTTTTCCCCTCCAGTGAATGTAGGCCGTTGAAATGCTGTACTGTCACAGCTCAGATGCATTCAACACAGTAGTGTCAGAAGTAAAGGGTGGTGGCACCAACGGGCCGCAGTGTGACGGAGGAGTGGTTACAAAGGAGGGATGTTTCCACCACTGTCCGAATCTTCATCAGTGAGACCTTTGATCACTTTAAAACATCAGAGTGTGCTGTCCTTTGTTTTAAAGAGGATGTGTGCTTGTGTGCACGTTGCTGAGTGTATAGAACCATTCATGTTTGACATGTTTGGCGACAGGATTGATGGGAGGAGTGGAAGGAGTGAGCACAACAGGAGATTGTCTACATGTGTACATATTTGTGTTTGTGTGCATGTGTGTGTGTGTGTTTGTGTGTGTGTGTGTGTGTGTGTGTGTGTGTGTGTGTGTGTGTGGTGGGGTTTACAGACAGTATAGGAGCTATAGAAGAAGATGGGTGATGAAGGATCTGGCACGGCTCATGAACGCTGCAGAGAGAAAATGCCTGTGGTTCAAAGACACTCTCAGCAAACTTAACAAAGAAGGATGGCGCAGAGGGGGGAGAACATCAATGGGAGCTACACAATCAACTGTCACATGAAGTGGGAGAAAATATCCCCGCTTCTCTGGCAGACTATGCAGACGTTTGACTATTTTTAAATTAACTCTGTGCAATGGACAGGGAAATGAGAGATATGAGACAGGAAAACATGAAAATGAATTCATATAAATGCACTATGAGAACCCGTGAAATCTCTTCACATCATTGGGTTTGAATTTCTGATCATTTTTATAATTATCCAGTCAGAATGAAGGTCAAAATCATTACTTTGCTTAGTTACTTAACTCTGCTTCATGTAAGATAAATGTAGGACATGGATGAGACGCCCACCTGATATGAACCAGTAAGTCAAAGGTAACTCAACATTTTACAAACTTTCTGATTGTGTTTTGGCCCCATTTTCTTTAAAAAAAAAATCTTTGTTTTTTCCCCTGGAAGAATTAATTTAATAGAAATGGGCACACACAACACATAACGTGTCGATGCACAGCTGTCCAACACAATGTCCCATTCTGTTCTGTCACGATGCTGTGGCTGTGATCAGGCAGAAGGACCCAAGGTGCTGGTAAGCAGGAGGCAGGAGACGGAGGTAATCCAAAAAAAATGAAGGTTTTTATTAAATAAACTGATCAGGACAAGGACTAAGACGGTGGCTATGACAAAACAGAACAGGAACAGAAACAGATGAACCGAGGACGAGACAAGAAACAGAAGGGTTTAAATACTGTGGTAGAAATCAATGGAACAAGAAACACCTGGAGATACTTGACACGTGAGGGAGGGGCGAGAGCAGGAGCAAGGAACACAGGGGAAACAGACAAGACTAACCAGACCAGACAAGAACTAAACAGACCAGACAGGGGATCATGACATAACCCCTCCCACAAGGGGCGGATCCCAGACGCCCCAACAGGAACCAGGCAGGGAGGGAGGAGGGGGACCAGGCAGGAGGGCCGAAAACAGCCCGGCATGACGGGGCACAGGGGGGCGGCCCGGAGGCAGCCCGGCGTGACGTGGCCATGGACCCGGCGCGGGCTCAGGGGGGCGGCCCGGAGGCAGCCCGGCGTGACGTGGCCTTGGACCCGGCGCGGGCTCAGGGGGGCGGCCCGGAGGCAGCCCGGCGTGACGAGGCTGAGGCTCGAGGTCTGGACCCGGCGCGGACCCACGGACCCCGGGACCAACAGGACGTTGAGCAGGAAGACTTGGGCTTGGTGCAGGACCCTCTGGACCTTGGCAGGGCTCGGGACCCTCTGGACCTTGGCAGGGCTCGGGACCCTCTGGACCTTGGCAGGGCTCGGGACCCTCTGGACCTTGGCAGGGCTCGGGACCCTCTGGACCTTGGCAGGACACGGGACCCTCAGGACTTTGACAGGACACCGGATCCTCAGGACTTTGACAGGACACCGGATCCTCAGGACTTTGACAGGACACCGGATCCTCAGGACTTTGACAGGACACAGAACCCTCCTCTTCACAGCAGGACAGACCGTCAGCCGCGACCTCCTTCAGCGCTGTCAGGTAAGCCCTCTGAACAAAAGTGTAGCGGCTCTTCAGGGCTGGCACAGTTCTCAGTCCCGGATGGGACGTGAAGAGGGAGTTTAGCAGCTGGGTGGCCCGCAGCCTCTGGTGGGGACATGAGGGCACACAAAAAAAACGTCAGTCCAAGTGTCCGTGATAAGCTGGCTCACCTCATCAATGACCTCTTCCGAGAGAGGTGGCACAGCTCTGTGACCGGAGGCTGCGGGTACGGCAGCGGCGGAACCGGAGGCTGCGGGTACGGCAGCGGCGGGACCGGAGGCTGCGGGTACGGCAGCGGGCTTCTCCTTGGTCGGGGGCTGCTGGAAGCGGAGCACCTTCCGGGCTCGAGGCGGCAGCTGCACCTTGGCTTGGGTCTGGGGCGGCGGAGGCGTGGAGCTGGGTCCACGGGACCGCCGACGACGCGAGGACATGACCCCGCTGAACAGGACCGTGGAGGACGGCGGGACGCCGCCAGCGAACCCCCTCCGATGTTGAGGCTTGATGGCCAGACGTGTGCCCCAGAACGGCGACCTCATCTCCTCCTCCAGCTCCTTAAACTCCAGGAGCGTTAAGTACTCACCAGCTGGGTCCAAACGTTTTGCTCGGTTCATTCTGTCACGATGCTGTGGCTGTGATCAGGCAGAAGGACCCAAGGTGCTGGTAAGCAGGAGGCAGGAGACGGAGGTAATCCAAAAAAAATGAAGGTTTTTATTAAATAAACTGATCAGGACAAGGACTAAGACGGTGGCTATGACAAAACAGAACAGGAACAGAAACAGATGAACCGAGGACGAGACAAGAAACAGAAGGGTTTAAATACTGTGGTAGAAATCAATGGAACAAGAAACACCTGGAGATACTTGACACGTGAGGGAGGGGCGAGAGCAGGAGCCAGGAACACAGGGGAAACAGACAAGACTAACCAGACCAGACAAGAACTAAACAGACCAGACAGGGGATCATGACACTGTTCCCAGCTTCCTCTGTGCGGTGACAGGACTGGAAGCAATTTGGGGCTAAGTACCGAGGACCCGTAGAGGAGATTATAAACAACTTCACTGTTGCGTTTTGCAACTGTATCTGATAGTACATGTGTTCCTTTGAGTAATCAAGTTTTCGCTCGGTAAAAGAACCTTATTTTCCAGGACACCGGTGGCAGCCAAGATTGTCTGGTGGTGATAAAAGTAATGGGGAGTGATGGCAGAAGCGGCTAATCTACCCACAGAAGGGGTCAGGACCCACTTATCTAGCATGAGTGGAAAATAACAGCCCACTCAAAGAGCCAATCTGTGAGCTGCAGTCTGACAAGTCTGCGAAAACACAGTTGTCATTGTTTACAGTGACTCACCAGCCCAGAGACCATTCCTCCAACCCAAATTTATTTTCTGAGCTTTTGATGTGAGACAATGGTTTGTTTATGTTTATAATCTCGTCAACACTCAAATAAAATACACATGTATTCTGTTGTAATGGATTAGGAAAGTTTCCAATAAAGATTCTCTCTGTTTTTTTCTTTTGCATCAGGTTTTTTAAAGCAGATGTGAAAATATCCAGAAAAAATAAAACATTTTGAAGCATATAAATCAGATTATTGTGTGACAGGCCTGAGTCAACGCCACAAGCTGTGGTGAAGATCTCACAAAGGCATGCAAACAATGTGTCTGTGTATTTCCTGCAGAGCACCTGCCTAACTTGTTTATGAATGCTAACATTATCCCAAAAGGAACAATGCCTGATGCAAACATGAAGAACCAAAGTTAGCAGAGTGTTTGATCAGTGCTCCGGGTCACCGACATTCAATGAACAGAGGAGGAAAATGTGCAGTGATGCAAATGACATCTTCTTTTAAGCAGGAATAAGAGACTAAACATTACTTGTTACCAGTTTAAAGATGGGTGGAGCTGCTGTTTAAATGCTGCTGTGATCAGAGGCTTGAAGTTGAAAAAAGAGCAAACAACCGTCATCATGAGGCGACCATGACTCAGGGGGAGAGAGGTCACCTGGCCATTTGTCCAAGTATCCATGGGCAAGATACTGAACCTCCAACTGCCTCCTGAGCGCCACCAAAAAGGGCTCCCCTCTCTCCTCAGGGATGGCTCAAATGCAGAGAACAAATTCTACTACATTATACTGAGGTATGTATGTGTATGTAGCTGCAAATTTCCCTCAACATGGCAGCACCTGTACATAAGATATTACTGCTTCACTTTTTAACAGCAAAAGAAAGCAGAGCAGCTTGGTTTATCTTCATATTGTGTCTATGTATTTAGATTTTTTATAAATGTTTTGGGGGGGGGGGGAACGTTATTTGAAAAAACACAGTTCTGAATTGATCAAAGTTCTTCACATGTGCAAGCAGCATGCCAGATGTGGTCGGCTTGTTTGGATTGTTTGGTCTAAGTGCTTCAGAAACTGCTGATCTACTGGGATTTTTACCCAAAATCTTTAGGTTTTTAAAGAGAATGATCTGAAAATAAAACATCCAGTGAGCAGTAGCTGTGTAGATGAAAATGCCTTTTTGAGGTCAGAGGTCAGAGGAAACGGGCAGACTGGTTGGAGATGATAGAAAATCAAATGTAGCTTAAATAACTACTCTAAGGTCTGCAGAACACCATCTCTGAATGACATGTTGGACCTTGAAGCAGATGGACTACAGACCTGACAAGGTGTCTCTCCTGTCAGCTAAGAACATAAACCTCGGCTATAATTCACCTGAACTGGACCAGAAGAGAAGGAAGGAAGGAGGACTCAGACTCAGAGAAGACAGGAAATGAACTGAGCTGAGTAACCAGAGGAATGGCTCCTCTGGCCTGAATGCAGCAAGCGGCTGGAAGCAGGTCAGGGGAGGTCAGAGGAGGTCAGGGAGGGACAGCGAGTGTGAGCTGGACAGTTTTGAGGAGCACTGCAAGGGGCAGTCAGTCAGTTCATTGATATTCAAGCATTTGACCTGCTGACAACAGGGATGTCACTGAGGTTAAGACGGCGCATTGTACCACGCCAAAAGCCAGAGCCCCCCGCCACAGTCTTCCACCCCGTCTCTGCTCCACGGTTGCCATGGTGAACCTACGAGTCCAGCAGCACTATGTCACACTCATGTGGGCTCATTCTGCCTTTCTTCCTCTCTTTCTTTTCTTTCCCTGACTTTCTATCATGTTGTTTCACAGAGGAGCTGCCAAAGAAATGCTGACAGCGCCGAGGTGTCCTGGACTTCTTACGCAGCGCATGTCCAGAGCAAAGAGGAGCAAAACTGAACATTCAAGATCCTGTTCTCACAAAACACAAGGCAACAGATGAATTTTCTCAGCCGCGTGGGATCTAAAGAGTCAGGTTGTGAATCCACGTTGGAGGTCCAAGTGGTTTGAATGATGTTCTCTTCTTCTCTCTAGTTTATTTGATCAGCAGCAGACCACAGCTCACTGATAACAGCAAACATCTGTCAACACAAGTTCATTTGATTTGCTGAACATCCTTTTTTCTTAACTTTTCTGCATCTTGTAATGGAAACAACTCAACTCGTGTCTGGCAGTGAGTTTCTGTAGCGTCTTGTTGTCACACAAATATGCTCCTTGAGCCAGTGGGAGTGAGATTAGGGTGAAAGGAAAATTGCAGCAGCGTTAAACATCAGAGCTGGCGAGTCTCTACTCTGAGGTGAGGTGATGGGGCATGTCGGTGCCTCACCCCACCTGAACCTGACGGCTGCTGCTGTTGGCACTGTAATTACACAGGTTATAGACATAAATCACACACAGAGAGAGGTGGGAGATTAAAATACTGAGGCAGAGTTAGGGAAAGTTGAGAGAAGGGGAGCCTGCTAGCCTCAGGGCTAATGGAGGCTCCTGACATCCAGAAACAAACTGTTCCCTCCTCTTAACCCTTCTCTGATGTGATCCTGTCTCAAACACAAACAGGTGCTTCTAATGCTCCAGTTTTCATGTGGCAGCTGGGCTACAATAAGTGCTTAATGGGTAAAAGTCATATCTAAGACACTATAACAGACAAATCACTGTTGGATTGGGCACTCGTTGTTTTCCACTCATGTGTAAACTCCATGGGGTTTTCATTGTGTGCTGTGTTGAACTAAAACACTTTATATGTTTCTGTAGAGGAAAATCAAAGAGCTGCCAGAAAAGTGTCAAATCAAAACTTAACCAAACAAATGAAGTAATTTTAATTTGTTTACAATTAACTGAAAAAAAAAATTCATTTTTAGTGAAGTGTAACAATTTTAAAGGAGAAATGTCAAAGTTAAGGTTGAGACAATAAAAGTGACATGTTACAATGATCCAAAACAGATTTATGCTCTGTGGTGGTTACTGGCAAAAAGTACAAATCATTACATGAGTTTACCAGGAAGAGGCAGATTTTCTGTGTTCCAAGTTGGAAATCAAATCGATTCTGCAAGTCAGAGATTCCCAAGCAGCCCTGGCATCAAAATCTAATAAAGTAGGGAAATAGTTGATTCCCATTGATTTTTCTAGTTTTCCCACTTACAAAGAGTGGAGACGTCCATCATTTTCATCAACCCCTCAGCTGTGAGAAACAGAATCTTAACAAAAAATCCAGAAAATCCCATTGTATGATTTCTAAACGTCGCTGTCATGGATTAAAATCCTGCAGGGCTCAGGTCCAGCAGCACATGTCCAGGCCTGTCTGAAGTCTAGTGACCATCTGGATAAACCAGAGGAGGCATGGGAGAAGGTCATGTCAGATGAGACCAAAATATAACTTTTAGGAATAAACTCCACTCACTGTTTGGAGGAAGAGGGATGTCTAACACCACCACATTGTTCTTCTACAGTTGGGACAGGACGACTGCACTGTATTAAAGAGAGGATGGATGGGGCCGTGTTTCACCAGATTTTAAACATTTCAGTCTCTCTCTTTCTGTCACACACACACACAGTGCCCAGTCACTGTTAGTGAATATGTTGCTGCAGTGTGTGCATTCAAAAAATGCTGAGAAATACATTGTCATTAGCGTGTATTGCTAACATTATCCTGGTCACAGCTCACAATTATCAACTCTGTCTGGGTTTGGAGTGAAACACAGTGGAGTTAGGTCTGACATCATTCCTGATTTAGAGATTCGACCTCTTAGGTAATAGAACGCAGTGTCAGGTTCCAAAGGTGGGTCCTACATTTCCCACAATGCTACATGAGAGTATCAAGTCACGTTGAGGGAAATCGGTCACAGAGTTTAGAAAGCCTCTAACCTCTAATTGATTGTTGTTTGTTTATTTATTCATTTTCCAGCCACATGATCAGTTCTGTGTGCAGCTTTTTTCAAAAATGCAACAATTATTTAAACTGTTCAGATCCTCTAAAATCTTTGTAAAACTATGTTGAAGTTGAATCTGTTTCAAGCTTGTTTGTTTGTTTGTGTCACACAACTCAGCTTTTAATGTGAAGAGTTTGGGTTCATTGTTCATTTGGTGTTTTGTCAGCTATGGAATTAAAACTGTCAGAGAACCAGGAAGAAAACATCTTAGTTATTAAACAGTAAGCTTTAAAAGAAGCCATTGTGTTTGTGCCTTTTGACACCTGAAAGTATCAATGCTAGTTGATAGTTGTGTTTATAGTGATTGTCTTTATGTATGTGTCCCTCTGGGATTAATAAAGTTTTATTGAATTGAATGAAGTTGCTTTAAACAGTTAAATCCTCGCCTACCTCAGCTTATCCGGGTCTGGGTTGTGGGAGCAGCATCTCTATTAGGGTATCCCAGTCCATCCTCCCCCGGCCAAGTCCACCAGCTCCTCAGCTGGGCAAGTGTTCCCTGGCCAATCTGGAGATGTCTTTTTCCATCTTGTCCTGGGTCGACCCGGGGGTCTTCTGCCGGCAGGACATGCCCAAAACACATCCCAGGGAGGCGTCCAGGAGGCGTCCTGACCAGATGACACCTTAACTGGCTCCTGTCGATGTGGAGAAGCAGCGGCTCTACTCTGAGTCTCTCCTGGATGTCTGAGCTCCTTACCCTATCTCTAAGGCTGAGCCCGGCCACCCTGCACAGGAAACTCATTTCGGCCACTTATCCACGATCTTGTTATTTTGTTTATTACCCAAAGTTCATGACCATAGGTGAGGATTTGAGGCAGACTGACCAGTAGGGAGTCTTTCTTTCTGGCTCACCTCCTTCTTTACCACGACCGATCGGTTCAGCGTCTGCAGTTCAGCGTCCGCATCACTGCAGACGCTGCCTCAATCAGTCGACAGTTAAATCATAAAACAAAAACACAAACAGCAGGTAAACATCTGGGAATGTTTGGGTTTTTTCCTATAAAAGAGCTTAAACTTACTTGACTGAATGTTTTTGGATGCAAATCATTTTTTGCTAAATAAACATATTTTACTTTAAATCTGGATTGTGATTGTAGAGTGTATTGCTGTAGCATCGACTCTCAGTCGCTCAGGACATGATGATGATGATGAATTAAAGGCAGCTAGTTGATGATTTGCTTGTCATTCAAAGAGCTTTGTCACTTTTATTAATTTCAACAACCCTGTTTGTAAGCAGCCATAAAACATCCTGACTCTCAAACAGAAAGCAAGAAATAAGCAGCTTCATGCAACTTTTCCCCAAAAATACAAAACACTGTGAGAAGGCTGTCACTTTATTACTTCTACGTATGTTGTTTTGTAGAATTTACTGAAATAACCAATGATCTTGGTTTTGTTGCATGTCAAAGATGAGTAAAATCAAATAAACAACACGGAACTATCATTATATTGAATTTAAATTAGAAAGGATTAAATAGAAAACCAGGTTTGTGTTAGATTATTTTCCCATCCTGTCAGAGGTTTTGTTTATACTTTTTGTAAAACCCCTAGGCTGTTTTCCCTGCCATAAACTTACCACCTGCACAAATGTCAAATAAGAGGCAAATGCTGGTGGTTAAACACTCAGCTCAACAAGGTAAACCTTTTACTGGAAAACATTTAGGCCATTGCTGCAAAATTCACTGCATCTGCATCATTTCATCAGTAAAACTGAGAGAAGTCTGGAATCCTCATTCAGCTGAATTCCATGTCCAACAGCTCCAATCAGATCCATTTCTGACAGACAAACATGGAGGCACAGCAGTCAAGGTCAGCACTTCTTACCCTGAAGGTAAACTCAGAGACAATCAGCTCTTGTCATTGTTTTCAGACTCAAAGACCATAATGTGACTTCCACTAATCCATAAAGTCATTAACAAGAAGCTTTTAACAGGTTCCAAGGACCCCGGCTTACTTTTTTAAATAAAATATAAACAAGGGGAAAATATCAAACCCATTAATCTTTCATTAAGCTCGCCGGATAAAAAAGAATCGCTTAAAGTATCATTCGCTACCATCACTGCGAGTGCAGAAGCCCCCTGCTAACATCAAAGGCTTCTCAAAGAAACAGAGCGGGAGAGAGTCAGTTAGCTGAGTTTGGCTGAGAACCAGCTCCTTGTTGGGTTTTAATGTGAACTCACTCATAATGGCAGCACACAGGAAATGGGGACCGGTGTTCTATAATGGTTTTTGTGGCGCACACCAAACAATGCACGGCTGTCGTTAAAAGAACAGCTGATTCAGGCTTGATGTTGACAAAGGTGGAGAGCTCGTCTTCTGCCGGGGCGAGTCTTTATGTCGCTGGGAGATCAGAGGCTTCTCGTGGCTGAAGAATGGGAAGACTTCATTTGAAAATACACACGCACGCACGCACACTTGTGGCACAGGAGGAGGAGTGGCTGGCATATTTGTCAGGCCTGTGTAGCAGCACACTCTGAATGAATTGTGTGTCTGGGTGGGGCATCTCCAAACTATTCAGCAACTCTTAAATGAAAGATCAGATGGTAGTTTCCTATAATCTTTATTAAACTATTGGATACTCCCACTTTGACTGAAGTCTAGCTGTTGTGAGTCATTTTAAGAGACATCAAGGCCACAGTTTACCCGACAGAAACACAATGCTGGCACCGACATCCCGTTTCTCTCAATAAGTCTCTCACAGTTGTTTAAATTCACTAAATCAGCCTCGCGGTGATGCCAAGTAGGTTAATAACATGCAGTGGATTAAGGTTTGAGCATCCGCAATGCTGCTATACTGAAGAACGGCTTCAACGGGGAATAATATGAAGCTATCACAATAAATCTTTCTGACTAGCAGGCCTGCGCTGAGGTGCTTCATGTTCAGAATCCAGTGACATGTTCATTTCTGTCTCCGCGTAGGCTACACAAAACAAGCGATCGGCTTCACAGGCCTGGTACATTACATGAGTTAGTCATGGCTCATACTGAATTAAACATAGGAAAAGACTTTCTTTTTATCTTCTGCCAAAGTGCTAAATCTGACCACTGCAACCGATACTCGCCCACTTCAAATCCTCCCCTTTGATAGTGAAAGCGTAGGAGCTTCAAATGTATCAGTTTGTCCTCATTTTTTAGTGTTTCTCCTATGAACGTCGACTGATGTTTGCAGCTGAAAACAAAAAAAAAAAGAAGAAGCAAAGAAAGGATTTCCCCTGCAGAGCAAACATGCCAAATTTACATGCTCGTTCTATGTTTGCTGCACAGGTAAACCTTTTCCCACAAATACGTCTCTGATGGGTGCATTAATAATGGTAGTGGATATGAGTAAACAGACGTGTGTGATCTGCTATCGCTCCTTTGTAGGTGGACAGAGCTCTGTACAGCTCAGAGAATGGATGGACATGTTTTTTTGGGGAGTTTGAGCGACTCATCTTTGCTTGTGGGGAGTTGTGATATTTTTGGACAAGTAGGGATGAAAGCCTAAGGTCCTGTGGCTAATGAGATACCAAGGCAGTGGGAATGATGGTTTTAATTACTGCCCAGGACTGGTCCACGGGGGGCGATTGCTGAAGAGCATGCTGAGTGTCCTAGGTTGGGAGTTCAGACTGATGCCAGTCATGCTGCGCCTGGTTGCCTTTGATGCTCACTCCCCTCTGTTTTATTCCCACATTGCGCTTATTAGATTCGTTGCTGCGGATGCTTCACTGCACCTTTATTCAAACCAACGCTTTGGACAAAGAAGGGCATGACGACTGAGAAATCAACTTTAAATCCCCTGAAAGTTTCAGTGATGCAGCACGTAATCCTCTCTGGATTGCACGTCTGCATTGTGCCTATTGTGCAGTGGCTGTGCAGCAAAGAGGGATAGAAATGCATCAAAAGGGTCATCTACAAGGAAACTAAAATAAGCTGTAAATTAGGCCGTAGAAGGTCACATTTCATGGAGGGGGTACAGTATATTCTCTCTCAGGCTGTGAGCCCTCCGTCTTTCAGCTGCTGCCAGCAGGAGGGTGCCGCTGCGTGGCCTCTCTCTGTTCTCCTGCAGCCCAGCTGTGGACCAACCCTTGTTGACTTTTCAGAGATCACAGTGAGGCATCCTCTCTGAGGCCTGCTCCATGAGGGGGCGCTGACTCTGTAGGACTCTGCTGTGGTCAGCACAGGCCACCTTGACCTCTTACCCCTAAAAAAAAAAAAAGAAAGAAAGAAAGGCGTGGCAGGAAACTGTTTAAATAAGAATTCCATAAATGTGCCATTTCCAAAAGATTCCCGGACATTACTTCCTTCTCTTTTTTCCCACTTCTAGGTGATTTTTCAGTGAACTTTTGTTTTTTCTTGCAGTTATTTTCTGTCAGTGAACACGAGCTCTACAATTCAAGGCCATCAGCTTGTCAGTTTTGTTATCAATTGAGCAGGAAGCTGTATGTTTGTCGAGCACCGTGAGAACCACGTCCTTGGTGTTTGGCTTGGCAGGAAATGCAGATAAGATGTTGAATCATGTCTGAAAAGAGGGTTCAGTATTTTTTAACCACCATGATGGAATGAGGAAATTCCCATTATATGTCAGCATGGATCGGTGATCCCACATGAACAATGACTGCTCAGATTTGACTTTGACCCACAGACTGCCAGGTGATTTGGAGTTACTGCTCCTCGCATCTATTTATCAACAAGAACTGTTTACAAGTTGCTTCAAAATGCAAATATGCTCAATGTGATTGTTCAATGAAAAACAAATTATGGAAATAAGTTTTTCAGCAGCATTAAAGACAAATCGGATTCAACATCTTGCTCTTTCATTTCAACTGCACCATGGCCTCCTAAAGCATGCTGTTCAAACTAACAAGAGCGTGTATTTAGGTTGTTTTTTCTTCTTCTTTCATTTCTGCTTTTAACCTGGTTGATAAAGTGAAATTTCTGGCTTATCAATAGCTGAAAGCAGCACATTTATCTCTCAGAGGAAAGCATTTTCTCTGCTGTGTGTTTCAAAGGAAATGATCTCCACCTCCTGACGCAGGACAGCTGTGATATTTTTTCCACCATCACAAGTCAAATTGTGCTCTAATGTCCTCATAATTGTAGCTCTATATTGGCTTATTCTGTTAGACACTATGCATGTGTTTGATGTAATGTCTGCGTCTTGTTTGTGGGGAACTCTCTGATGCCGAGCAGATTAGGTTCCACGGTAGGCAAGAGAATAATCTAATTTTTGTAACCCGCTTACTGATATCACGGTATGGAAGATCTTTATTATTTGGAATTCCCTCTTGCTCTGGATTTGCAATCAGGGGTTCAAGCTTAATAGAGTCACTGTGAATTATGTAAAACGAACGCTTTGATCTTGTTTTGTTTTTAATGACTGAAGCAGGAAATTAGGTTGAAAACAAATGCCACAAATCCACACAGAAATGTGTCGGTGAAAAGTGTGTATTTTGGGAATGTGCAGCCGGTTTGATATACTAACTGTGTTCCATGTTTCCTTTCATCAGCTTTGGGCCGTAGTATCTCACAGAGCATGATTAGCGTAAGCGTGGAATCCTCACTGCTGGAGGCTGCGGGGCGAGCTTGAAGCCTGAAGCGCATTCATCAACGTCCCTGGCAGGGTGCACCTTTCTCAGCCTCACACCACTCAGCTTGCAGTCCTCTCACTGACACCGTTTTCTTCTTTTTCTTTCATTTTTTATCTTTTTTTTTCCAATGGCCTTTGTTGTTGTCTCCTTCTGTTAGAAATAGCTTTATTTTTGAAGAAAACTTTCTTCCTTTCTTATCAAAGCCTTTACAGTGCAGCACCTTTGTGGAGGTGGCACATTGTTCTGTGTGGAATAATGCTGAAGCCTATCTCTAACTCTCTATATGCACAGATATGTCACAGTACATTTTTGCTTTAAGCATTTGCTTTATATCTTTCCCCTTTTTACACAACAATCAGGCTTGATGACATTCAAGTCTCTGACTTTTGCTTCATCTCCCCTCAGTCTTCCTCCAGCAGGTAAACAGTGACTAAAGCAGGTCTTCCTAGAATCGTCCCTCAGGTCTGAATTTATAATCACTCTTAGATCTCAGACATGAAAGACTCGCATACATCCTCCTAAAATGCCCTCTGAGGTGCCAAGTTCTCTTTTAAATAGCAGAATGTGGAGCAGAAATAAAAAAGTTTGGCAGCAAATAACAACTAATCATAAAGCATCCCTTTAAGGAAAGGTTCAAAATACATTTGTGACTTAGTAAAATTATTCCAGTCATTTTTGAGACATTTTTAATCAAACTGCTGAGTTATAATTTCACAATGACTCCAGTCTTAGAATTATTTGTGCCTCATTTGATAGCAAGAAAAAGTTCTGTCAAATGAAACTAATCAAATCAAAATTATACTTTAAAAATATGAATTATGTGTTGCTTTAAATCGAATGAACTAAAAATAACAATATTTTTTATTTAGACTTTAGTACTCTAATTTTTTTAGAATATCACATGAAAAATAAGAAAAAATTACATTGATATAATTTAACCTTAAATAATAATGACCATAAATTAGACCATCTTCCTATTAATCCAACTATGCTATTTTTATGACTGCACATTGTTTTATTTTTAATGCTTTATGGACAGTCTCCTTTTCGTATTCTCTATTTTTTTTATATTTTAACAATTGTATGAATCTGAAAGCTTCATCTTGCCTGTCACTCTGTCACTCAATTTCCCCACTGAGGGACAATAATGTCTATTCTATTCTATTCTATTCTATTCTATTCTATTCTATTCTATTCTATTCTATTCTATTCTATTCTATTCTATGAACATTAACTTTGGCAAATATTTTAACTTCTACCAAGAAGGGAAAGCTCAGATGATTTTTGTTACTTTGTTATTTTCGTATAAACAGCTTTGATAATAAAAAAAAAATAAAAATCAGAGGTCATGTACGTTTATTTGACAATACCAGTATGTGTTTCTTTGGTTTTTATCATAACCTCAGTGAAACTGCTCTACTTTCGCCTTGGCCAAAGCCTGTGAATTAAGTATTTGCTTCCATCTCGTGGCCATAACTGAGATTGCACCATAAAAACTGAAAAGGGAAAGCTGCCAACAGTTAAAAAGATTACTGCGCTTTAAAAAGTAGTACCTGCGTTTAAAATGATTGATGTCTTTAGTGGTCAACATATATTGTAAACGCCATATTGATTTGTAATATATAACTTATATAATATATTTACATATATATAATATAAACAAAAGTACTCTTAGAGGAGAGCAGATCAAAATGTGATGGCGTATGAATATTTGTCAGCAAATTATTCTAGAACAAAGTTCTCAGCGGTGCCACTAGTCGGTCTTTTCGTCACGAAACAACTGCAGAGGAGGAGGTTAACATAACCAGAGAAAAATACCGTCAAAAAGTGAGTATTCATTTAACTAGCTGACAATAGCAATAATTGTAGCAAATTAGATTATACTGTATTTATTAAAAAGTTAAAATATCATGTTCCTTCGACAATTAGCCTGGCTCGAAAAAAAACCGTTTTTCGACGTAACATTCGAAACAGAAGATAACTACTTAGCTAACATGGTTGTTGGCCTAAATTTTTCCTTAAAAAAAAAAAAAATGTTCGTGTTCTGATGCTAGCAGTAGCATGTACTGTGGTGGGATGCTAGCTGGGCTTGACATAAACTAACAACATTTCTTTGTTAATTCACAAATTGTCGCAGTGTTTAATGAGTGCTAGTTAATGTAATAATAACATTTTAATATTTTGCCTTTTCAGTTCAAAAACAGAGCCCAAAATGACTGGTCGAGCTCGAGCAAGGTCACGAGGCAGAGCACGTGGTCAAGAGACCGCAACTCCAGGAGTGGTAAGGAGTTTTTTGTTTAAAAAATGAAGGTGTTTCAGTAGTTCCTGTGCACATCGGCCATGAGCTTGTAATGAGTACGCGTGTTTTGCCACTTTGGCGGGCGGAGCAATAGGGAAAGTACATGTACTCAGGCGCCAGAGTTTTTTCATGAAAATATTCATTTTTGACATTACGGTTTCAAAAGGTTGTAGCTTTAATATGGTTAAAGATAAAGGCATATTGTAAATGAGAGAAATGTTCAGTTTAAATCAAAGTTTGTGATGGGAACAAATTCACTAATGTGCATATTATGACGTCATCAGACAGCGGTCACATTGGGTGCACGTTTTAAAGGTGTTGATTTTCATTTTTTTTAATTTTCATGTGTGTGTGTATATATGTTTAGAAATGTAAAATTATATAATCCATCATCTAAAGAACAGACAGGAACTCAATGGGCTCAGAATTGGACAGATCGATTTCCAAAATACTCAATAGGGCTGGGCAAAACGATTATTTTTGTAATCGATTAATCTAGCGATTATTTTTTCGATGCATCGATTCATCTAACGATTCATTTTTCTATTCGATTCGATTTTGATTCGATTCGATTACCGATTATTTCCCCATTATTTGACTTGTATAGTAATTTGACATTTGCTATTTTAAGTATCTCAATGAAATAAACACAAATTTCTTCATTTGAACACATTTTAATAAAAAACTTGAAAATAAAGTTTGTAGTAGTACAAAATTTAACTCAAGATGTCAATCCAATGCTTCAATACAATTTTCATTCCAGTTTCTTCTAAAAGTTCAGAGGACCAGATATAAACACTGGGGTGACTGGGCTTTCTCTGTGGCGGCACCCCGACTCTGGAACCAGCTTCCATTGGACCTACGACTAGTCACTGACCTGGGCCTTTTTAAATTCAATCTTTAAACGTTTTCATTCAGGAACGCTTTTAACACTCCGTAGTGGTGACTTTTATTCCAGTTTTCTGATTCCTTTTAATTCTTAGTTTTGTTTGTTTTTAATGCATTCTTTTATTTGTATTTCTGCTTTTACTTAGGCTTGTAAAGCACTTTGGCTGTCTAGTTGACTGTTGTAAAGGGCTATATTAACCAATAAATAATAATAGTAATAATAATAATAATATTGAATCATATTAAAACTAATTAATGGGGGAGATGGACTTAAAGAGCATATATTAAGTTCTTTTTTTTTTATTATTCTGATAAAACTCTGTCCAAAAATACTATTTGAAATGTTTATTGAGGGTATTTTGTTTTACAATACATTTTTTTAAACCATTTTTCTAGTCCAAAGTGCCCCTTTTTGCAAAGCTTCTAAAAACGCTTTTTTTTTCATATGTGGACCTGTGACGTCAGCTAAGGGAGCTCCTAGCTAGGTGGGGCTGCTTACAGTGTTGTCAGATGTAGATAAATAAAGTATTTGTAGGATAATTTAACATTCTGTACGATCAATAATCCCATAAATCTGATCATTTGAGCCCTTTGTTGTGTGGAGTTTGTGTAACAGATGCTTGTTTTAATCATTGTGTTAGATTTTTTAAAGCTAAACTACTTTAACATCTCAGACTGGCACCGCTCTAGTCTGCCAGCTGCCTGCTCGCTGTCGGCCATGAGTTGTTAGTTTTAGGTTAGAGCGCTCTTTAATCGAGTCGGTGTGTATTCATTTTAATAAAAAATGCTAAATTATATTTATTATGTTTGTGAATGCCAATCGCCAGTCTGTCAGGACACTGAGTCAACAACGGGACGGCTTCCTTACCGGTACGGTGACTTCTGTTTGGAGACGAAAAACCCCGGTGGTCCTGGTCTAGTCCAGGACTGGATGTGATGGAGTCCCACTTACCGACGAAAAACATTCAGTGTGACTCTAAACAGGCGCCGTTACTTCGATCCATTCACCTGAACCGCTGTTAGCACACAGCAGCTAACAGGAGCTAACGGGGAGACTTGAGTCTCGTTTCCATGCCAGGTTTGGTACGGTTCGTGGTGGGTCGTAATCCGGTACCGGTCCGCGATTTCATGAGAGCATTTCCTTCAGGTGTCTGACCCTCACCTGGCTGGCGGGGTACAGTAAATCCATGCCGCGATGCTCTCCAGAGGAGCTTCCCGTTTCCAGCGGGGCTACCAAGAGGGTCTTCACGGCGGGGGTTCCAGCCTGACCCGACACTGTTTCGGTCAGCCTCGAACCGTTTAACTGCATCCTGTGAAACTTTTTATAAACTCTTTCATTTCTTAACAATCCACCTGAACGCAGCTCAATGTTTGGAGCTCTGATGATCAAAACCTGGTGCTAAACGCTGGTATTTTATCCAGACCCGAGTGAGGAGGTGGGTCACGGTCTACAGCTGGTCCGACAGGGTACAGCCTTACAGGACTGATTGTTTTTATCTTTTTTTTTTTTTTAATCTTAATAACTGCTCACTATAGTAATAAAGTAATAAAATAACGGCACTCTGGGGGTTTGTTTTGCTCGTCACAAGTAGTGATAAGTGGATCAGTTTTCTATATAGAGAACGAACGGTCTCCCTGAACTGTCGTCACTTCCGGTTTGGTGAAAAAATTGACAATTCTCACAAAAACGAATCCAAGAGCCTAAATAAGCTGAATTTGTGTAAATTTTTATTCAGAAAAAGTTTCTATTATATTTCTCTAAACATTTGTTTAAGGGAGTGTCTAACTTAAAATATGCTCTTTAAATGCAAATTTCCGGGGTCACAGACCTGTTTCTGTGAAACTAGTCTCTCCCTGCGGTCACAGCTGGGCGGAGGGGCGTGACGCTCCAGGCGCTGCTCTGAGCCTCCTGCTAGAACTCCGGTTATATTAACGTCCATTAGCTCGTATAAAAGCCCAACATACTACGTTATCTTAGACAGAAATAGATGAGTCTGGTTTGTCTATCTGTCTATTTATCCTAGCTGACAGAGAGAGACAGAGGAATCAGCTGCTCCGCGGGCGCGCAACAGACTTGACCAGATATTGATCAGGGATCTTTGTTCTGGTGAACTAAAACGACCGACTCCAACAGCCTAAACCTCTATACGTGACGGCAAAACGAACGTCTTTCTCAGACGGGAATTATTTGCAGATTCAGAGCGCGTAAGCATATAAGCAGAGTGTCGGAGATGATTTAGCGAGCGCTGCGTCGTCTGGAACACATGCGTTCCAAACTATAGAGGGCGATCCACAGGGGTCAGGATCAGTGACGATCCGTTGCACCCCTAGTAAAAACCAGCGTTCCGTTGCGCCCCTAGTAAAAACCAGCGTTAGTAAAAAAGTAGAATACTTTCGGTGTTTTGTCATTTGCGGAAGCTGCTCCTGGAGCCGCTTGAGATGCTGGCGCACCGTCGTGCTTTTATGATCGGCCATTTCCATTTTACAAAGCCGACAAACGACTGATTCGCTTCCTTTTCTGTTAAAATAGTCCCATACTTTTTAACTACGAGTCCGGGTGGACTGATTTACTCACTGGCGCCATGTTTGTTTTGAAAGCGATGACGCATCGACGCACATTTTTTGTGTCGACGTATTTTACGCGTCGACGTAATCGATTACGTCGACGCGTCGTCCCAGCCCTAATACTCAACAGGTTCATCAAAATGTATGATTCGCCTGTGCTACTCTTCCTCATCTCCCAGGAAAACCCCATCCTCCTAATCTTCATTTACAGAGGTACAGTGAATGCTGTTACCTGCTGTTTACAGGTTTTTTTCCCCACTGGATCTGCAGAGTTTCCACGGATTTTTACATTTTTGCTCCCTCTGTTACCATTGGCAGTGTTTTTCCTTCCCCAATTATGCCTACCACGTCCTATTATCCTTTATCGCTGGATTACTGTAAAGCAACACTTCCGAACTGGCTTTCCAAACCAGGCCTGTGAGCTGATCCTGGGCTGTCATGGCAAACCGGATCACTCTTGCTGCACATAGACACAGCTTCACTCTCAATGGATAACTGATCAGAATCAGAATTCTTTTTATTGCCAAGTAAGTGAAGTTTCACATTACCTGGAATTTGACTTGATGAATTGGTGCAAACTTACATACATAATAAGGTTAATTGAAAATAGAAAAATAAAGAAGTAATAAGAAATGTTAATAATAACGATAAGCGGAGACATGAGCTAAAAGTAAAAAGTATCTGCTGCAGAGCTGCTTAACTATTTACTGTTCAAGAGTCCAACAGCAGAGGGAAAAAAGCTGTCTTTGTGGCGGGAGGTACGTGTCCGAATGGACCTCAACCTCCTGCCTGAAGGGAGTGGCTCAAACAGTCCATGACCTGGATGGGAGGGGTCGGCTATGATACGACCTGCACGCCTCAGAGACCTGGAGACGTACAGGTCATGGAGTGATGGAAGGCTGCAGCCAATCACCCTCTCAGCAGAACGCACAACACGTTGTAGTTTGTGCTTTTCTCTGGCGGTGGCCCCAGCGTACCACACAGTGATGGAGGAGGTGAGGATGGACTCGATGGCCGTGTAGATAGGGCTGGGGGAAACCGATTATTTTTAAAACGTTTATTCGGGCGATTATTTTATCGAATAGTCGACTATTCTAATGGATAATTAGACGATTATTCTAACGATTATTTTTCTGTTGCACGATTAATAAAAAATATAAAATTTCAAATAAATACCCCCCCGCCCCAAAAAAATGTAATAAATTACTTAAATGTACAACTGTTTTCCAAAGCCAAACATCTTCTGCTTAAAACAGAATCAAAGCAGTGTTCTACAACATGAAAGAGCTGTCAGTATTTACTCTTTTACAGTACAATAACTAGTTTAAAGGTTTGGAAAAAATATTAAGTTGTAGTACTAAACAAAACACTGTGAAGTTCACAGTATGGACATTCCTGAGTGTTTAACACAAAATAAAACGACAGTTTCTAAGGAAGAGCTGCAGTTTGACATAAATCTCTCTTGTTTTAAAGATTTAAAAACTGCAGAGCAAAAACAAACACTGTGCAGTTCATAGCATACATTCCTGAGTGTGTTACTTAAACTATTTCATCGTCTCAAAATGAAACTGAACTGCTGTTCTGTTAATGTGTGCAGTATAGCACTGTGTTCCTCCCTCATCACCTCCTCTGTATTACACTGAATCGCTGTAGAACAGGAGTCATTATATTTATATTTGGCTAAAGAAACTACTTATTATTTAGGTCATTATCTAGGTTATTTATGCATTTGTATTTAACGTGAGTCTCTGAAAACAACTGAAGTTAAAGGAAGACTAACTTCTGATAAAGTCATTGACAGATAAATGTGTGTTTTTAGTGTTAATGTTGTTGAAGCCACAGCTGTTGACAGTTAGACTGAGAAACACAGCTAGACGAGCAGTGCGTGCTCCTGTGGCGACAGGCGCGAGCACCGCTGACCAGACGGTCGCCTCCTCCGCTCCGAACCAAGAACCGAACCTCATGGTGAGGTCCAGTTAGGGCAGGGGGAGAGCCAGGTGTCGCGCTAACCGCTGGCCCTTGTAGCTCCTCAGGGCCACTCCAGTGTCTCCTTGGCTGCCCCCCTCCCCAGGACCAGGTTCTGGGTTTTCCCGGTCTGAACGGATCTGGGTCTGGACCTCCATTTGGTGATGCCTGCTGCAGAGGAACATGTTGCTCTTTGGTGACCCTAGCTTTTTTTTGCTTACAATCGTCCCTGTTGCTGAGAACAAACGTTCAGAAGGTACATGTAGCAGGATTTTACCACCACAGCAGCCAGGGCGGTGAGTCTCTCTTCATTCTCCTTCCACCACTGGAGCGGGTTATTCCTAAAACTTTGAGGTAGAGCGGCGGGTTGTGTTCTGGTGACATGTAGAGCTTGGGAGTGCAAGCTGCTGAGCCTGAAAGCTGTTAGAGATGAAGGTTTGTTCTCCGTGCGGCTTTGTTTTGGTTCCCCGCGTGCGTGTGGTGCGCGCGCGCGACGTGTCGACTTCCGGATTTGACGTCGACATTTTTTTTAAATCGATTCGTCGACGTCATTGACGAATTGCTCCAGCTCTACGTGTAGAACTGGACCATCATCATGGTCAGCACCTTCAGTTTTTTCAGCTGCCGCAGGAAGAACATCCTCTGGTGAGCCTTCTTGGTGATGGTCGTTTCCCACTTGAGGTCATTGGTGATGGTGGTTCCTAGAAAGCGGAAGGAGTCCACAGTTGTGATGGGGGTGTCTGTCAGGGTGAGCGGGGTTGACGGAGCTGACACTCTCCTGAAGTCCACAATCAGCTCCACTGATTTTTGTGTGTGTTCAGCTGTAGGTTGTGGTTGCTGCACCAGGACACCAGATGTTCCACTTCTCTCCAGTAACTGATTAACTGATTATCTTCATCAGAGAGTGGATATTCCTCTTCAAAATCTGAATCAGCCATTACCTGATAAAGTGTTTCATGAACAGACCATCGTCTCTTACATCTCCTCAGATGGGAGGGGGATTTAAAACTTTTTCTCCAAGATTTTCAATATAAACACACTCAAAAATGTTGCTCTGTGTAAATTTACAGATGTCCGTGATCTTCTGGTGTAAAGTAGAAACTAAATGAGGGTTCATATCAGCAGCTGGAGCTCGTTAAACTCAGTAATGACACTTGTTGCAATATTGCAACTCTGGTGCCCAGAGGGTTAACACCTGAAGGTAGTGGCAAAAGAACTGGTACTTTTTGGTGAATGTGAACCATTTACGTGTATTCCTGCTTTAAAACATGCTTAAAGCTGTCATGTTTGTAATGTGTCAAGTGTTAGTCGTGCAAAATATAATTATTGGTTTACTGAAGTTAATTGAAAACTAATTCTTTTTTCTAAATGTTTTATTTATTCTTACTCAGACATAACAAGATCTACGTATGATTGTTGATTAAAAATGTACATTGGACTGAGGCCAAAGTGGGACTCATTTTCTGCCCTGGAATGTCGGGCCTCAGACAAGCCTATTTTAGATCACAACCATCCATCCATCCATCCATTTTCTGTAGCCGCTTAATCCTCCACAGAGGGTCGCGGGGCAGCTGGTGCCTATCTCCAGCGGTCAAGGGGCGAGAGGCGGGGGACACCCTGGATGGGTCGCCAGTCCATCGCAGGGCCACACAGAGACGAACGAGACAAACAACCACACACCCACTCACACCTAAGGACAATTTACCAGCCCAATTAGCCTGACAGTCATGTCTTTGGACTGTGGGAGGAAACCGGAGTACCCGGAGGAAACCCACGCACGCACGGGGAGAACAAACCATTCAAGTCATGTTGTTGTAACCTTGGATATTGTCTACAATATGTACTGTTCTGTAAAGCCTTGTAATAAAGTGTTTCTTTTTCTTTTTTTAAACCTTTTCAAATCAGTGCAAGTAAGGGTTACTTCATATTTCAACAGCAGTGCACATCCCCAACATTGTTCTTTATAACACACCCTTTTCAACAATAATATAATTTATTTTCTGTTAAAATGAGTGATCAGAGATATCAAACCTTAAAGAGCAGTTATCTTTTTAAATTCAGATAAAATACTGTCCAACATTACAAATTTGAAACGTTTATTGAGGGTATTTTGTTTTGCAATACATTTTTTAAAACCATTTTTATAGTCAAAAGTGCCCCTTTTCAGCAAAGCTTCTAAAAATCTCGATTTGTGACGTCATGAAGGGGAGTTCTACGCTAGGTGGCGCTGCACAGTGTTATGAGATGTACGATAATTATTGTATTTGTAGGATATTTTAGCACTGTACGATCAATAATTTCATTAATACAATAATTTGAGCCCTGTGTTGTGTGGAATCTGTAAGAGATTGTGTTAGATTCTTTAAAGCTAGAACTGTTGTTTACGGTAAATCGGTTATTAACCTTTAAGAGCGTCAATAGCCGTTTAAACAAGGGGGTCTCTAACCTACAACTTGCTCTTTAAGAATAATTAATAAAAATGTTTAATATTTCATAATTAAAAATGAAAAAGTGTTGCAGATTAAGTCATTTTCCTTTGCAAGGAAACGGTTCCAGCAGGACTTTAATTTCACAAATATGATAGCATTAATTAAAAGGGCAAGTCTTATAACATTTTACATTAGAAACTCCTTTTCTGCAATATGATGCCAAGAAAATTTGTGTTCACAGATAACTAATTCATATGAATTTGGACTAAATAAACTATTGCCTAATTCTATGCAAGTTTGTTACTCAGTGTAACATAACTTTATAATGAAGCTATTATCTTTTTTTTCATCTGCAAAAGTTGTTTGACAGAAACTAGGCAGACTCTAAAGCATTAATAAATGCCTGAGCAGTTCACAGGTTTCTGGGACTTTACTACAACATCGTTGTCCCGCGACAAAATTTATTTCTCACATGAGCATGAATACTTAAGTTTCTTCTGGGTCATATTGCTCCTGAGTCTGTTTTAATGCATTTCATGGTTAAGAACTTTATCTCACAGGCTACCTTTGTGATGGACAGTGTTAATAGTAACTTATAGGCCAATCCAATCACATTGTAGGCATCAGTTAGCAGATTGCACTGATACAGGATAAATTTAGGTAAAATTCAACATTTTGCCTTGCCTGTTTCATCATCCTCATTTGACATAACCCACAGCTTGTTTTGGTGCAAAAAGTGCATGTTTTTTTGCAAATGCTGCTGTCTGTGTGAAGAGGAGAGCTGAGCTCTGCTTAACCAGGTATTGATGGGTACGGTGGCTGCAGTGGCCAAAATACATTAGAACTTCTATGCATCTTTCCTTATTTGCCGATATTGAGCAAATTCTGTGAGATTCCATCTTTTATATTGGATTCTATTTTGTTTGTTAAATTACTCGATTTCATTAACATTTTCTGCATTGTGGAAATCATAAGGCCCTACTTTAATTGCCAGACTTTTTTTCCCCCTTGAAATGACTGGTCACACCGGTATGACCTCAGATTTTATTTTGTCACACAATTGAGAAATTGGGTCATGTGAGACAAAATTGGTAGCACTTTAGAGCTCTGCTTTCATAGGGAACTTCACATTTTGCCTAAATGCCTGGTTATTTGGTTGGATATCAGAACTGGGTTTTTACTCAATAACTATTTCCACCTGTAATGTATGAACATTTATAAAATTATTTTGCCATTTTCCAATTTTTTTTCTTGCAGAGCCCGGCTCAAATTCCTGCACCAACACCTGCCCCCTCTGCAGAGGCAGTGTTGGTTGGTAGGGGCAGGCAGAAAGGAGCTCCAGGACCCTTTACAGAGGAAGGTAAAGTTGAGTCAAAAATATTTCTTGTGCTAACATTACTAAAGAAAGAGCTGCATGAATTAATGGAATGCAACTTTAAAAAAATACTGAAGTAATTGTTACTCCTTTATTTACTATCTTTAAACCCAAGTGTGTGTTTTACAATTTACCAAAACTAGCATATACCTGATTTTATATTGATTCAAATCTCTGGTTCTGACGGACTCATGGGTTTTATTAGTTGCTCTACAGATTTCAGCTGGATTTCAGCAGGTGAAGATTGGAGAAAGAGGTGGACGCCGTCGGGATTTCAATGACACAGGAATCAACACCAGACAAGTGATGGAGCATGTGAAGGAATCAAAAACCGGTGTGTCAGTTTAAGTAGATATACTCCCAGTACATTTTTACATTTAATTGTTTGAGATTGTTGATTAATTTTTTTGTAACTCAATTCAGAAAGTGAAACTCATATAGATTAATTACACAGTTTAATATTTCAGGGTTTTATTTCTTGCAATTTTGATGATTATGGTTTACAGTTAATATGCTGGTGAAGGTTCTCAGTCATCCAGGTCATGATAATCCAAAAAAGGGTTTTAAATAAAGGCAACTGGACTTATTTGGTTCTTTGAAGACGTTTCACTGCTCATCCGAGTAGCTTTGTCAATTCTGTATAATAATAATAATAATAATAATGCATCAGTTTTATATAGCGCTTTTCTAGGTCACTCAAAGACGCTTTACAGAGTTGCATTATTCATTCACACAGTCATTCTCACCGGTGGTAGTAAACTACGACAGACGTCTGTAGTCACAGCTGCCCTGGGGCAGACTGACAGAAGCGAGGCTGCCATTCTGTGCCATCGGCCCTTCTGACCACCACCAGCATTCACACGCAGTCACACCCACATTCACACAGGCAAGTTGGGTGAAGTGTCTTGCCCAAGGACACAACGACAATCTAACCCAGCCAGAGCTGGGGATCGAACCGGTGACCCTCCGGTTACCAGACCGGCCACTCTCCCAACTGAGCTAGTGCCGCTGCCGTATGTAGTCAAGGAGAGATAAAGCTACTCGGATGAGCAGTGAAACATCTTCAAAGAACCAAATAAGTCCAGTTGCCTTTATTTAAAACCCTTTTTTGGTTTACAGTTAATGAAAATTCAGTGTCTCAGAAAATGTTTCACAACCTTGAAATGGTCTCTCAGTATGGATCAGTAAGCTATGCAATTATTGGGAAGATAGCTAATTTGACAGATGTCCAGGAGACAGTCATTCTTCTTGACAAGGAGGTTTTTATTTTTTGGGGGAGGGGCGTTGCCTCTGAATTAGTTTCTTAACTAATACCAATGCTGGGTTGAAGCCAAAATATGCAGCCTACAGAGAAAATATTAAATAAATATCGGTTGGGAAAAATGTTGATCATCCAACATTAATTTTTAAAGGCACACCAGGCAGTTTTGGCTTGTTTTCAGCACCCCCAGTGTCCGTTTTTAAATCACTGTCGTAAAAACGAATTGTAGCCTTCCCCACCCACTGTGCACCCGTGTTTTCAATCATCAGATAAGTTTCTTTTGAGGCTCCACTATGATGAACACGATACAATAGGTCTCTTAGCTCATATGATGTCTGTCTTCAGCTTGTCTGTCCTGAGCAGTCTGTCTTCAGCTTGTCTGTCCTGAGCAGGGCTTCGGTTTAGATCCTACTAGCGGGGAAGACCCCTATAGAGGTGTACTCCTGTGTAGATGTTTTTTTGTGGGTCGCGCGTCACTGGTTCCAGCGTATTTATTTATTTACTGGGGTGATGTTGGGGAGGTCTTATTTTTCAGGACATACTTTTCTACAATATTTCACCACATGGTTAAAGCGATAATATGCAGTTTTGCTTGTTTTGGGCTCCCTCTGGTGTCCGTTTTAAATCACTGCATTAAATAAAATAGCCCATAGTTCTTGCTTAGAAACTGCTAAGTCTACCTGTTGAAATGTCTCCTCAGCCTTCATAGTTTTCTACAGGAGCGATTATTTACTCCTTCAAAGAAATCAGCTGTGTTCAAGCAGGGAGAGATTGAAAAAAAGCAGGAATCATGAGATAAAAACACTCCAGCGTTAGCATAACAGCTAGCCACTTTGGGTTAGCCTAACCCTCGTGAGACACGTGACTTCCTGGACACTGTGACGGCGACGGAGATCTTGCAATCATGGTATTCCGGATCTAATCACCAGATGGGGCTAAGTGTGACTTTTCATTAACTTTGTAAAGGGTCATATTAGCTCATACTGGCTCAAGGAAAAGATTTAAAAATATGAAAAAGTTGCATATTATCACTTTAATGGTCAGACTGGTTAAACTGTGAAACCCTCAATGAAACCCTAACTCCTCCCCAACCGTTGCTACACATGGTAACTTTGGCCGTAAAGCAGGTATTGACATCATCTTGGAGACCTACCCGCTCCTCAACTGTTTAATGTGGTATCTGGCCAGAAGAGGGGTGCAGAGTGGTGGCAAATATGAAAATGGTCAAGTTCCTAACTTAAAAATTAATTAGGTCAAGTTTAATGCTCTAGCTAAAAGTTTAAATAAAACTTGTTGCTTTAAGTGCACAGATAAAAACATGTTTGAGATGAATATTTCTGTTTAAGGCATCCTTTAAAAAAAAAACAATTAATCTTATGTAATCATTCTAGTTTTCTGAGGCTTAATTTTGGGTTTTAATAATCTGAAAGCCATTATCAAAATTACAAGCACTAAAGACTTGAACTATTTCACTGTGTGTAATGAATCTAAATATCTAATTAAAGAAGATTCACCTTCTAAGTGACAAATAGTTAAACTTTTTCACTATATTCAAATATTATTTTATATGTGCTTGTGTGTACATTTCTACAGGGTCATCGGGTGCTGTCATAAACTTGACGGCAAACTATTCCCGCATTTTATCCCGCCCTCAGTGGGTTCTGTTCCAGTACCATGTGGACTTCAAACCAGCTATGGAGTCTAAACGCCTAAGAATTGCTCTCCTCCACCAGCATGGCGAACTGCTTGGTGAAGCACGAAACTTTGATGGAGCTCTGCTTTTTCTGTCAAAAAGATTACATGACAAGGTACCAGATGTGTGTGAATGAAGCTGTTCCTTTTACCATGTCATCTGAAGTTTTTGAGTCCCATCTGTTGTATTACCCAGAATATAGTTTGCTATATTATAAAGGGCCATGTAGTCTTGTCCTCCCTACTCCTTCAAAATGTATGTATCCCTTTTTTAAAATGTTTAAAATGATTCATGGTGCTTTACATTTTTTAGTGGAAGTGAAATTGTAACCATTTGTGAGAATATACATGAACTGTAAGACTTAAAATATCCTGCTTTGCATATAAGTCTCTCATATATTAGATTTACCTTTTTAAGCTGAATTACTAAAATATTAGGGATGCACCCGATCGATCGCACCGATCGATTGGGCTCGATCACGTTAATTTGAGGGGATCGTAAATCGACCATATTCCCCATCTGATCCTCGATCTTGTTATAGACTTTTAAATCAGCTTTTTTCTCCTGTTCCCGGGAGGTGCAGACTGCCTCCCTCCCGTCCGCGCGCTACATCACCGTCCGTGCTACACTCAGGGTTTCCCCCAGCGCTTTATAAGCCTGGCGGCCCGCCAGACTTTCATCGGACCCCGCCAGGCTAAACCTCAGAGAAGTTGTACCCGAGATGAAAGCTAACAGCTGCTAGCGTGGCTGCTAACGCTTTAAACTACAACAAAGTGAGCTGGTGCAGCTCTCTACTCGTCTCTTTCTCTATAGTTGCAGTCCGTATGACAGAAAAAGCAAAAATGGAGTTCACTGATCTGAGAGCGGACAGCGTCGCCGGTGGCGGTAGCTTCAGCGTGCATCGGACACAACTTGAGGCTAAATGCAGAACGTATCTTTCCAGCGTGTCTCTCATTAGAGGGGCGCGGGGGAGAACTGTCCCTTGGCCGTGATCTAACAGCAATGACTTCGCGTTTAATCGGTAGATTATCCCATAGTTTAGCTGCTATGTCCTCGTTTTTACAAGGCGCATTAAATGCACCATAAGTAAAATATACGGGAGCCGAATAGTCAAGTGGCACGCAGTCGCAGTTAGAAAACCTGGTAAGGTGAAGAGATGAGCAGCATTAAGTGAATCTGGATGATTTCTGCTCTGTTAGTCAGTATAGAGACACTATGTTGAAGTTATTTACACAATGCACAGAGTTGATGCTGGAAATGTTTATTAGAGTAGATTTAACAAGTGTTTTAGTAAAATTACAGGCAGAAAGTTCTATTAATTAAAGGAGGACCTGAGAAAAGGGCTTTGGTAATGGTTCACATCTCTTGTTTCATTTTTAAGAGGCACCTTTTTTAATTGGCTTTATTAATTAATTGCTTATATTTCATATATATATATATATATAAAATTTTTATATGAGAGGACACTACCTCATGTTTTGAGAGTATTCATTCAATTTACTCAATAAAAATGGAAACATTAAAGTAATTGGCTTCTAGTTATGAAAAATACAAGATCGGCAAAAAAAAAATCGAGATCGGCAGGAAAGGTTCTCCAAAGATCGGTGATCGGCCAGAAAACTGCAATCGGTGCACCCCTATAAAATATATAACCTTTTACACTGTATTTGAATTTTTGAGTTTCACCCGTATTCTCTCTTGCTGTGTTGTGTATACCCGCACAGCAGTCTGGTCTACTTTACAGTTATATTTAATTTACTCCTCTCATGTAAATGACACCAAAATGCTGTTAACTCTCACTGAGTTGTATTGGCACATTTACAAAAGTATTGAGTAATTTATTTTAATTATAAAGTAATTGCAGTAGAAGACTGATCAAAACAAGTTTTGTTTAATTTCTTATTTTTTGGAATTTGTGCTATTAAGTTATTAAAGGTTTTTTTTGGTGCTTACTGTTAAGAAAAATCTTTGTGATATTGTATCCTTTTTTTTTCTCAACAAAATCTTTGATTTCATGTTTAGGAAACTGTGGTCCACAGTGAAACCAGGCACGGTGAGAAGGTTCAGATAACCATCACCTTGACTAATGAACTGCCACCCACATCTCCTGTGTGTATTCAGTTTTACAATATCATGTTCAGAAGGTAAGTTTTAAAGTTTTAAAAAATTGAACATATTTGGAACTAAAACTGTTGCAAGATTTTGATAATTGGAAAATTCCTGCTGGTGAAGGGTTTCCAATAGGGCTGGGGGAAACCGATTATTTTTAAAACGATTATTCGGGCGATTATTTTATCGAATAGTCGACTATTCTAATGGATAATTAGACGATTATTCTAACGATTATTTTTCTGTTGCACGATTAATAAAAACCATAAAATTTCAAATAAATACCCCCCCGCCCTCAAAAAATGTAATAAATGACTTGAATGTAAAACTGTTTTCCAAAGCCAAACATCTTCTGCTTAAAACAGAATCAAAGCAGTGTTCTACAACATGGAAGAGCTGTCAGTATTTACTCTTTTACAGAACAATAACTCTAGTTTAAAGGTTTGGAAAAAATACTAAGTTGTAGTACTAAACAAAACACTGTGAGGTGCACAGTGTGGACATTCCTGAGTGTTTAACACAAAATAAAGTGACACTAAGGAAGAGCTGCAGTTTGACATAAATCTCTTGTTTTAAAGGTTTAAAAACTGCAGAGCAAAAACAAATACTGTGCAGTTCACAGCAGACATTCCTGAGTGTGTTAGTTAAACTATTTTATAGTCCCAAAATGAAACTGAACTGTTATTCTGTTAGTGTGTGCAGTATAGCACTGTGTTCCTCCCTCATCACCTCCTCTGTATTACACTCTGAATCGCTGTAGAACAGGAGGAGTCATTATATTTATATTTGGCTAAAGAAACTACCTATTATTTAGGTTATTATCTAGGTTATTTATGCATTGGTATTTAACGTGAGTCTCTGAAAACAACTGAAGTTAAAGGAAAACTAACTTCTGATAAAGTCATTGACAGATAAATGTGGTTTTAGTGTTAATATTGTTGAAGCCACAGCTGTTGACAGTATGTCCGTGAAGCTGGCCCCCCACCCACTTAAAAAAACTAAGCAAATAGGTGGAGTGGTTAGTGCTTCGTTTGTGCTGATTTGTGCCGTTAAAATTTTTGTTTGTGCTGCTTTGGTTTTTGAGATATTAAATATTAATTTGAGTAATTCTACCTAGGTCATTATCCCACCAGCTTGCTCTAAAATGAACCAGACTGGTCTACTTTTTTAGTGCTTGGTTTGTGCTGTTAAAAGTTTAATTTGTGCTGCTATGGCTTTTGAGATATTTAAGATTAAGTTATAGGTCATTCAGGGTTCATTCAGGGGTCACCCTCCCCCCAGCGCGCTCCAAAATGAACCGGTGACGTCATCTACGTTTTATTGTACTTTGTAACCTTTAAAAATCTTAAAATCCATAGCAGTACAAACTAAATTTTTAACAACACAAATTAGCACAATTAAAGCATAAAAAAGTAGATGAAGCCGGTTCATTTTGGGGCAAACTGCGGGGAGATGATGACGTCATTCCTGAAAATAAAACCGGTAAAATCTCAAAAACCATAACAGCACAAATGAAACTTTTAACGGCACAAATCAGCACAAACGAAGCACTAACCAGTCCACCTATTTGCTTAGTTTTTTAAAGTGGGTGGGGCGCCAGCTTCACGGACATGTTGACAGTTCTACTGAGAAACACAGCTAGACGAGCGGTGCGCGCTCCCGTGGCGACAGGCGCGAGCACCGCTGACCGGACGGTCGCCTCCTCCGCTCCGAACCGAACCTCATGGTGAGGTCCAGTTAGGGCAGGGGGCGAGCCAGGTGTCGCGCTAACCGCGGGCCCTTGTAGCTCCTCAGGAGCGCTCCAGTGTCTCCTTGGCTGCAGCAGCAGCCAGGGCGGTGAGTCTCTCTTCATTCTCCTTCCACCACTGGAGCGGGTCCTTTGCTGCGTTAAAGTATTCCTAAAACTTTGAGGTAGAGCGGCGGGTTGTGTTCTGGTGACATGTAGAGCTTGGGAGTGCTAGCTGCTGAGCCTGAAAGCTGTTAGAGATGGAGTTCTGTTCTCCATGCGGCTTTGTTTTGGTTCCCCGCGTGCGTGTGGTGCGTGCGCGCGACGCGTCGACTTCCGGATTTGACGTCGACGTTTTTTTAAAATCGATTCGTCGACGTCATCGACGAATCGCTCCAGCTCTAGTTTCCAATCATCCAAGTGTCATGGTAATCCTAGTGGGTACAATGAAGACAACTGGATTTCTTTATCGTAACGATGTTTAACTTCTCCTGAGGAGCTTTGTCAATTATAATTGACAAAACATCTTCAAGGAACAACAGAAGTTCATTTGCCTTAAAGGTTCACTGAGGAGTCTTCAAACAAGCTAGGTATAGCTAGATATTTTACACACAGAACTCTCACCCCTCCCATCTGGTATAATCCTTATGCCGTGCCTCCTCCGGACATGGGACATCGCATTGCCACAGAAACAATAGAGCGCCAAACATGAACCGTTGAAACATTACTCCAGGTTTTTTCTCTTTCTACGTTCAAACGTTTTTTGTTTTCTGCTAGCTGAAAATGTGTTTTTCTTTTGGGGACTCTGGTATTTTTTCCTAAAATTGAAGCGCTAACAGACAGCTGTTTCTGTCCTCCTTTCACTTCCGGGATGTTCTGCTTTAAAATGCTTCAGCACACAATGGAGGATCCAAGCAGTGAGGCACTTTGGCGAGACAGTCAGCCGGATTGTTGCTTTCGGTCAGAAATGTATGATTGGCTGAGGTTTTTAGAGAACTGCAAGGGAACCACCTTAATGATTTCTTTTGGGGGGGTTAATCACCACAAAATATATTTATAGCTATATTATGTTTTTAAAAGGCATGAAAAAAAAAAACAAACATTTTAAGCTACATTGTTTACCAAACTCCCTATAGTACCTTTTTAATTGAACCTACTAGGGTTCCTGCTGATATATTTGTTTTACAGGATCTTGAGGATTCTCAACATGCAACAGATTGGACGCAATTACTACAGCCCCAATGATCCGCTTGAAATTTCACAGCACAAGTATGTAAAGTATTTTTACTTTTTAAATTGAACAGTGTTTTAAAACAACTTTGGTAATAGCAATGTGGCATTACATTCCTTGTGTTAAGTGTGTGGCAGATAACAAAAATGATTTTCAAGAGGAGGCGATCGAAAAACCAAAAGTTAAACTGCATTTTAAAATGAAAAACGGAAAATAATTAACAGTGAGTTATGCAGGTGGCTTGGTTTAAATAAGAACAGCACTAGTTCTGTTATGAGTAAAGTGTGTCGGGCACGAGCTTGTAATTAGCATGTACGTTTTGCTACTTGGGCATTGTGGAGCAGTAGGAGAAATACTTAGACAATAGACATAATGCCAGTACACAATGGAGAGGGTAAAGGCAGAGGTACTGGTACACACCAGTAGGGTTGTCACGGTTACCGGTTTCGCGGTAAACCCCGGTAAAAATGATGACTATAATTATTACCATCATGTTTTTAAAAAACTATATTATCTCGATGGGTTAACCGCGTTCGCGGTTTTGGCACGGTTAGCTTCCCGGCTACCATACCCACTGGTGAAGCTTCTGCGCTTGCGCACTTTGTAGTGTTTACATCCACAACTTTCTTAAGCTAAAGCTAAAATGACGGTGAAAAGAGGAGAAAACAGTGCTGAGGGCATCTATCAGCCCTTCCAGCATCAGAGTTAATGCTGGAAATGTTGATTAGAGGAGGTTTAACAAGTGGTTTAGTCAAATTACAGACAGAAAACACTATTAATTAAAGGAGGATCTGAGGAAAGAGCTTTAATTGTTAATGGTTCACATCTTTTATTATTTATTTTAAGAGGCCTAATCTTTTAAATTGGCTATATCAATTAATTGTTAAAAAGTATAGAGATTTACTTTATTGATTCCTTGGGTAAAATCCTAAGGGAAATTTAGCAACAGTTGAGACGAACAACAAATGTAACATTTTTGTTGATGATTTAATATTTATTAGGAATAAAACAATCCTCTTGTCTGAACCATAATAAAGTGCATTTTTTAAAAGTAGAATTTATTGATTTATCAAAAACAAAGTATCAAATAAAACTTTCACAGAGAAAGAGAGAGAGAAGTAATTATGATGATTTTTAAAAAACAGACGTGGACTTGAAAATTCTCTGTGATGTGTTGAATCGTTTCAAATCGCATCGTGGATCGTATTGAATCGCATCGAATCGCCAGCAAGGATGAATCGTATCGGCAGAGGCTTCACCGTATCGTCAATGTATCGAATCGCTGGGAGCGTATCGAGATACGAATCGAATCGGCCTCAGTGGTGGGGATTCACATCCCTAACGCACAAGCTGCGCCAGCATGCAAACACAGAGCTATCCAAACCCATTCACCTCCCCGTGAAGAGTTGCACATCAGCGCCAAGTTCTCCCCTGAGTGTCTCAATAAAAAAAATGATGTGCACTCCTCATTTCTCTCTCTTTTCTCATGATCTCATAATAATGAATGTTAATATTATAACTGGTGTTCCACTCTGCGCACGGCGCTGCACTGCAACCTCGTCACGCCCACCTGCTCTCTGCAGCTCTGAGTGCGCTGCGGTGAATCGGACACACTTCAGACCATCTCTCCAGAGGTGAGATTAGGGGGGACAGCAAAGCAGAGGCAAGGTAAATCTCTCCCATCCACCCCAGATAACCCTGCCTAACACTCAAAAAATAAATATTTTTTTAATAAAATTTTTTTTTTTTTTAAAATTAATAACTGAATAAATCATCCCGCGCCCCCCCTGCTGTTACACCGCGCCCCCCAGTTTGGGAACCACTGGTCTAGTTGAACATATTCAACATCCTTTTAAAAAATACCGAGATAATACTGAAAACCGTGATAATTTTGGTCACAATAACCGTGAAGGTAAATTTTCATACCGTGACAACCCTACACACCAGTGGATGTGTCTGGCATGATATGTTAAGTGGGACACAACATCTTAATAGCTATGGTGTGTGTGTCAAAAACCAGAGGTCTTGTTAACAATATTTTCCCTCATTGAATACTACAATGCACATCCCTGACCACTTGATGGTGAGTGATCATGATGGACTAGTGTACGCCCTATAGATTATTTTATGAACTCTGCTTTAGGAGATTGTCTAAACATTCGAACTCATGATTTTATAGTCGTGTTCCACACCTAAGACCCTCTCAAATCTGAAAAGCAATATTCATCTTTTCACACAGCACTGCTATTAAATCAGGGTATCCGTGGGTCCTTAAAAGGTCATGAATTTGCTTCTCTAAAATTAAGGCCTTAAATATAATTAAAAATGATAAATAATCCTTAAATTCAGTGTCCAAATGTCTTAAATTTCTAGGGCCCCTATGATTTCTAGGTTACAAAGATCTGAAACTCTGCATCACACTGGGCCGCAAGGGTCTAGAAGGGTCTAGGTCACTTAATCTCGTTAATTCAGTTAAACTGAGTTTATTTTTATTTTGTAAAAGCTATCTCGTTCATTCAGAAAAAAGGAGCTCTTTTATTATTTTCAGGTGAATGCAATACTCTTCTGTAAGATATACTGCAGATCAATTAGCTTGATGTTTGTTATATTTCTGCACTTTCAGTTCCAATCAAGGTTTAGTCAGAGCAATTTGTAAGGTGGTCACATCCCCTTTCCATTCCGTGAATGTAAGGTCTTAAATTTGGTCAAATTGGCCTTAAAACAGGTCTTACAAAGTCTTAAATTTGACTTCCTTGAACCTGTAGATACCCTGTAAATAGATTTTTAAACTTTGTGTATTTCAGAAAAGCTGTACAGAGTGACTTTTTGTTAACAATATAATAAATGTGCAGCAAATGTTGTATTTAATAATTATAGAAGAAGTTATATCAAACTGTTGGCAAGAAATTTGAGGACCATACTGCGTTTAATTAAAGTGCCCATGACATCGGTTTCCATGTTTTCTGACTTATCTATCATGTTGCAACGTTGAGTTCTCACCTTAAACCTGCCAGAAAGAGCAAAAAAACGGCGTCCATCTGTCTCCTAGTACAGCCAGTGAGAAGCTCTTCAAGATTTCAGACCTAGGTTTCAAACTTTTTTTCACTCCAGCCCGCTATGAGGTCATAGTGATCCGGACTTGCTTATATGGTCAATTCTCCTCCCACATGCACGTTCACGACACCTGGAGCGAGGCAGTGCTGCCGCCATTGCCCATAGACCGTGTAGTGTTTAGTTTCCGTTTTGTTTCTCTTTCACGCGACGGCACTGCCCCCTACTGCAGCAGAAGTGTCAGGCTGCCAAATAAGGAAAAACCCAGCAGAACCGGAAGGCGGCGCTTTCTTCTGATCTCTGAGTTGCTCGTTAATAAATAATTACAGCGTATTTTGAGTTATAATGGTGCAATGCTAATCTAGAGGCATCAAAGACACCTGTTTAATATAAAGTGATTTAAATATGGAGTCACAGGCACTTTAAAAAAAAAAATCCCATTTTGCTTACTTTTAGCTTGACCATCTGGCCTGGCTATGCAACCACCATCTTGAGTTATGAGTCCTCAATCATGATGTGCATGGATGTGAGCCACAAGGTGCTGCGTAGTGAGACTGTGCTCAACTTCATGATTAACCTGAAACAGCAGTGTGGAAGTCAGCGTTACCATGAGATGTGTGAGAAGGAGCTTGTTGGACTGGTTGTTCTCACAAAGTAAGATTTTTGCAGAAATTTTGATCTATAAGCATATAGTAAGTGTTGGATAACTTCAGTTACTACACAAGTTTCTAAATAACTTTGTTGACATTATCAAACATAACAATTTATTCTCAAATTTAAGGTACAACAACAAAACCTACAAGATTGATGGTATTGCATGGGATCACACTCCAGTCAACACATTCAAGAAGGGAGGTGCAGAAATTTCCTTCAAGAATTACTACAAGACTGTAAGTGTTTATATTCATGATTGATCATGATGCTAGACATAAACCCTCCTTCCACACATTTACTGAAAGGTTTTGTTTTTTAATGGGCTTTATCAAAACATAAAATACTAATTTTAGTGATTAAATTAGGCCTGGGTGGTATCCAAATTTTAATCCCGTCAAACTTCCTCCACACTTTCCCGGGGTATATGGTATTACTGTGACCCAGGTTGGACTGAGACCATAATTTGGCCCGAGCATTTGCTGTCAGGGCTCCCACCATGAGCACTTACAGCTGATGTTTGGTTCAGATGGCTACCTCTGTTGAATAATGCGCTGTAAGCGCGCATCTGATAACAAGGAAATTGGGGGGGGGTGTCTGCTGTTGACTGAAGCCCTAAGCACGCACAAATCCGTGTACTCTCCCTGCTTTTGTGCGTTCTTTAAGTGCGTGCAAACACACTAGCACAGGGGTCTTCAACTAAATATGCCAAAGGTCCAGATCAGCATTCGCAACCTGGTCCTTAACCTGCTTACACACACACACATATATATATATATATATATATATATATATATATATATATATATATATATATATATATATATATATATATATATATATATGTGTATATATATATATATATATATAGTGTGTGTGTGTGTATTTTTATATATAAATAATTATTTGGAGATAGATGGATGGATAGATAATTATTTATATATATTTAAATACTTAAACATATATTCTCTGAGCACAAGATCCCCATTAATTAGTTTGTGGTTGAAGTTAATTTTTGAGAAAAATGGTTTGGTTTTTTTCATCTGCTGTTCAGATGCAGAAAAGTCGACATTATTTTGACACTCTGGTCCAGTTTTTGACCAGAATGAACTGATTACTGACAATGGCCTGGATCATTGCTCGTCTACCTGCTCTGAGCTTCTCCTCCTCTCCTCCTTTCTTCACCTCTCCAGCACCTGTTGCGTCCTCAGCATCTCTACCCGGTGCATGACTGCGCGACCTCTTTCCAAGTCCTTTAACCAATTTGAAGAATACTGCAGCGGGTGAGGGTGTTGTGTGCGACGCACACAGGCGCTCTCAGATCAGCCAAGAAATACATCCCTCCAGCTAAATTATCCGTTATTGTGTGTGTGTGTGTGTGTCTGTGCGTGCGTGTGAGAGCGTCTGCAGGTGTAATGACGCTGAGAGACGTCCGGTTCTCGCTCTGTGACCGCTGTGGCCTCATTTATAAAACTTATAAAATAAATATATATGTTTATAATTTGTTATATTTTATATAAATTTATAAAACAAAAACGGGTCTCAAAGGGAGTCACTTTCTCCGCAAACTTTAGGATTTATAAAAGAAAACAGAGAAATTATGTACTCTGCAAACTTTGCATAAGCACATTTTAGAGAAGGTTAAAAAACCTTTTATTTTGGAGACGTCAGACTAAATAAAAGGCTTTCAGTCATTATAACGTGTTTTTAATGAGACGGATCGGGGCAGGTTCTAAAAATAGACGCAGCGATGCGGGGCGGTTTGGGGCGGGTCAGAAGTTTTCAAATGTGCAGGACCCGTGGGTCGATAAAAACCCTGACCCGCGGGTCACTAGTGTGCGTGGCGCCTTTCTGCAGCAGTAGATCTCTTTCTGAAGCTGCGGGAGGGGCTGCCCGACCGTGGTGTAGGGGGAGCGTAGCGAACTAAAGAAGTTGCCGCGGTGCGCCACTCGCTTGGTGCTCGGCTTCGCCTCCAGGACTCCGGTCCGGGACTGAGTTCCGAACCATGTACGCAGGGGGAGGGCGAGTTCCGCGGGTTCCGAGTGAGCGACGAACCTGCTCATTAGCGCTCAGCTCGCGTGTCTCCTCGGACACGCCTGCTCCTTATAGACCAGGGACCGGGTCTGGATTTGCTGGGTCCAGACAGAGCCGGCTCTGGGTCTGGATCCGGACCGCGGTCCGCCTGTTAGTGACCCCTGCACTAGCAGCTATACAAGCTTGCACAGCAACAAAAAAGTACTGATTAAAACGAGCCGCTTAGATGGTGGACTGCGCGAGCGCCACAGACCAGCCCAAAGTTACCATTGGCTCACTGACAGTCCAGAGCTGATCATGCATTTTTTCATGACAGTATTGAAACAGATATTGTTGCTATTTTCAATACCGGATGTATATGGTATTACTGTAATACCTCCCAAGCCTAATTACAATGTTTAAGTGTTGTACATTTGAGTTAAATTGTTAACATCTGAACAATATCATTTCCCTTAAAGTGCCCATGACATCGGTTTCCATGTTTCCTGACTTATCTATCATGTTGCAACGTTGAGTTCTTACCTTAAACATGCCAGAAAGAGCAAAAAACAGCATCCATCTGTCTCCTAATACAGCCAGTGAGAAGCTCTTCAAGATTTCAGACCCAGGTTTCAAACAGTTTTTTTCACTCCAGCCCGCTATGAGGTCATAGTGATCCGGACTTGCTTATATAGTAAATTCTCCTCCCACATGCACGTTCACGACAACTGGAGCGAGGCAGTGCCGCCGCCATTGCCCATAGACCGTGTAGTGTTTAGTTTCCGTTTCGTTTCTCTTTCACGCGACGGCACTGCCCCCTACTGCAGCAGAAGTGCCAGGCTGCCAAATAAGGAGAAACCCAGCAGAACCGGAAGGCGGCGCTTTCTTCTGATCTCTGAGTTGCTCGTTAGGAAATAATTACAGTGTATTTTGAGTTATAATGGTGCAACGCTAATCTAGAGGCATCAAAGATTACAGCTGTTTAATATAAAGTGATTTAAATATGGAGTCACAGGCACTTTAAATTTTTAACTTTGATTTTCTGTTTCTAGCAATATAACTTGGATATCACTGATGGGAACCAGGTGATGCTGATCAGCCATGTGAAAAAAGTGAATCCTGCAGGAGAGACTCCTGGACCAGCCATGCTTGTCCCAGAATTCTGCTACCTCACAGGTTCAGTCTTACTCTGTGGTGTTTGACTGTTTATGCAGTTCAGGTTCATTGAACAATTGGATTACACAAAATCCATGAGGCAAATTTGATAGAATCAAGGCTTCATGTTTGCAGTGATCATGTGTTTCATGAGGACAGAGAGCCCTTTTTCAGCACAAAGGTGCAACTTCTACAACTTTATACACCTGATGTACCGTATTTGCCCGCATATAAGACGAGGTTTTTTTCATTGAAAATAATTTGAAAAGGGGGGGGTCGTCTTATTATCGCGCCCTAGTTTTTCCGGCGGAGGGCGCAGGCTTTTTGGTCAAAGCGGCAGGAAGCAGCTCAGACCGCGAGCGGTTCCAGAGGTCCGGGCCTGGCCTAGTTCAAAGTTACAGGTTTACTAGTACTGAGGATTAAAATGTCCAGAAAATGTCCAGACCCAGCAGGTGCTTTCAGCAGCAGACTCTGTACAGGTGAGGGCTCTCGTCGTTCGCTCGATTCACACACGCATTCTCCCTCAGAACCTCATCCGTCTCACCGTTCTTTATATGCACCCGACACACACACCTACACACACACACACTCCCTCACACATACAGCGGGTTTGCGTGTGTGTCTGCGCAATAGTTGCGCAACAGCGGGTTTGTGTGTGCGCGCGATCATGGCGCAACAGCGGGTTTGTGTGTGCGCGCGCGATCATGGCGCAACAGTGGGTTTGTGTGTGTCTGCACGATCATGGCGCAAAAGCGGGTTTGTGTGTGTGTGTCTGCACGATCATGGCTCAAAAGCGGGTTTGTGTGTGTGTGTCTGCACGATCATGGCGCAAAAGCGGGTTTGTGTGTGTGTGCGCCATCATGGCACAGCAGCCAGTTTGTGTGTCTGTTTGTTCATGGCGCAGCTGTGTGTGTGTGTCTGTGCATTTTGCCGCAGCAGCGTGTGTGTGTAAACAAGCTTCCCCTACATGAAAACTCCATCTCAGCTCCACAACTGGATGTGAAGTTCATCAGTGTCTGATGATCGCGAAGTTGCACAATCTGACCGTGAAAGCTCCTGTCAGCAAAGGTGTTGGGCAGAGAGATCAGTACGGTGGACTGGTGGACTAGTTGTGTGCACCACTGTTAATAAGCAAATATTAAAGCAGTCTGGAATTATTAGTAGCATTAGTTAAATTTTCTCAAAATTTCAAGAAAAATTGTTTCTTTAAAAAGTGAATTTAGTCTTTTTTTCTGAAGATATAGTCTTGAAAAGGGGGGGGGGGGCCGTCTTATAAACAGGGTCGTCCTATATTCGGGCAAATACGGTATTTGTGATTAAAACTAGATTCCCTGTTGTCAAAAGTCTTTACAGTGAGACCGGCATTCTCAGTTTATTAGTGGGGAAAAAACTGTCACTAAGCAGCATCAAACCTTTCAGCTCAACATATGTCTCGACTTGTACTGATTTTTTTTAAAAGTCTTTACAAACTGGTTTTGCCATGAGGTGAAGTTAATGGTTTAGTGTGGAAGGTGTAAACGGGAAAAAAATGTTTTGTGTAGTAGATTAAAATGTTTTATTCTGTTTGTTATTCATTCAACATCATTTGCTGTAATGTGTTTTTAAAGGCCTGACTGACAAAATGCGAAAGGATTTCACAATCATGAAGGACCTGAGTGCACACACCAGACTGAACCCCGATCAGAGGGAGAAACGTCTAAAAATGTTTATAACAAACGTACAGAAGTAGGTGGCAAATGTTGAGTCTCTAAATGTTCTAGACCACCATGTGTTATTTATTTATTTATTTGTTTTTTTTTGGCGGGGGGGAGTGGGACTAATACATCCTTCTAAACTCAAAAATGTTGCATGTATTCAATTAACATAAATTGATATTTAAGCACATTAGAGTAACAGTTGACACTTGTGTATTTTAACATTCTTGGGGTTGTTTTTAAATATAGTTTATGCTATTTAGGCAAAAGATGTCTTCATTCTGTATTATTAGTTTAAGTGAAGAGTTTTTCAGCAACTGAGTGACATGATTTTTGGTTTTGCTTTAAATCATGATTGTTATTTTGCTCATGTGTTTAGGAATGCTGATGCACAGAATGAGTTGACCAAGTGGGGACTGAGCTTTGACAACCAACTTCTCAAACTAACTGGCAGAGTCCTGGGAGGGGAGAAGATCTTCCAGGGATCACGATCGGTAGATTACCATTCTGAATCCAAAGATTAAACTTTAGAGTTAACCCGATTATGATCTACAATTTTGCCTTGTAGTACGACTACAACCCTCAATCAGCTGACTGGTCCAGAGAGATGCGTGGCATACCTCTGATCAATGCTCCTCCGCTTAACAACTGGCTGTTATTTCACTCCAAGCGAAACGGCACAGAAGCACAATCCCTTGTGCAATCTCTCAACAAAGTCTCAGCTCCACTTGGCATTCGCATGCAGAGAGCAGTAGTGTACGTTTATTGCATACAACATATATATTTTTTGTTGTTTATTTTTTTAAAGATGCTTTTTAAAACCAAAAGGTGGAGCTTTGAAGAGTTGTCTGAATTTTAGTGTGAATCAGTGTCTTAATCCAGTTATTGATTTTGTTTAAGAGGCTTATGAGAATGAACTATTTTTTCATGTAATACATAAAGTATCAAAATTGTTAAGTTTTTAGTTTTATTAGTTTATTTTGATTAATATTTGTTTAACACATGTAATTATGGTTTCTCTTTTTTGCAGGATTGAGTATGAAGATAATCCATTGTCTCTCCTCAAAGCCCTGCAGCACAACGTTGGACCCCAAACACAAATGGTTTGTTCTAAGATTTTACACACACACACTAGCAGTTCTTTGTAAGTTTTGCCTTCAGTGTTTCATACAGGTACAGCTCAAGATATTTGAATATTGTGGAAAATTTTCAATATTTTTTGTTGCTCATTTTAGAAAGCGAAACTCGTAACCTACATTCTACATTAATTGGGAATACAGTGGTGTGAATAACTATTTGCCCCCTTCCTGATTTCTTATTCTTTTGCATGTTTGTCACAAAATGTTTCTGATCATCAAACACATTTAACTATTAGTCAAAGATAACACAAGTAAACACAAAATGCAGTATTTAAATGATGGTTTTTATTATTTAGGGAGAAAAAAAAATCCAAACCTACATGGCCCTGTGTGAAAAAGTGATTCCCCCACTTGTTAAAAAATAACTGTGGTTTATCACACCGGAGTTCAATTTCTGTAGCCACCCCCAGGTCTGATTACTGCCACACCTGTTTCAATCAAGAAATCACTTAAATAGGTGCTACCTGACACAGAGAAGTAGACCAAAAGCACCTCAAAAGCTAGACATCATGCCAAGATCCAAAGAAATTCAGGAACAAATGAGAACAAAAGTAATTTAGATCTATCAGTCTGGTAAAGGTTATAAAGCCATTTCTAAAGCTTTGAGACTCCAGCAAACCACAGTGAGAGCCATTATCCACAAATGGCAAAAACATGGAACAGTGGTGAACCTTCCCAGGAGTGGCCGGCCGACCAAAATTACCCCAAAAGTGCAGAGACAACTCATCCGAGAGGCCACAAAAGACCCCAGGACAACATCTAAAGAACTGCAGGCCTCACTTGCCTCAATTAAGGTCAGTGTTCACAACTCCACCATAAGAAAGAGACTGGGCAAAAACGGCCTGCATGGCAGATTTCCAAGGCGCAAACCACTTTTAAGCAAAAAGAACATTAAAGCTCGTCTCAATTTTGCTAAAAAACATCTCAATGATTGCCAAGACTTTTGGGAAAATACCTTGTGGACCGACGAGACAAAAGTTGAACTTTTTGGAAGGTGCGTGTCCCGTTACATCTGGCGTAAAAGTAACACAGCATTTCAGAAAAAGAACATCATACCAACAGTAAAATATGGTGGTGGTAGTGTGATGGTCTGGGGATGTTTTGCTGCTTCAGGACCTGGAAGGCTTGCTGTGATAGATGGAATCATGAATTCTACTGTCTACCAAAAAATCCTGAAGGAGAATGTCCTGAAGGCCATCTGTTCGTCAACTCAAGCTGAAGCGATCTTGGCTGCTGCAGCAGGACAATGACCCAAAACACACCAGCAAATCCACCTCTGAATGGCTGAAGAAAAACAAAATGAAGACTTTGGAGTGGCCTAGTCAAAGTCCTGACCTGAATCCTATTGAGATGTTGTGGCATGACCTTAAAAAGGCAGTTCATGCTAGAAAACCCTCAAATAAAGCTGAATTACAACAATTCTGCAAAGATGAGTGAGCCAAAATTCCTCCAGAGCGCTGTAAAAGACTAGTTGCAAGTTATCGCAAATGCTTGATTTCAGTTATTGCTGCTAAGGGTGGCACAACCAGTTATTAGGTTCAGGGGCAATCACTTTTTCACACAGGGCCATGTAGGTTTGGATTTTTTTTTCTCCCTAAATGATAAAAACCATCATTTAAAAACTGCATTTTGTGTTTACTTGTGTTATCTTTGACTAATAGTTAAATGTGTTTGATGATCAGAAACATTTTGTGTGACAAACATGCAAAAGAATAAGAAATCAGGAAGGGGGCAAATAGTTTTTCACACCACTGTATGCAGGTCCTTCTAAAAAAAAATTAGCATATTGTGATAAAGTTCATTATTTTCTGTAATGTACTGATAAACATTAGACTTTCATATATTTTAGATTCATTACACACAATTGAAGTAGTTCAAGGTCTTTTATTGTTTTCATATTGATGATTTTGGCATACAGCTCATGAAAACCCAAAATTCCTCTCTCAAAAAATTAGCATATTTCATCCGACCAATAAAAGAAAAGTGTTTTTAATACAAAAAAAGTCAACCTTCAAATAATTATGTTAAGTTATGCACTCAATACTTGGTGGGGAATCCTTTTGCAGAAATGACTGCTTCAATGCGGCGTGGCATGGAGGCAATCAGCCTGTGGCACTGCTGAGGTGTTATGGAGGCCCAGGATGCTTCGATGGCAGCCTTAAGCTCATCCAGAGTGTTGGGTCTTGCGCGTCTCAACTTTCTCTTCACAATATCCCACAGATTCTCTATGGGATTCAGGTCAGGAGAGTTGGCAGGCCAGTTGAGCACAGTAATACTATGGTCTGTAAACCATTTACCAGTAGTTTTGGCACTGTGAGCAGGTGCCAGGTCGTGCTGAAAAAAGAATTCTTCATCTCCATAAAGCTTTTCAGCAGATGGAAGTATGAAGTGCTTTGACCCTGCCCTTGATAAAACACAGTGGACCAACACCAGCAGCTGACATGGCACCCAGACCATCACTGACTGTGGGGACTTGACACTGGACTTCAGGCAGTTTGGCATTTCCCTCTCCCCAGTCTTCCTCCAGACTCTGGCACCTTGATTACCGAATGACATGCAAAATTTGCTTTCATCTGAAAAAAGTACTTTGGACCACTGAGCAACAGTCCAGTGCTGCTTCTCTGTAGCCCAGGTCAGCTGCTTCTGCTGCTGTTTCTGGTTCAAAAGTGTCTTGACCTGGGGAATGCGGCACCTGTAGCCCATTTCCTGCACACGCCTGTGCACGGTGGCTCTGGTTTCTACTCCTGACTCAGTCCACTGCTTCCGCAGGTCCCCCAAGGTCTGGAATCAGTCCTTCTCCACAATCTTCCTCAGGGTCCGGTCACCTCTTCTCGTTGTGCAGCGTTTTCTGCCACACTTTTTCCTTCCCACAGACGTGCCTTGATACAGCACTCTGGGAACAGCCTATTCGTTCAGAAATTTCTTTCTGTGTCTTACCCTCTTGCTTGAGGGTGTCAATGATGGCCTTCTGGACAGCAGTCAGGTCGGCAGTCTGACCCATGATTGCGGTTTTGAGTAATGAACCTGGCTGGGAGTTTTTAAAAGCCTCATGAATCTTTTGCAGGTGTTTTGAGTTAATTAGTTGATTCAGATGATTAGGTTCATGGCTTGTTTAGAGGACCTTTTCATGATATGCTAATTTTTTGAGATAGGAATTTGGGGTTTTCATGAGCTGTATGCCAAAATCATCAACATTAACAATAAAAGGCTCCAGACTACTTCAGTTGTGTGTAATGAATCTAAAATATACGAAAGTCTGTTTATCAGTACATTATAGAAAATAATGAACTTTATCACAATATGCTAATTTTTTGAGAAGGACTTGTATATATATTTGTAGTGACAACTCTTGGTTATCAAACCATGTAAAGGAACAGGCTTTTTAAATAACAATTTTTCTGAAAATCATGTTTGTTTGTTTGTTTTTTTACTTCATAATATCATTTGTTTCAACTCTGACATATTTTTTTAATAAGTGCCATTTTAATTATTTTCATTCCAACAAAAATTTAAAGCTTTTAACTAAATGATAGTGCTATGTTCCTCTGCAATGCAAAGAAATACAATATATAAACTTTTATTCTGAGTTCAAGTGATTCTGAAAATCCAGATATCTAATTTCCTTTTTTCCCAAGTTATTTCAGCGTTATTTTTCCACTTGTCACTAAATGTTTTTAGAGTGTTTAGATCCACTGTACTTGGTCAGATCTTAGATTGAAAACATGTTTGCATAAGCTGTGAAATATTTTTATTGATTTTATTTTTGCTTTAAAGTGCTTTTAGAACATAGGTTGTTTTGTTTTTTAATTTTAGGTGGTGGTAGTCCTCCCCAACAGCAACAAGGACAAGTACGACAGTGTTAAGAAGTACCTGTGTCTGGACTGTCCCACTCCAAGCCAGTGTGTGGTGGGCCGTACCCTCAGCCGCCCCCAGGCACTCATGACTGTCGCAACAAAGATTGCACTTCAAATGGCTTGCAAAATGGGAGGAGAGCTCTGGAGTGTGGAAATCCCAGTGAGTTACAGACTCGGGTCTAAATGTTTTTGTATGTAGACAGCTGCTATATTTGGTTGACACCAATTTTCTGTGTTTTTGTAAAAACAGTTCAAACCCTTTAGGTGTCTTTAATGCAGTGTTAGCTGAATGGCACTGGGTGAGGTCAGATTCACACTGTGACTAAATTGACTGGTTTGTGCAGCTCAAACAGCTGATGATAGTTGGCATCGACTGCTACCATGACACCACCGCTGGGAAAAGGTCCATTGGAGCTCTGGTTGCTAGTCTCAATCCCACCATGAGCAGGTGAGTATCTTAGAGCTGCATCTGGATATCAGATGGGGTAATGGACCAGTTCTATGGTTTTTAGGGAATTTTTCTAGTTTCTGGATTAAATCATTTTTATTCAAGCATGTCGGAGTGTCAAGTAATGCTTCTTTTTTTTAAAGATGGTACTCAAAGTGTGTACTGCAGCACAAGGGCCAGGAAATCATGGATGGACTGAAGACTGCCTTAAGTGGTGAGGTTTTTTCTCTCAGATCTGCACACTTTTAAATCATTTGCTCACTGTATAATACATGACTAATTTTTATCAAATGTTTTCCAGGTGCACTAAAAGACTACTACAAATTCAACAACTGCCTGCCTGCACGCATCATCGTGTACCGTGATGGTGTAGGTGATGGCCAGCTGGACAGCGTGGTCAACTATGAGGTTTCACAGATCATCGACTCCATCAGGTCCATGGAGCAAGACTACAAGTGAGTTCAAAGTTTTAACTGCAAGTCATCCAAACAATTTTTTTCTAAATTAGATCCTGAATTCTGGTCTCTTTAATTTTGCTTAAGTAAATTTTGAATAAGTGTCTCACATCAGATGAATTGGAGCATAGGTGGACTTTTTTACATAAATATTTGCAGATAATTAGACTGACTTTTTGTAGGCCCAAGCTGAGTGTGGTGGTGGTAAAGAAGCGCATCAGCAGCCGCTTTTTCAGCATGATTCACGACAAGCCGAACAACCCTCCACCAGGCACCGTCGTCGACACAGAGGTCACCCGCCCAGAGTGGTATGCTATATTAATGTCTCGTTTGTGTTGTAATAAAATGGAAGAAAATTCATAATTTTTTTTCCAATAGGTACGACTTTTACATTGTTAGCCAGTCTGTGAGAGTTGGAAGTGTCTCCCCAACACACTACAATGTTGTGTACGACACAAGTGGACTGAAACCTGATCACATGCAGCGCCTCACCTACAAGCTGTGCCACATGTACTACAACTGGCAGGTGGGCTGCTTTTTAGAAAGTTCTGTACTGGTAATTCATTTCTTTTTTAAATAAGACTTGGTAAATTACTTAGATTTAATTTGTCATTTTAGGGCATCATCAGAGTTCCTGCTCCCTGCCAGTATGCCCACAAGCTGGCCTTTCTAGTGGGGCAGAGTATTCACAAGCAGCCCAACATGCAGCTGGATGACTACCTTTTCTACCTTTAAGGACCGAAAGATGAACAGGCTGTCAGGCTCACGTTACAGAAGCCAAAAGTTCAGTTTACTGTTAATGCAGACTGCAAGAGTGTTTAGATGTTAGATTCAAACGTAGATCGTCTTGTGATGAGAAGTGTCTAGATTTTGGTTTTTGTATTTACTTAAAACTTCAGGGCCAACTTAAGTTTTTGCCTTTACTAAAAAGAAATGTTAAACAATTTTTCTCCCACAAGGGAACATGAATACCTTTTTAGGTAGTCGGATTCAAACCCAGATTAGACATTTTGGTTACAGGCTCTAGGGCCTTGATGACAAAACTAAATCGTTCAAATAAATATTTCTTTCTTCACTTCTGGTCATCATTTCAGGGATTTCAAGACAAATGACACTGCCACACATTACAAAATAATAAATTTATTTAGATTTTTTCTTTTTAAAAAAGATTGCACATGCACACCCACACAATAATTTTGTAACCATCCGTATAGGCTGATAGTTCTTGTCAAAGCTAGCACACAATTGCAGACTTAACAGTATGGTCTTAAAGACACCATGGGGAAAGCTTGCACTGTTTGATTATAAAGTTAAATGTACAAAAAAGGCAGTTTGAAAATCAAGTATAAACATTTAAAAACAATTTTACAAATGGACAAAGTACAAAAAGAGCTCCTGTCACTCAAAACAAAAGTAATGTCAGTGGATGTGGTCTAGAAATAGGAAAAGATGTTCATCAGTTTACTGTAGACCAACTATGGATGCTCAGCCAACATTTTAAGAAACTATTAGAATGTTCTGCATACATCCTATTTTTATTCTTTTATTGGCAGTTTTACTTCCAACTCTTGTGAATAGAAAACAGGCTTGATTTTTTTTTTTTTCCTTTAACTTTTTTAAATTTAATGCAATGAAATGGGAAAACAGCGTGCGGAGATGGGAGGTGGTGGACAGTTTCATCTCATGCACAAAGTTTGTCTGCACAATCCTTTGGGGCAGCTTTGAAAATACATTGGCTTTCAATTCATTGTACATTCACTACTCTACATTAAGGTGTAGATATTTTAATATATCAACATACAGTACTTATATCCTGCACCAACATAGTTTTGGACACTGAACAAGCATCGATGACTATCATTTTTAAGAGGGGTACACCGGGCAGTAGAGGTAGCCTTGTCTCACTGCTAGAAGTTACTACAGCGCTAATGATCTGAAGGGTTGCATGCACAAATCAAATTTACTGAGTTACTTTTTCTATTACATAGATTTCCATTCATGTTGATGAATTAGCTTTAGTGAATTAATATATATTTTGGTCAAAATTTACAGTGGAGGAAATAATTATTTGACCCCTTGCTGATTTTGTAAGTTTGTCCAATGACAAAGAAATGAAAAGTCTCAGAACAGTATCATTTTAATGGTAGGTTTATTTTAACAGTGGCAGATAGCACATCAAAAGGAACATCGAAAAAATAACTTTAAATAAAAGATAGAAACTCATTTGCATTTCATTGAGTGAAATAACCTCTACCAACCATGAACAGTTCTGGCTCCCACAGAGTGGTTAGACACTTCTACTCAATTAGTCACCCTCATTAAAGACACCTGTCTTAACTAGTCACCTGTATAAAGGACACCTGTCCACAGAATCAATCAATCAAGCAGACTCCGAACTCTCCAACATGGGAAAGACCAAAGAGATGTCCAAGGATGTCAGAGACAAAATTGTAGACCTGCACAAGGCTGGAATGGGCTACAAAACCATTAGCAAGAAGCTGGGAGAGAAGGTGACAACTGTTGCTGCAATTGTTCGAAAATGGAAGGAGCACAAAATGACCATCAATCGACCTCGGTCTGGGGCTCCACGCAAGATCTCACCTCGTGGGGTGTCAATGATTCTGAGAAAGGTGAGAAGTCATCCTAGAACTACACGGGAGGAGTTAGTTAATGACCTCAAATTAGCTGGGACCACAGTCACCAAGAAAACCATTGGAAACACATTACACCGCAATGGATTAAAATCCTGCAGAGCTCGCAAGGTCCCCCTGCTTAAGAAGGCACATGTGCAGGCCCGTCTGAAGTTTGCCAATGAACACCTGAATGATTCAGAGAGTGACTGGGAGAAGGTGCTGTGGTCTGATGAGACCAACATTGAGCTCTTTGGCATTAACTCAACTCGCTGTGTTTGGAGGAAGAAAAATGCTGCCTATGACCCACAAAACGCCGTCCCCACCGTCAAGCATGGAGGTGGAAACATTTTGCTTTGGGGGTGTTTTTCTGCTAAGGGCACAGGACAACTTCACCGCATTAACGGGAAAATGGACGGAGCCATGTATCGTCAAATCCTGAGCGACAACCTCCTTCCCTCTGCCAGGAAACTGAAGATGGGTCGTGGATGGGTGTTCCAGCACGACAATGACCCAAAACATACAGCAAAGGCAACAAAGGCGTGGCTCAAGAAGAAGCACATTAAGGTCATGGAGTGGCCTAGTCAGTCTCCGGACCTTAATCCTATAGAAAACCTATGGAGGGAGCTGAAGGTCAGAGTTGCACAGAGACAGCCTCCAAACCTTAAGGATTTGGAGATGATCTGCAAAGAGGAGTGGACCAAAATTCCTCCTAACATGTGCGCAAACTTGGTCATCAATTACAAGAAACGTTTGACCTCTGTGCTTGCAAAC
>SSNR01000009.1:69244-254322 GCA_006937965.1 Callopanchax toddi | reverse complement strand
GTTTGCAAGCACAGAGGTCAAACGTTTCTTGTAATTGATGACCAAGTTTGCGCACATGTTAGGAGGAATTTTGGTCCACTCCTCTTTGCAGATCATCTCCAAATCCTTAAGGTTTGGAGGCTGTCTCTGTGCAACTCTGACCTTCAGCTCCCTCCATAGGTTTTCTATAGGATTAAGGTCCGGAGACTGACTAGGCCACTCCATGACCTTAATGTGCTTCTTCTTGAGCCACGCCTTTGTTGCCTTTGCTGTATGTTTTGGGTCATTGTCGTGCTGGAACACCCATCCACGACCCATCTTCAGTTTCCTGGCAGAGGGAAGGAGGTTGTCGCTCAGGATTTGACGATACATGGCTCCGTCCATTTTCCCGTTAATGCGGTGAAGTTGTCCTGTGCCCTTAGCAGAAAAACACCCCCAAAGCAAAATGTTTCCACCTCCATGCTTGACGGTGGGGACGGCGTTTTGTGGGTCATAGGCAGCATTTTTCTTCCTCCAAACACAGCGAGTTGAGTTAATGCCAAAGAGCTCAATGTTGGTCTCATCAGACCACAGCACCTTCTCCCAGTCACTCTCTGAATCATTCAGGTGTTCATTGGCAAACTTCAGACGGGCCTGCACATGTGCCTTCTTAAGCAGGGGGACCTTGCGAGCTCTGCAGGATTTTAATCCATTGCGGTGTAATGTGTTTCCAATGGTTTTCTTGGTGACTGTGGTCCCAGCTAATTTGAGGTCATTAACTAACTCCTCCCGTGTAGTTCTAGGATGACTTCTCACCTTTCTCAGAATCATTGACACCCCACGAGGTGAGATCTTGCGTGGAGCCCCAGACCGAGGTCGATTGATGGTCATTTTGTGCTCCTTCCATTTTCGAACAATTGCAGCAACAGTTGTCACCTTCTCTCCCAGCTTCTTGCTAATGGTTTTGTAGCCCATTCCAGCCTTGTGCAGGTCTACAATTTTGTCTCTGACATCCTTGGACATCTCTTTGGTCTTTCCCATGTTGGAGAGTTCGGAGTCTGCTTGATTGATTGATTCTGTGGACAGGTGTCCTTTATACAGGTGACTAGTTAAGACAGGTGTCTTTAATGAGGGTGACTAATTGAGTAGAAGTGTCTAACCACTCTGTGGGAGCCAGAACTGTTCATGGTTGGTAGAGGTTATTTCACTCAATGAAATGCAAATGAGTTTCTATCTTTTATTTAAAGTTATTTTTTCGATGTTCCTTTTGATGTGCTATCTGCCACTGTTAAAATAAACCTACCATTAAAATGATACTGTTCTGAGACTTTTCATTTCTTTGTCATTGGACAAACTTACAAAATCAGCAAGGGGTCAAATAATTATTTCCTCCACTGTATANACCTCAGTGCCTCCTCGGAGCAGGGTGGTGGAGGCGGGACGTCTGCATCAAACACCCCCGAATCACCCAACGAGGAGGAAATGCTGAGTCGGAGCTCCAGTGGGGCCAACGTAACCCCAGAGACGGCCGACTACACCACACCAGAAAACGCCACCCCGGACGGAGGGCCCCTCGGAGAGGGCGGCACGCTGCTTGGGACTAACGATCGCTCGCTTCCACCCAGTGATTCTTCTCAGACCACCACCGAGGGACCAGACTCAGCTGTGACCCCTTCAGATGTTGCAGAACTGGTCAGTGAAACTGTTTCCAGTATAACTTGATTATAAATAACTTATTTTTATTTACAGGATGTTTTTGTGAGGTGCAGAAGACAGACTTCTATAGAAACTGACAGATGTATGTATGGCTGCACAATATATCAAAAAATGTAACTTCATTGCAAATCAGTACCACAAAAGAACTATAAAATATCACAGGCTTTTATTCCAAGTACTACATCCCTTGATGCCTAAACCTGGTTTAGATGATAGCAGCTGAGATGCTAAAGCACGAAAAATTGTTGTTGGCATCATGATGACAGAACAGAAAGAAAAGTAAAAAGAAACATCATCATCATTGTGATCTTTATCAATATAAAACATGTTCATGTGTAAGAATTGTCCAAAGTGGTAAGCCTCTACTGAAGTTGTTCTAATGATTCTTCACCTCTTAAAGTTCAGATCTGTAGAGTTGATTTTAACTGTGCCCCCCCAATCCCCCCTTTTAGCATTTGATTCTCCCGCTTCACCTGAATTCACTAATTGATTTCCTAAATCTATAGTTCTACAAATGTAGCACAATATTAACATCAGATTTGAAGTAGATTTCCCTGGTAAAATGAATTCTGTAAGACGTAACAATAAGTTGAAATTTAAAACACTGAGGTCCAAAAACACCTAACATTGGAAAAGGGCTTGTAACTTCTTAAATGGATAGCATACGATGACAAATTCATTCCAGGAAAATTAGACTCCACATTCAAATACTGACTGGGCTTTGAAGGGAATCACAGCGATGTGTAAAATAACTCACAAAGGACAACTGGTTAGCTTTCACTAGGGGTGCAACGGATCAGACAACTCACGGATCGGATCGGTTCACGGTTTTGAGTCACGGTTCAGATCAATTTTTGGATCAGCATAATGAAAAAGAAAAGACAAAAAACTTTGCTCTCTCATTATTTTCTAAAACACTGAGCAACTTTTTTATGCTCAATCCTCATAAATACAAATTGCATTTAACTCAAGATGTCAATCTGATGCTTCAATAAAGTTTTGAATCATATTAAAACAAATTAATAGGGGAGATAGACTCATATGCGCACCTCAGGGTCACAGACCTGCTTCTGTCAAACTAGCGGTCACAGCTGGGGGGGGTGCGGAGGGGCGTGACGCACGAGGCGCTGCTGACTGAACTCCGGTTATATTAACGTTTATTAGCTCGTATAAAAGCCCAACATAACGTTATCTTAGACAGAAACAGGTGATCATCTAGTTTGTCTATCAGAAAGATTCCAGCTGACGGAGAGAGAGACGGAGGAATCAGAGGCAGCGCGCAGCAGAGACTGGATATTGATCAGGGATCCTTCGTTCTGGTGTACTAAAACGGCTGAAGCCAACAGAGTTAACCTCTATACGTGATGCAAAACGAACGCCTTTCTAAGAGGGGAATAATCTGCAGATTCAGAGCGCGTGAGAACAGAACGTCGGGAATTATGTAGCGACGCACGCGCTCTACATGAACCGCGAACCACGTGCGTTCCAAACCGTAGAGGGTGATCCGTACGAACCACGGATCGATGATGATCCGTTGCACCCCTACTAAAAACCTACCCATTCCCCAGCTAAAGATGGATTTATTTTTATTTTTAAACCTTTCACCTCACAGAATGGCAAAATTTGACAGGGTTACGCATTTATTTTGGTCAGAAAGTTCATCCAGGGCCGAGTCAAGTTCAGCTTCAGAGTCCAGCAGCAGCTCTCTGCTAACAGAGCTAATATCAGAAGCAGCAGGAACAGAGAGGGCTCATCAGACCCTCGTAGTGTTGGAATAAGAGTTGTGAACTGTGAGTGATTAAACCCTACACATTGAGCTGTACAGTTCATGCCCGCAACGTATATGCGCCGTGTGAACGCGCGCACACGCGACCGGACGCGCGTGTCGAGATGTTTTGAGGAGGAGCCTTTGGACGCTAGATTCAAAAACTGCTCTCTTGCTGAAATCCTCCAGAGTGCTGCTTTAAACTTTTCCAAAACAGAAATCACTAGCAACAAACCAGCTGCCACCCTGTGACACTGTGCTCAATGGAATTATCCCATCCATATTAGGCCACAAACGTAGATTTCACATGACAATAAACATGTTTACCGAACCATTTCATCAGTGACCCAACATTAATTAAAGCATTAAGGAAACAAATGATAAAATGAAGACAGGACATTACCCAGCAAACCCAAACTCCTTCATGGCGTTCGCCAGCCAGTTGAGTGTCTCTGCCTGGTTTTTAGGGTTCTTCTGTGAAAACGCCATGGAGACAACCTGAAGAACCAAACAACACGTGTTACCACCGAGCATCCATCATCATCACCATCAATAATAACTGTGGGTTGTCACCTGCTCTGCTGTCCACGGCAGTGAGCACATCTCTCCAATGGCTGTCAGAGCTTCTTTAGCGTTTCCGCCACACTTTACATCTCCAACCTTATCCACCAAGCCGTCCAAAACCACAGAGGCAGACATCTTGGAGAACTGTCCCCTCTGAGCTATGAGAGCCACGATGTGCAGCTTCATCTGCATCACCTGTACATGGTCACATGATCAGAAATGCGTTAGTGTTCGCCATCAGATTCTTCTGATCTGTAGCCAAACGGAGTAACAGTGAAGTTAAATTTCAAGAAATTTAAGGCCACCATCTTTACCACATCTTATTGTGGAGGAGGTGATTTAGTTACCATAATAATTATTCTTATCAGTCAACATTTCAGGCCACTGTGATCCTTAAAATGATCGGTTTTCTTATTTTACTCCATTTTCTGTTATAAACGGAGGTTACAAAGCCACAAATACTCGACAGAAGAACTAAAACATGAGGTTGTTTGATTTACTGAGTGCTAATGTCATTTCTATTAAACTGACAGCATCTGAGACAACTTCCTTTACAAATCTTCAAAATAAGAGCACCGACATTTGAAGGGCAACAAGATAACACACAGTCTCCTCTTTGCTCTGAAAGCACAACAGCCTAAATGCTGGGAGCATCATATTTCCATCCAGCAGAGTGCAACTGTAAGAATCCTGTATTTAAGCTGGTATAGTTACATTTTGCACAATTTAAACTCATTAAAAAAAATTCCATGATGTTTTTCCCCCCACAGTAACAATTTTTCACCTTTCATATAGTTTAATCCCTAAATANCTACCAACCATGAACAGTTCTGGCTCCCACAGAGTGGTTAGACACTTCTACTCAATTAGTCACCCTCATTAAAGACACCTGTCTTAACTAGTCACCTGTATAAAGGACACCTGTCCACAGAATCAATCAATCAAGCAGACTCCGAACTCTCCAACATGGGAAAGACCAAAGAGATGTCCAAGGATGTCAGAGACAAAATTGTAGACCTGCACAAGGCTGGAATGGGCTACAAAACCATTAGCAAGAAGCTGGGAGAGAAGGTGACAACTGTTGCTGCAATTGTTCGAAAATGGAAGGAGCACAAAATGACCATCAATCGACCTCGGTCTGGGGCTCCACGCAAGATCTCACCTCGTGGGGTGTCAATGATTCTGAGAAAGGTGAGAAATCATCCTAGAACTACACGGGAGGAGTTAGTTAATGACCTCAAATTAGCTGGGACCACAGTCACCAAGAAAACCATTGGAAACACATTACACCGCAATGGATTAAAATCCTGCAGAGCTCGCAAGGTCCCCCTGCTTAAGAAGGCACATGTGCAGGCCCGTCTGAAGTTTGCCAATGAACACCTGAATGATTCAGAGAGTGACTGGGAGAAGGTGCTGTGGTCTGATGAGACCAAAATTGAGCTCTTTGGCATTAACTCAACTCGCTGTGTTTGGAGGAAGAAAAATGCTGCCTATGACCCCCAAAACACCGTCCCCACCGTCAAGCATGGAGGTGGAAACATTTTGCTTTGGGGGTGTTTTTCTGCTAAGGGCACAGGACAACTTCACCGCATTAACGGGAAAATGGACGGAGCCATGTATCGTCAAATCCTGAGCGACAACCTCCTTCCCTCTGCCAGGAAACTGAAGATGGGTCGTGGATGGGTGTTCCAGCACGACAATGACCCAAAACATACAGCAAAGGCAACAAAGGCGTGGCTCAAGAAGAAGCACATTAAGGTCATGGAGTGGCCTAGTCAGTCTCCGGACCTTAATCCTATAGAAAACCTATGGAGGGAGCTGAAGGTCAGAGTTGCACAGAGACAGCCTCCAAACCTTAAGGATTTGGAGATGATCTGCAAAGAGGAGTGGACCAAAATTCCTCCTAACATGTGCGCAAACTTGGTCATCAGTTACAAGAAACGTTTGACCTCTGTGCTTGCAAACAAGGGTTTTTCCACTAAGTATTAAGTATTTTTTGTTAGAGGGTTCAAATACTTATTTCACTCAATGAAATGCAAATGAGTTTCTATCTTTTATTTAAAGTTATTTTTTCGATGTTCCTTTTGATGTGCTATCTGCCACTGTTAAAATAAACCTACCATTAAAATGATACTGTTCTGAGACTTTTCATTTCTTTGTCATTGGACAAACTTACAAAATCACCAAGGGGTCAAATAATTATTTCCTCCACTGTAAATGCAGTATTCTTAGTCCCAAATTTCATATGAAGGTAGCACTTCTATATAGTTGGATAATGGACAGCATTAACACAGGATAGTATGTTAGCTCTGGCTCTGTAGAAAACACTAGTCACCCTGCTTATCACAAGTCAGACTGAACATCTGCTAACAGTTAAATTTATGGAATAACATTGAAAATGAACAATAGGTAAAAAACTGCAGGCTGCTGGACAAAGTACTAACCATTGTGCGATTATAAGGCAAATACAAGGAGGTTTGATCTACTAGACCCTGTAGTAGATACAGAATGTGCTTGTCTTCTAAGTAACCAACAAGCTTGTTGGAAGGATGGGGGGCAGAAGATAGATTTGATTAGTTCTACTGAATAATGAGCTGGACATAATCTGCACTCCCAAGGGGTCAGGAGGGAATGTGCTGAAGTAAAGCACACAAACCTCGTGTGTGACTGGCTGCTCTGAATGAGTCGACAAGTCTTGCATTAAATTCATTTTGGACTGAAAGCTTTGAGCCCTGTGTATAATGCAACACTATCCAGGTTTGTAGTTAACTAAATGCAAGGCTTGACCAACTAAAATGCTCAGGGCTCCATTTACTTAAAACTTCATCAGCCAGAGACTCAGAGGTAAGTAGCACAACGTTACATCGTCCAACACCGGGAGGCTGCGGGACTAATTTATGAAACCGGTATTGAAAATATGTTTTATACTGATAACAAAATACAAATATTTTAATATACAACAGATGTTAAAAAATAAAGCATTTGCTCAGCTTACAAATGCCGCCTGTGCACTGCATTATAATAGATTCTTTTACAAGGAAGTGGATGCCACTCTCCCAAATATGAGGAACAAAATTATTTGACAGCGCCAAGTCTTTGTAATAGTTTCTTCCCTTTGGAGAGCAGTCCCCTTTTCTTTTTGGAGGAGTACATGTCCATGGGGGCCCTGAAGGGACTGCCAGAGCCGGGGATGTGTGGACGCACTGTGGGAGAGGGTGCTCTTCTGTGCGGAGACGATTTTCCCAACGGAACCTAATGGGAGACCCGTAAGGGACAGTTGAGGGTGTTAAAAAGCCAACCGTCTCTCACACCACAGTCACTACTCCCACATTAGTCCTCTGTCTGAGCAGGGCCACCATACAGCTTTGAAGTCTACACCCCCCTGGATGTTGTCCTGTGCAGTTAGGTATGGATCAACCATCCCTCCCTCCCCTCTGCCAGGTAGGAACAATGATTACCTTTAAAATAAAGCTGACATAATCTACAAAAACACAGACTTTGACCATTAACTTCCACATCAGTTTACAACATATTTCAACTAGAACTATCAAAAGCAGGGCAGCTTCTCATAAAGTGATTTGCATTTTTCGGGGGACAAATTTGTATCACATTCACTTTCCTTCCTCTTAAATATATTTACTGACACAACTGAGTTACAAAGAAACTACTTGTCACTTTTCTGTAATCATGAGCTAAAAGGCTCTTAAATTGCACTTTAGTACAGATTTAAGTTTGCACAAGGCGTTTTTTTTTTTTTTCTATAAATCTCTAAATCTGCAGTGCAAGGAGATGAAAAAGTGAATTCAAAGTGAGGCTTGGTAGCTTTGATGGTAAAAAAAAAAGTTTAATTTAAAAAAATAAAATACTTTCTTACAAATATTGCTGCACATATTGAGCCTCTGTCTAATAACTAAACATACATTTAACATAAAATATTAACAGTGATCAGTTGTAGCTGCAAAGTCTCACTTTAAATTTCTTTTAATTGATAATTAGCTTCACAGAAACGGCTCTGGATTGAGAGCCAGTTGTTTGACCAACATTTTATTTAATACATTTAGAGATGTTTTTCTCTCCAGTGTATTTTAGAAGCTTAGAGTACTTTAACTTATATTATCCTATTTCCCAAAAAGTCAGGACTTTACACACAATCTAAATGAACAGAGGATGTAATGCTTTACAAAAATATTTCAACCCAACTTTTAAAAGTTAAAACTGCTCAGACATGTGCTCCTATTCCTGTTTACTGTAGGATTCAAGCAGATTTGAACATTTATTTTAGAATGACAAACTGCAGAGCTGCAGTCCTACAGCAAAATGTTTGACCTTTTCTTTCTGAAGTTAGAGGCCTTTTATAGGTAAACATCTGGATAGCAGTGTATAAAACAATGGAGTCCTCACAGATGTGCACTCCTGCTTCCCCATCACATCGTGGACAGTGTTTGGTTGAGGGGAGGCGTTTTGTCTTGGGTAAATTACCAAAAACCACTTCAGTATGTTTCTGTTTTTATTCTAAACTTTAATTTTCCTCAATCTTTTTTCTATTCATTTCTGACATCATCCCAACTTTTTGTGAAACAGGGTAGCGGGGTGAAGCGTGCTGCACTGACAGTACTGCTGATTTCAGCTCTTTCCATTATTTAGCAACAATTGTGCAAGAATGGCCTTTTAGCGTATCATGAGTTACAGCAGGAGACTTATTGCAGGAGACGGACATCATCATGTACAACACTCAGAGAAACAACTGAAGATACCACACTTGTTGTCTAATGCATTGCCTAGGGTAACTATGTCCACCCAAGAAGAAGAAGAAGAGCTGAATGTTTGGGTTAAATAAAGATGAATGTCATACAGATGACCTGTGTTGCATACCAGGAACTAAGGATACCCATGCCATCTGCATTAGACGAGGGGAGCGTAATCTTGGTATCCTCAGTTGCTCACTTACGTGACGGAAACAGAGCCTTTAAGGTGTGAAATGAACACTCTTCTTCTGTTTTGCCAAGCAGGTGAGAAAAAAAGAAATAAAAAAATATGGTGATGGCATTTCAATAGTCAGCACTATGACAATGGCAAATAGAAGGAAAGAAACATCTGATGACACCTATAAATCTTTTCAACCATTGCATTATTTGTTAAACATAAAAAATAACATCACATATTTACATTTATTAAATAATTACCTCTGAAATTATTCTCTGATGGCAACATAGGCTAAGTGACCTCTGCTTGTTAAATTTACAAGAAAGCAAATTACAAAACAAGGCATTCAGGAGCAGATACAAAAGTACTATGCTAGATTCATCTTCATATAAAATGTTCATGCATCTGGACTATAGACCATGCTGAGCTACAGACTACATACTTCATCTTTCAGTACAACAAAACTATTGACTCTATTAGAAATCAATTAGAATCAAACTGAATATATTCATAAAGCATCTGTTAGAATGTTACATATGCATGTGCAAAAAGTGTTAGCTGCTGTTTTTTCAAGACGTAAGTAGAAAGTCACAGGAGCATTTCCCCGTCCACTTTGCTCCCACCGAGAATGCTTTATGAATACAATATGTCCATTTATTATTACAATGCACAACTTCCCCCTTTCACAGTAGGAAACATGAAAAATAAAAGTACCTCTGTCAAGTCTTAGTCTGCGTTTCATTTTCTTAAACATTTATTTCTCCATTTATTTACAGGGTGATGCTCTTAAGTCAGAAATCCCTTTATACTTGGCTTAATGAGACACACACGCACAGACACAAAACTAAAGGAAACAGAGGGAACAGAAAAGAGCAAATGGATGACGGAGGGCTAGTACTGCGAAGGAGCATGTACCCTTTTGGTCTTTATCCGGGCTGGAGTGTCCTGGGGGTAGCGAGATGGTGAATCAGTGAGAAAAACCTCGACATCATCAGGCACTTCTTCTAGAAAGTTGGAAGGAACGAGACCCTTGTGTCCGTTAAGCTCGCCCTGTAGAGGAGACGTGAACAGTGAGTCCATCACTGCTGTTTCATGGTTAGCTCCTCCCAGCTCTGAGAGGAGGATGAGATCACAAATAGAAGCTGCAATGTTTCTGCTCATTTTCTCTAGTAGCAGCTTCATTGATGCTAAATATGTAAACAATATGCTAAAAATCTGAAATGCACAGATAAAAATAAATGAAAGTAAGAGTATTGTTGCTCAAAGATGGAACTATTACAATCAAAACATGGAAAAATTATATATTTTACTTATTAGACTATTAGAGACAAATTATATGACTAAGTGCATTATAGAAATATGAAATATGGTATAACTCAAGACATTTAGGGAATTTAGATGTTTCAATTTTCATTTAAAGGCACACTATGCAGTTTTGGCTTGTTTTAGCACCCCCTAGTGTCCATTTTAGGTCAGTGTTGTCTTTGCTCAGAAACACCTAAATCTAACTGTTGAACTGTCTCCTCAGCCTTCATTGCTTTCTACTGGAGCGGTTATTTACTCCTTCAAAGAAATCAGCTGTGTTCAAGCAGGGAGAGATAGAAAAAAAACCCCAGGAATCATGAGCTAAAAACACTCCGGCGCTAGCATAACAGCTAGCCACTTTGGGTTAGCCTAACCCTCACGAGATACGTGACTTTGTGAGACTTCACGGCACCGGACCAGAGACTCAGAAGTTGCAAACGTGGTATTCTGGATCCAAGCAGCAGATGGTGCTGAGTTACTTTTCATTAACCCTGTAAAGGGTCATATTAGCAAATACTGGCTCAAGAAAAAGATTTAAAAAGATTAAAAAAAAAAGGTTACATAGTGTGCCTTAAATTTCTATTCAATAAACAACAGATTTGCACTTTCTTCTGCAGCTTAATAATGCCCCCAAAACTATACAAGCAGACCGATAAAGTACAATCCTTTATGGAGGACGGCGTGACTCGCAAATATCAACATCTGGACTCAGTCTGGGACTACAGGAGGAGACACAAGACTCTGAGGTGGACTAAACCCACAGAACAGTCACTGTTCTGGGTTCAAGTCTTCTGTGAGAATTAGAACACAGGATCCTATGAAGGGCCACCAGGAACATGATTCTAAATGATCTTTTCACATATGCATATGAGAAGTTTTTCACATGTGCGTATGAAATTTAGAATAATGTTCCTGGTGGCCCCTCCTGTGTTTTACACTCGGACCAATGTCGTTTTTTGATGCTCAGTAAAGATTATGTACAGGTGAGTAATTTGGACTTTCAGCTTCGTGTCTGTAGTGTGCAGAATGACCCAAAGCTGACCAGTTCTAGACAGTGAATGTCAACAGAGACATGTGGTCCATATATAAATACTTTTAGATGCTAATCTAAATCTATGTTTAGGGTAATTCATGTTGACTTTGCAGACAATTTAAATAAACAAGAGTTCTAAAGAGAAGCTCAGATGTCATTTTAAAGGCTTTATGTGACAGGAAATTACTAATATCATATACTTACATAGTAAAATCCATCTTCATCTATTTCACCAAAAACTGTGATGACATCACCGGCACAGAAAGTCAGTTCAGCCTATTGGGAAATAGAAAATCTTAAGATAAATTGGAGCTATTGTTCTGTCACTGTTGCAAACATTAATGTGTACTTTTTTTCATTTTTTTTTTTTCAAAAAAACATCAAAGCTAGTGGAGTTTGATGAGTTTGAAATGTTGTGCCTCCTTCTCCAAAATTAATGTGATGCATCTTAAACACGCCAACATAGTCTGAGCAGATTGCAGCTGTAAATGCATCAGCTGTTGTCACTTTGAAGACAGGATTGCAACACTGGGCACATCTCTCCGATGGGATTCTGGAGACCACACACACCAAACATGGCAAATACTGTATACAGCAAGTAGGAGAGAGGTCAACACACACACAAAAAAAACCGAGGAGGGGAGATGCTGGCTCAGATGGGGCAGGGGGGACGCTATAAGTGACCATCAAAGATAAAAGGGCCATGGCCGGTCATCCGAAGCCCACCTCCTCCTTTTCACTCCAACAAACGGGGAGGAAACACACACACACACGGAGTAGACGGTACCCTCCTCACCCTCACTCACCTCCTCGTTCAGTCTGCTGCCTTCATACTGTGGCCGTGGCAGAGCCAATAGAAAGGTGAGAGTAAGTGAAACCGGGGGGGCGGGGGCCAAAGAAAACAGCACGGGAAAGTACTTTTATAAAACCACCAAGCTAAATTTAAACTACTGCTCCCTAGGCGAAGGGCTCTCTAACTGTTTCATTTTGGTTTCAACACAGTTAATGATTGGAGTGGCATTTAATTGATTTGTTGTATAAATAACAAAGAACATAAATGTTTTATTAGTTGGCATCATTGATTGTATTTTCCACATCCCCAACTTCCTTAAATTCTAAAGTCAAAATGTACAAACCCAAATGTGTCACCCGGTACAAATGAAAAAAACGAGATCATCTTCAGGTTAGTACCTCAACGTCAACATTTGGTGAGCTCTCTCTGGGGTCATAGTCGTACAGGGCCACCATCCTCCGTGTTGACATCGGGTACTGACGCCCACTCCGCCTGTTTCTCTCTAGAAGTACCAAAGAGAGGAGGTACGTACAAGAGTAAGCTGTGACATGAACGTAATGACAAGGAATTACACAAAGTCCATCAGTAAAACTGAACCAAAGTCTGGAGCCACTTGTCTTCCAAAGAGTTAGAAATTCTTATCATTTTTAGGGTTTTTAGCAATAGTTTCCCCCATTTTCTGAAAGGCTTGCAGTTTTTTTAGACATCGACAGCTCTTTTTGCTCGTGTTCTGTCTGGTGGGTTAGCTCAGACTGTACAAAATGAGATAATCTGGTGTTTGGCGGAAGTTGAGTTCTAGATGTTAATAGGGAATAACTTAGTGTCAGAAAACAGACATACATTTGAAGTGACAATAAATAGGGAGATTAAGGAGTGTGAAAATGTAAAGATGAAGCAAAGGATCATCTCAGTGCACACAGACCTCGCTTGGACTTCCTGGACCTGCGATTTATTGAACGGCCATCTTTAAAACGATCGCAGTTCACTTCACAAAGAAGCAGAAGAACAATAAAACAGGAAAGATTAGAGGAAAGAGGAAGTGAGCGAAAGACACAGCATCATAGTGGCCAGACGGCAGCAGAGCAAGAGAGTTGCAAGAAAGGTAAAAACTCCTGTCTCACCTAACTTCTCCACAGGGGTGTTAAGTGGAAGGAAGCCCTGCTTGAGGAGCTGGTCCATCATTTCGTCATCCTCTGTTTGGATCTCAGAGACCATGTTACAGGGAATCAGACCCACTCTGCCTCGGATCTCTGCCCTGTAGAAGCCATCCGTGTCTTTACTTCCAAACACCTGAACAAAAACGCACAATTAGCATGATTAGCAGAGTAGAACATAACAAAACTGTAAAGCAATTAGCAGAAAAAGCTTCTTTTTCCATTAGCAATGCCACCACCTTAATGATCTGGCCCTCCTTGAACGGCAGCTCCTCGTCAGCAGCATCCGGGTTGGGAGACATGGACAGAGGGTCGTAGTCGAACAGAGCCACAAACACTCGGGTCGGGTCCTCTGGCTCTGATTCCTCAAAATAATCTAGAGATCGCCGTCCCCGCCCGTGTCTGCAGCCGCCATAGCCGTCTGAAACACAGAGGAGGCCTCTGCTGCTACTACCAGCCTTATACAGCCACGTTGGCTGTAGAGGCAACGAGAGCAGAAGATGTCTCTTTGTTAGAGCTGACAGGGGAGGGGGCAGTGAGACACGTGTGTGAAGAAAGAGCCAGAGGTCCAACGCTGCAATCCAACTTTTAATCTTTTGATTTAATCAAACTGATGTGTCCATTCAGTAAAATATGCTGATGTACATAGAAAGTCACAGAACTGTAAGGTTCTTTGTTCACACATCTCTTGCTGCTGGTGTGTCACAAGTCACAGCGCAACACAACACGACACCAGGGAAGCTGAATGATACATCAAGGAACACACAGGTAACTCATTGCTGTTTCACTGCCTTATCTCACAGAGGCTGATTAACATGCACGCTTTCCTGGGATTACACATAATGAGAGCATTCATACAACAAATGCAGGTAGCATCATGCACTTAAGCCACATGTGACCACACGGTGCAGCGGTAAGACAGCGACTCATGCTCCAGTGGGAGACAACAAATCAAATGCCCCAGTGGTTAATGCAGATATCAGGGACAGTGAGGGGGAAGGGATGAACCTGATATCAGTTCCCCAAGCTTTTCATGGATCACCATGTTCAATGTTTTAATGGCAGCTTGTAAGTCTGACTAGTAACTTTGTCACTGGGATATGCCATGTGGAAGATGTCAAATGATCTTTGATTTTAATGAATGTGCAACAGAGTGGTACTGCCAAGACAATTCATCCAGTACTGAGGCTTTCCTTCTCACTGTTATTTGTTAGTGGGTCATGCAAAATTAACAAGGGACACTCTACTGTCTCGTAAAGGTGGGAGGAGAAGGAAAAGAGGTCGGTTGCAGTGAAAGTAAGGAAGAGGAAGGGTGGGTTACGTTGTTGATTGGTGGAGAGTTGCCTGGATATGGTGCATTAATGGGAAGAGTGGGTGGTTGGGGTTTTGTAGGAGTACATACAGGAAAGGGATATTCATTCTCCGGCAATGGGAAAAGTGGCCAGTCTTGACTTCCCCAGTCAGCTTTATTCAGCTAAGCAAAGCTAAACTCAACAAAGCAGCTAACTGTCCAGCACAGAACCACCATGACACTACTGCGTGTTTCCAAGAAGGATTCTTGGCCTTTTCTGGCATTGTCAAGGTGAACTGTCATCGTGGAGAGAAGCTGCACCACATACCATATTGATCTTCTGAGGACAAAGATCGCCATATCCTGCGTCGAGCTACACTGCCATAGTAAACATCCTCCTTGACGGGTGAGAGGTTCCCCTCACTCCCCTCACTGTTACTGTCCATGGTGATCTCTACAGAAGACACCAATCACAACGTTACGGTCAGAGATCCCCCCCACACACACTCTGCTCTACCCCATGGCCCATTCACTCATGCTGAGACAGAAGGAAGGATGGGGTTGCCCTGAAATGTGAGTGCATAAGGCAACAGCTTTGGCTCTGGAGTCTCTGGGTGTAAAACAGCAATGCTTGCACTGTTGCAGGGAATTCAGATTGGGTGGTCATAGAAATGTGTTAACCCACAGTAAAAACAGACATAGGGGATGCATCTGGGACAACCTCCCTGCAAAATTGCATGTGAACATTTGGTGAATCCAGCTCATGAAGATGGACTACAGGGGTGTGCAAACACCCCACTAAATGGGTCTGTGTGGTTGTTAAAGCTCTATGAGGAGAGATGTACAGCTCAGCTGATACTGGCATGGGAAAGACATGGTATAAATAGCACAAACATCAGTTGCCCTGCAGGTGGAGATCCTCATGTGGTGACCTCACTAACCAATGGATGGGATGGGTCGTCGCTGAGGAGGGGTGCCGATGTGAACCGGCCTCCTCCCTGAATGGTCCAGGTGATCAGGGCTCCCGTGTGAAGGTGAGTTTCCAATGATCTTCAGAGCAAAAAGACAACAGACAAACTATTAGAACTTCAAACTGCCTGCAGGGTGAAGGCAAATAAACATAAAAAAAAAAACATTCAAAAGAACCCCACAATCCCAATAAACAACAACAACAAAAAACATAAGAGCAAATGATGTTGCTTCCATTTGTCCTTAGGGAGGCCAAATAATAATAAATGATAAAAACACCCCACACACTATCACAACTAGTAAATGAAACCAACCCCAAAGACAAGAATATGGACTCAGGTTCAGAAAGGGTTAAATGTTAAGCTAAAGACCATTCATGCGGTTTGGTTTGTTCTGTGCATGTCTGCTCCTCGATAAGAAAAGGAAGCAAATGGCAGGACAAAAAAGAGATGAATGATGAATAAAGCAGAGGGGAATGATACAGGAGGAGGAGTGAGAGAAAATGAATAAAGTTGTGGTTGGATGAGTCAAGTCATTACAGCTTCAGCCTGGAGCTGCTGGCGTTACAACAATCACAACATCTAAGTGACAAAAACGTTAAGACGAACACAACACATTTTGTGACTGTTTTTGTGCTGAAATGAAAAAAAAAATGATAAAAGCAATGAGATGATATGCAAAAGCTGAGGACAAAATTAATTAACGAAAGCAGCAAAAGTCTTGAATTTGCTTTTTTTTTTGGATTTGTGCAGAAATTAAGGGCAACAGATGCTGACATCAAGCTCCAAGCTCATGTAGGAGCACTACTGTGTACAGCTCTCACGAGGGACGCAAAAACAGCAACATATGAAGGCGGCAGCTGGCAGAGAGAAAGCACAGACAGATGAAAAAGGACAGGAGCAGCATGTCCCCATGCACAAAGACTTTCCTTCAAATGGAGCCTTTCCTCTCAAAGACATGAGAAGTCAAAACCCGAAAATGGCCTTTAGATTATTGAAAACTTTACTCCAAAAACCACCTCACACTCTGCATACAAGCAACATAATTCACACAAAATGGAAACTCAAATGAGACCAACTATGAACGTGACATATTGTCAAGAAAGAGCAGGAAAAAAAGCCAAATTAAAAAAAGGGGGTTGTCATAAAAAAAATAAAGACATCAAGAAAATAGAATGGCTGCAGCTTGCTGATGGTAAAATACAGCAGAAATTCTGAATCACACACCAGCGGCTGGTCCCGGTTGAGCCTGGACAAAGACTGGGCCCTAGCCTCCCTGTGGGGGCTATGAAAGACCCTGTCCAGCTCGTTCAGCCTGCCCTCGCTCAGGGCTCCTTCTCTGGAGTAGCTTCGTGGCCCGACCTCCCGACCTGGCCCAAAGTGCTCCCTGTTCCTAAAGTCACCCGTGTGTACCAACTTGGCTGCATTCACCGGGATGTCAGCGAAATCCTCCTCCACGCTGCACTGGCGGGTCAAAGTTCTTTTGCGGCCCATTGCCAGCGCCCGCCTCTCTACTGGGCCCTCACAGTGAATGATGCGTACAGGCCCCCGTATGGGACTCCCATGGACATAGTACCCTTGATGACCCCGACCCAAAGAGCCTTCTTCCTCACTGCCACAGTCTAAACCGCTGTCTGGACTCTTGGTGTTCTGTCGATTGGATCGCCCAAAGCTGCGGTAATCCACATTGTAGCCGAAGCGGCTGTCAGTGAAGCGAGGGGAGGAGCGTTGGCGCTGCAGACGGGAGTTCTTGCTGGAGGTGAGGTGGTTGTGTGGGTGAGCCTCCGGGGGGTACATCCTCCTCTGAGTTAGTGGCGTCCCTGGCCTCCCACTCTCTTCAAAGCTCAGGCGCTGGCCCGTGCTGTCCAGGCTGTCCGACTCCTCCTCGGCCACCTCTGGGATGCTGTGGAGACGCTTGCTGCGGAGCGACCTCTGCTTCACCACCTCCCTCTGGAGATCCCAACAGTCTCTTTCCTCAGCCAAGTCCTGGCGCTTGTAATAGGCCTTAGTTGTGACCAGCAGGCGATGATCCGTAGTTTCACAGTTCATTGAGTCAGTTCAATTCAAAGTTTATTTTTTTGTCAGGGAGAGGGTGAGGGGGTTTAAAGTTTTTGAAGGTTTTAGAACAGGCAGGAAACAACATAGTATGTGAATAGAACAAATGGGAGGAAAAGACAAAATAAAGACAGAATTAGTTATTTGTGGCAATGTTGTAAGACATGCAGTCTCATTCCGTGAAGAGGAGATGGCATGCTCGGAACAGGAATCTGTGGAGGCTCCGAGATGGAGCCTCATGTCAGACGATGAAGGTAAAAATCATGTCCAAACAAAAAACAAACAAACAGGTGGGAGGAAAATAAAACAAAACATTAAGTAAAATGTTTAAAGACCAAAAATGATCAGTGTATAAATGAGTGAGAAGAAGTCAGTGACAAATAACACAGAAGTTCAACAGAACTCCCGTCACAACAAACAGCTGAACATCCGTATTGTTCCCTTCACACATTTACAAATGATTTGACAGATATGCAACAGGATGAAAACATGTGCAAAAATCATTTACAGATAGACGTGATGACAAAGCATAGATGAGTGTAAAGATGATGGTTTTATTGTGGTTAACTGTTTGTACCCACCATGGTCACTGGTCAAATATATAAACAAGCTGACTGGTTTTTAATTGTGGTTCAACAGAACAATTAAAAAACAATAAATAAATAAATAACTGAGACGTCTACACCTGTCCACAGGGATTCTGGTCCACCCATCATCAGTAGCTGTCTCAGGTCTGAATGGTTCCTCCTCCAGATGTTCTAGATCCTTCCACAGATGTTCAGCAGATTCAGGACTCATAGAGGACCACTTCAGAATAGTTTGGCTCTGATCCATTCGTGTTGGTGGACTCATGATCTCTGACTGAGACAAAGCTTTCTGACACTGAGCAGCACGTTGCTCTCTGAAAGGCCCTGACAGTCTTGAGATTTCTTTGGATGCTGAACAGATTCAAGACATTCTGATCCAGAAGCAGCAAAGCAGAACCAGAACAGAACCGAAGGTCCCTCATGATTCCCAGTACTACAGTCTTCTCCCTTTTTGCTTCATTTTTGTCTCTGTGACCCTAAAACTGATGTGATTTAGCCAAAGGCTCCAGTTTCGTCTCATCTGTCCAAAGGACGTCCTCCCTGAACCTTAGAGGTTCTTCAGTAGGACTTCTGGTGAAATCCAGTCTCTTTTAGAATTTATTTGTAAACAGTGGTCTCTCCTCAGTCGTCTTCCATTAAGTCCACTTTGGCTCAAACAGGGACTCATGGTGTGATCTGACACTGATGTACCTTGACCTTTAATCTCCTTGGAAGTTGTTCTGGGCTCATTGGTTATCATTCATATTATCAGTTTCTTTTATTTGTCATCAATATTTTTTGTGGTCAAATCCAGTGAGGTTGTCTACAGTCCTGTGAACCTCAAACTTCTATCAAATCTGTCCACCTGTAGTCACAGGAACATCAAGCGGTTTGAAGGGTCATCTAGCCTTAACTTGCTTCTCCTGAGACGACTCTCTGTAGCTTTCTGCGGTCCGTGTTCAGTGTGATAAACACTGATCCCTAACACCACTGTGACTACAGACTGACACACCTTAGTTTACATGGCCCTATGGTCACATCATTTTCAGTCTTTTCTAGAGGTTCAGTTTGTGTTTTTAAAAGTATTCTGTTGAACAACAATTCAAAAGTATTAAAATAGTATTTCCAGGGTTCAGTGAGGTCTGATGGTTCTACCTTTTGTGACAGAGAGACCAACAATTGGATCCATGTCTGTCCAATCACAGCTTGACTTTATAACAACTTGCATCATCGACTATGGCTTAACATCCCCACTGACGCTGAATGAAGACGTGGTCGTGTGCAGACAATGTTGACGTCACATTAGACATCAGAACATGACAAAAATAAACAAAAGTGAACATTTTCCATTTAAGTACTCACTTAAATGAGATTCCCATATGAACTTGATATGCCATGACCCTAATACAGTACAGTATTATTAGATAATATGTTAACATTTCTTGTTATCAGTTGCAAAGATACCCAGCCTTAAAATGCTATGCAAACTATAAAAAATGCTGTGCTTTTAGTTTACAGCCACTTCCTCTTGCATGCATTCTATATGTTTATGTGTACACAGCCATTCCTGTGAGTTCAGCCTGGAATGAATGAAGCAGCAGAGGAGGAAGGGAAGCAAGGGGGAGGAGCAGGCTGTGCTAACAGAGGCATGGGAGTTCAGCCAGGCAAAAGCAACTGACTGGCCTGGCTGTGAAGCATGAGAGAAATAGCAGGTACCTCTGCAGGTGGCGGATCCGTACATCCTTAAACCCCCTTTCCCCCGCCTCACAATTCCTTCATCCACCACCTGGCTACTACAGGCGTGCAGATAAATATGTACCTTAAGAGTGCTGTGAGAGTTGATGCTGCGCCTGCGGCCCTCCTCCAGCTGCATCTCGGAGTAAAGATCTTCCTCATCTTCTTCCATTATATCGGACAGATCAGAACCACGGCTGCTCTCTGTGTGGTACTCCTCACTGTGGCTGTAGTGATGATGATAGTGCTATCACAAACATGAAAACAGGGAAGAGCACTGGTTAAGTACAAGGTTTCATATGCTAAACTGATAAATCACAAATGAAAATAGATTTTAAAATCTAGATTGATGGACCTCCTGGTACCCAGAGATAAACAGGCCCTGATGGGATTAGAAGATTGCAGAAAACTACCTGTCTGCCCAACTCCGAGCCTCTGAGAAACTCATCCACTGAGGCTCCTCTTCTTCTTGCATGAGGAGAGTCATAGCCGTCCTCCTCTTCATCAGAGTTGAGTGGATGCAAAGCGTTACCTCGATTGCTGAAGATGTTCCGTTTGTCAATCTGCTGAGAGAAAACGTTGGATTTCAGACTGGAACAGTGAGTAGACTTTTTTCCAGAAACCAGGGAAACAGTGATTTTCTTCTCAGATATTGTTTCATGGGTTTTTCATAATGTGTTTGTAAATAATGTTCAATCTAATGTTCTGTCTGAAACCTTTACTCCGTGAGAAAAACAAAAAGTAAGTGAAACTAAGTAAGTCTTGAGTTATTCCCATTTAAGTCTGATTCCTAGAGTTATATGACCACGCACCCGGTTCCCCTCTGCAAACGCTCTCTGGGCAGCTTCCCGGGCCATGGCCTTGGCGATGGTGTTGGGGATAGGGACTCCCTGAGGCTGCGGCAGGATCCTCTGAGGAGAGGGCGATCGCCTTGGTGGAAAGTGCGGTGGCTCCAGGTTGGGTCCGTGCATGGGAGGCAGCGGAGAGGGGGAGCGCTCCCAGGGCTGGGCTGCCCGTAAGCCCACCTCGTGCTCTTTGGTTTCTGGCTCTCTGGCACTTAGTAATGGTTTTGCCTTGGGAATGGAGTGGCGCTGAAAATGAAGCTGAGGATGAGGAGGAGGGTGGCGGATGGGTTGTGAGTGTGGCTGTGAATGGGGTAGCGTGTGGGGCTGAGCCTGTGGAAGAGGCTGCATCTGGGGCTGAGGGTGATTCGGGGGATATGTTGATGGGTAAGGAGGATGGGTTTGGGAATGTACCGGGTGGGGCTGTGGGACTGGGTGGGGCAGAGGATGAGGAGGTGCTGTGGTTCTGTGGGAGAGGCGAGGAGAGCCCAGGAGATTGTGCGGTATGACGGCCACAGGCGAGTCCTGGGACTCTCCTTGGGTTGATAACGTCCTGACAATGACCTCACGTGCCTCCAGACCTTGAATCCTGTTTAAATCCACGGTCACATAGTCGGCTGTGGGGTACAAGACCTCAGCTATCTGCATTTACAAAGGAACCAAAGAGTTTTTACCAAAACGTGATTAGGAAATAACAGCATTCAGAATTCATTTTCACTACTTGGACATAAACAAACATGTCTGCATCACTTGTAGCTGTCATGTCTGGCCTGAGCAGAAAAAAGTAGATTAATTAAACATTTCAAATTCATCAAAACCTACCAGGCTAAACAGATTCATAGCTGTGAATTCCCAGTGACATAACCCTGATCATAAAGCAGACAGTATTTCCATTGGAGCACTTTCCAAATCAGGTGATCTTAGAGGAAATTCTACTTCTCCTACTGACTTTGGTCCAATTATAGATACCTTTCAGACTAGATCAATCGAGTTAGCATCAAAGTCCCAGTGATGAATGAATCATAGAAAATCTTTGCCAAAGAGAACAAGGTTTGAAATGTGTTGAAGGTCTATCTGAAGTTCATGAAAAGTGTGTGGAAACGCTGTCGGATTTCTGCCTGTCCCCCTCTTTATCCACAGTATTTTGTTCAAACCTGTGTTCTTGTTCTACAGCATTTTAGTGATAAGAAACCCCTTGTTGTTACCAACAAAATAAGAGCATCTCAAGAAAGTTTTAAAGGAGGGACCAGATGGAGTCTAGTGGCACACCAAAACCAAAAACCATAGTAAAATTATTTCATGTAAAGAATAGCTCAAAATGAGAGTTAGAGAAATACATGATAGATGTTTAATTTGGTTTCTTAGTCTTCAATGACATGCACATTAATAAATAAGTGTGGTAACTTATTGAAACTTGTCTTTTTCTATTTTAAATTCATTTTCATAAAATATTTTATGCATATAGGACTATCTGGTCAAACGTATTGGGGGGGGCATTGCCCCCACTGGTTCCCACATGGGGGTGCCACTGTTACAAAACACAGCAAAGCAATAACTGTCATAACAATAAGACCAAAGCCTGTCACAGGTCATTTTATGGATTCTTGTATCTAATTTTGTCCCTTGAGTTTGATATCAGATATGTATCTTTTCTCCAGGAGATGGCAATAGAGATCTACTTACAGAAAACCCTGGGGAAGGGAAGACAGCCTCAGTCAGTAAGATCTGCACTGTAAGCTTACAAATGAGAAAAAAAGGTTACCTTTTGTCCCTTTGTGCAAACAGCATAGCCAATTACACTGGCCCCATTGGAGGTTCCTGAAGGTGTCAGGGGGGGTGGCTTCCATCTGACCTGCAGAACCCCTGGAGTCTGACCACATTGGACCTGCACCTCCTGAGGAGGCAAGGGAGGCCCTGAAAAGAACAATGTGCACAGTGCATATACTTATTGATCAAAAATAAATACCATTACTGTACATTTTACTGCTTCTATTACTCAAAAAGTAAACGTCTCACATCTGAAGTACTTTAACATAAGTTCAATCAATCAAACACAGAGCAGCCGTGCTCCAGTGTAATACTTCACAGGATGATTTTCTTGTATTTATCATACTCGAGCGTTTATTTTCCCATCAGGTGCAGGTGTTAGATCGGCTGAAAAAAATCAAAGTTTGCCAACATTCAATCGTCTCTGTTTGTAAAGCAATATCCTGTTGCCAGAGTCTTGCTGACAATTTTCTATGAAGAATAACACAGTTTGCTATTTCCACAATCTGTCAGCGCTGCCTGCATACTAAACAACCTACCATCTGTGCAGAGCTGCCGCTCACCTGCACTCACATAGTGAGCAGCGGCAGTCAGCACTATCTCAGACGCTCACGCGCAGCAGCGTGCAGCTGTGAGAGCGTCCGAGGATCTACATCAACACATTTTATAATCACGTTTTTTACACTCTGAAAGGCAGCCGTGGCTTGTTTGGAGAGTCCATTTTCTCTTGTCATTTTCAAACTGGGCTGCATGGTGGCGCAGTTGGTTGGCACTGTTGCCTCGCAGCAAGGAGGTCGTGGGTTCGCGTCCCGGCTCTGCGGCCTCTCTGCGTGGAGTTTGCATGTTCTCCCCGTGCATGCGTGGGTTTTCTCCGGGTACTCCGGTTTCCTCCCACAGTCCAAAGACATGTCTGTCAGGCTAATTGGGCTGGTAAATTGTCCTTAGGTGTGAGTGGGTGTGTGGTTGTTTGTCTCGTTCGTCTCTGTGTGGCCCTGCGATGGACTGGCGACCTGTCCAGGGTGTCCCCCGCCTCTCGCCCCTTGACCGCTGGAGATAGGCACCAGCTGCCCCGCGACCCTCTGTGGAGGAATAAGCGGCTACAGAAAATGGATGGATGGATGGATGGATTTTCAAACTGCGCCAATCATAAACAAGAATCTCTGCTGCAAAACAAAACGAGCGTTCAAATGAATGTTTCACAGTAGCCACCGGTTTCATTAATTCTGGAAACAAATGGCAGACGCTGATTTCCAGGCAGTGAACTGTTGGCGGCTCGGCGTGACGAATATTGACGAAAATGTTGTATCGCTGAGGACTAATGAAGTGCCTTGTTTGAAGAATGCACGCTGAGTGTAAAAGCCTAATATAGAGCTTCCAGACACTGCTGTCTTTATTGACAACAGTCGTCTGCCACCAATCCTGACACTATTTCAGGTGCCTCTAATTAACATGTCCGATAGATGGATCCCTTAATGAACTCCCAGCATGTGGCTGCATCAGCTGCCAAAAAGAAAAAAAGTATCACATCCTCGGTCTTTTGCTCCTATATGTACATTTTTATGACATGACCTTTTTTATTTTAGTTTAAAATGAGCCCACATTGTATTTATACATTTACTCTACATCAGACAATAGGTCTGCTGGCAAAAGAGCAACAATGAGCCCCATGGGAGAAAAAGTCTTAGAGGTCTAAGCTGACTGTTTACTCTAAATTGGCTGTGGGACATTCTAGTTTCCAGTACAATGCATCTCTTTACCCCTGAATGCTTCGGCTTTCTTTTTCCATAAATGCATTTATTTCTCAAACACACAAATTCTGTTTATAGACTAAAAACGTTAAATTAGAACATGTACTGAGCAACTTAGTAAATAGATTTGATGCTGGTTGGAAAGTATTTGCTTTAAAAAACTTTAACTTGAAGAATTCACATGAGAGCAGGAGAACACTGGTTTCCTTTCATCTGGAATACACTTCTTAAACTCAGCAGAACTTAACGGCTGAATGTGTGAGTGCTTCTACAAAAATGGTTTCCAGCTACAAAAAGCCTGTTGTTTTTCTCTGAAAATGCATTTCTAACCTCACTGCCTGGCACAAAAACACAACAAACACCAGTAAACAAGCATCCAGCCTGTTGTCACAGGTAAAAACTGATAATCTCAGGAATCTGAGACGAACCTGCAGGAGCTAGAGGAGGAGTTAATGTCAGGTTATCTAAGCGTGTGGTTTTATAAATGTTTCTTTCAGCTTGATGAGTAATGAGAATCTTAAGTTTGTCTTTAGTTACTACAGGGCAGAAGAGGAACAAATGCATGGAAGCATCACTTCTTAAACCTATTAACATTTAAATCCAGACAAAGCAATATGACAAAATAACACAACACCACCTAGTGTCTGGCTGCAGAATATGCCTCTATGTAAACAAGTGGGAACTTTTTCTGACTAAAATATAAAAACACACCTCATAGTTGTTTCAAATCTTCACATAGTTCTTGCTACTAAATGTTCAAATATCATTGTTTCTTTGATGTTTTGTTGTAATTAGAGTCTATAAAACACCATGACTGTGTTTGTTTAGAGGTTGGCTCACAGGTTTATCACAGATTTAAATATGCGGTTGTAAGTTAATATGACTGTTTTTGTGTCATAATGGTGGATAATTTAGTAATGTATCAGGGTGGAACATTTTATAGTTGGAGAACCACTCGTCCACAATAAAAGATCATCTAATTAATGCTCAGATGTGGTTACATTTAAACAGATTTCATGCAAATTTAGGTTTGTTTTGATGCAACCAAAACCTAAACAGACAAAAACTCCATGCCAGTATGTAACTATTAAGCACATTGAGGATGGTTCACACTGCAAGATCTTTAAGCCAATTTTTTCTCCGGTTCTCGCCTTTCGAATGGCTCTAAAGCTAGTCTCATCAGACATTCCTGTCCTGTGTGGAGGGTTAGGAGTGCTCTGGTCTGCTCAGAAGGATGTCAGGACTGCTCCGATCGCAATTCAGGGAATTCCTGCATGTTGGATTATTTGTCCCAAAATCACAGTGTGTGTGGTGTTTCTGAGGAGCGGAATGTGACATTTAGCCAATGAAAGTGAGGTGATACAGGTGCACAGAGCAGGGACATCTCAAATCAAAACAGCTGTCTGTATTCTTTGTTAAACCTGGCAACAAAACTATCACAAGTGCATTGTTTAAAATAAAAATAAGAGCTGTCGTGTTTGTTTACATCGAAGTCACGTTTCATCTGGAGGAGTTCTGTGAGATTTAACGTCTGATCTGGGAATGTTTGTGTGTGAAATCGGTTTGTGCTGTTTTTGCCTTGTGACCACACACTGTAGGACCAAAACGGTTAACGTCCACGCTGTTTTATATTTTATGAGGGTATGTCATGATTTGAAATCGGCTGACCATTTGAAAATCTTGAACCGGCCCTTACTTGCTGCCAAACTCATAGGTCTACCTGTGGAAAGACAATCATCCATCCATTATCTGTGCCAACTTTCTTCTGTTCAGGGTCATGGAGACCTAGTGCGTATCTCCAGCTGCCATTGGGTAAGAAGCAGGCTTATATTCCAGGATCACATGTAAACAAACACCATTCACACTCACACCTAGAGCCAATTTAGAATCCCTTATTGGTCTGAGGGAGGAAACCAGAAAACCCCACAAAAAACCTACACATACAAAACTCCATATAGAAACCCCCCAGCTGAGAGTTACCCAGCACAAACCTTCTGTGTCACCATGCAGCTCTACAACCATACATTCCCTTTAGTTTTAAAGAGATGTGGGTTATGTTTCAGGGACTGACCTGCAGGCTGAGTGCAGAACTCCACAGAGATTTCCCTTTTTTCCCTTTGATCCATTGGAAGCTGCCAAGGCACCTGATGTGACTGTGCGACAACCTTCACCTTGTAAACGGTCATTGGCTTCAAGTTAAAAAACTTGTACTTGTAGCCTCCAGCCTTGACCATGTCATACTCCGCACCGTTGAGGAAGATAGTGTGACTGTAGTTGCTGTTGCTGGGCATCCAGGAGAGCTCAGCAGAGCACTGCGTGATGCAGTCCACCCGTAGGTAGTAAGGTGCTACCACCACATCCTTTCCCACCAGGAGAGTGCACCGGAGTTCGTCCGATGGGCCTCGGTCCGTGATGCTCTGCACTGAGATGCGGTAAGTGTTTGTGGCGAGATTGAGCTTTTCAATAAGAGACTTTGTCCTGCCCCCGTAGGGAACACTCATCCGAACCTCCTTATCAACCGACACATTGTAGCCGCTGATGGAGCCCCATCCTGGTGGGACCACAGGAGGATCCCAGCCAATAATCACACTCTTAGCCAGTTGTTTGATCAGGGTGATGCGGCGGGGATAAGGCACAACGTCTTCACCAACTTCATCGATGTTGACATCCAAGGTTCCTGTCCCATTGCTGGAGGAGCCCAGGAGGTCCATGCCCAAGCTGCTGGTGCTGAGACAGTCAAGTTTCCCGTCAGACAGCAGGCTGCTTATGCCCATTCCCGTTCCTGTTCCTGTGCCAGCCAAACGTCGCTGAGGCCCCAGGCTACTGTGGTTGAGGTAGCCAGGTTCTTTAGCCACTGTGTCCCTGTGTTGGACAGAGTGCGTCTCGTCATCTTCAAGAAAATCCACAAAATTGGAAGGGACGAGTCCCCGCTGTCCATCCAGCAGCTCACCTGGTAAACAAAGAGGGTCTAGTTGGTAAGGAGATCAAGTAGAACAGATGAAACACATTCAGAGAAAGTCGGACCTTCGTAGAAGCCATCTTCATCCATCGTTCCATAAATGTAGAGGTACTTCCCTGCCACCAGGGGGAGCTCTGCTTCTGGATGCTCATTAGGCCCATCATAAGGATTGTAACTGCAGTGATGTGGACAGGTAAACAACACAAATGAGCTAATTTCTATACATGTATAGTGAGCTTGTTGTTGTCAATCACTGAAAACTAGTGGGTATTTCTGGGAGCTGCTTTGAATATTTAGGGTTTATGTTTTCCCATTCTGGTTTTTATAAACACGAGGAAACAGAGGAGTGTGGGTAATCAGCTTTATCCCTCTTTCACATAAACATGTTCTGTGGATTTCAGTTTTTTTTTGTGTGCTGACAATTGATTTCCTTTGTCCTCGAAAACAGAGAATCATCTTTAAAACCGCAGGTTATGGATCTGATTTAAAATATATTCTCAGGATATGATCCAGTTCCTCCAGGACTTCATACCCTTAGTAAACTGCACTGGAGTGATGGTTGGAAAAGATGTGTTTTGTGCACTTACCTATATCGAGCAACACACAGACGAACCTTCCCTGTGAAACGTGGTTTGGACCTGGAAGAGCTGAGCTCTTTGTCCATCTAAACACATAAAACACAAGTCTCAATGTTCATGTTCACACCTTCAGAATGTTTAAATCATTTTCCTTTGTATAACTAAAAAACTAATGGATTAACTGAAAAACTTCACATTAAAAACAACCAAATGTTCAGACTTAATTGAAAAAGCTTTTTTCCCTTCTTATAAGTAGACTCTATTATCTGCCAAATAATTAGATTCTCATAATTTTTTGCACGTCCCTTTTGGTTGTACGTTTGACATTGCGTAGGAGTGAATTAAAATTATTTTCATCAACCACAATAAACTGAAGCGGGATAAACTCCTGTGTTCCTATTGTGTGAATATTTTCTATCATTTTGTATTTAAAAATATCACATAAACAAAAACGAACTGAACGAGAGGAGAGAGGAGCTGAGTGTGTTTTACTGCTGTGTAGTTAAACAAAATCGTATGTGAATAAGGCTGGATAGGATTCCTTTTGTTTAATATGAGTGAGTCATTTGGAACAGAGAAACGGTGAGTGAAGTCAGATCCAGGTACCTCAGAGAGGAACGCTCGTGCTGGGCTGCCGGCCCGAGTGCGAGTGAGGAACGTTGGTTTGACAGAGAGGAGCTCCGGTTTGTCTCCACTGATCTGGAGCGGTCGAATGAACTCGGATATCAAAGATCTGCTTGTTGGAGCCTCATTGCCTGTGGAGCAAACACAAAGTTGGACTATATTAACTCCTTTAATGTGAACACATGATGCGTTTTCTAGATTACAAATGGTTTTACAAATACTTCAGTTTAATTTGTTAAAACTATGATGAATGAAACAAAGTGTAAAACAGGTAAAAACACATCTCGTACCCACAAAATCCAATACACTCCAAAATAAAAAATAAACCAGGGCTGGAGCTTTGATTAATCTTAAAGCTTTTTGTTGAACAAACAAAATAATTTTTTCTTCTGTCTTCATCAGTCAACCCTGAACGTTGGTCTGCACAATAAAAACAGCTGCATGATTAACGAGCGAGCTCCAGCCCTCCTTTAGCTCTTGGAAATGTGTTGAAAACTCTTGCAGCCTCATTCTGCTGGAAGATGCAGCAGAAAGGTTTCACACTGCGGCATCTTCAACATTTCAATCTGTACTTTTCCAGATATTTCTACTTCAGCTGAGGTTTCCAGAGAAGGGAAGGGTGTGTAAATGAATTTAAATAATTCTAGATTGATTTTAATTGTTGATGGAAAAGAAAGTTGTCTAGATATGTCTTTGCAGTAAACATGTGCACATCTGAGAGTTTAAATCTTAGTAAATGCAGCCAAATTCAACTAAAATCAAGCTGCTACTCATACCTTTCTCAGTTGGAGCACCCAGTCCATTAAGGAGCTGTGATAAGGATTTGTTGGGAGAACCGGGAGACTCGCTCAGAGTCAGCGGCTCAGAGCTGAGGATGTCAAACTTCCCAGCCTGGAGCCGGAACTTCTCCAGCTCTTTTGACAGGAGGTTGAACTGCTCACTCTGACTCCGGCATTTTTCCTCCAGCTCGCGGACTTTGGCCTGGTAGCAGCGAGGGAGGACAGTCAGTGAAAGAGGAGGGAGAGACAAAACAAGACAGGCAAACAGATGCATGGGGCGGGGAAGGCAGGGCAAAGAGAGGGAAGTGGCAGAAGAAAAGTTTCAGAGTGTGAACAGAAATAGATCTGACCAATCATTACAGAGCAGAAAAAATGTAAAATAGCTTCATCCAACAACTGAGAAATCACATGCACCACTACAGTACAATGATGCTAAAAAATAAGGACAACAATAATCACATTCTATATTTGTCTTATTGGAGTAAGACCATGCAAAAATCAAAACCAAACATTTTAACTCTTGTTCTCTTTTTAGTGTTTTAAAAACGGAATCATATTAATAAATTGCATAGCTGTATATCTTCTTTTGGTTTGACAAATGCATGCAGCCAAGTTTACTTCAAGTTCTGCTGCTGCAAACTCTCAAATATGAAAAGTGACAAACACACTATTAACCTAATTTTGGCTAACATCTGCAAACACCAAGTCCTCAAACGTTGTTGGTTTTGATCTTTTCATGGGACGGAGACAATAAAAAAAATATTACAGAATGTTTCTGCTACAGAGAAGAAAAGTCTGATGCATGAAGTCACACTAACAAACAGCATAATGGCCTGGGCAGGTAGAAGTTCCAGGTCAAATGATGAAATCCATCAGCAATCACAAGTCAACAGTCCGAACTAAAGGAAGTCTGCTCAAAGCACAAACACAGCTTCCTGCTGCAGTTTGTGTCGTTCTCAACACAGAGTCCATTTCATGCATGCAGGGTGTCACTAGATTTAGCATGCTGCTAGCAGACTGACAACCATGACACTTCTACATTTTGGGATTGGGTTAGTAAATTTAGAAATGTCAGATTTGAATGGTATCCCAGCACCCACGACTGTACGCACACATGCTGGATGATGTTCATGCAAGAAAATGACCATGTAGAAAACATTATTACGCTCTCACCGAGCTTTGAACTCATATGTATATTGTTGACATTGTTAGAGTGAAATACCTGTTTTGTTTGTATAGCAGTAGCTAGCAACAGATCATGTGAAAACTGGCATATTTCAGCTATTAGGGTTTATTTTTGCTTTTATGAAAAATGCTTTTATGCCTGTAAATCTGCTATTTTCAACATTTTTTGTTAAAGTAAATAAAGATTTGGGAACAAACTGCTTGTTTTTGCGTAACATAACAAAATGTGTTTCTGTAAAGTTGTCTGATTCAACCTGAGTCTAAAACTAATTAGTTAAAGAAAAAAGAGGCAACAAAGAAAAACTTCAGGAAAAAAAAAGCCCTTTTACACAAAATTACTTTTATACTACTTTAAAGATTACAAGATTATCCAGCTTTCTGGAAGTAAAATATTAAGAAGTGAGAAGATTTCTCCCACACTACTGTATATACACTCACTGGCCACTTCATTAGGTACACCTAATGACCCCATGATAGCAACTTGATGCGTTTAGGCATCCAAACGTGGTGACGTTCAAACAAACATCAGCATGAAGAAAGAAGATTTAAGGAACTGGTTGTTGGTCTGAGAAACTACTGATCTACTGGGATTCCCCCCACAACCATCTCTAGGGTTTATAGAGTTATCTGAAAAAGAGAAAACTCAGGGGGCAGCAGCTGTGTCAAAGGTCAAAGGAGAGACTGGTCTGAGATGATAGAAAGGCATCAGGAGGTCAACTAATGACTCCAACCAAGACCTGCAGAACAGCATCTCTGAACCACAACAGGCTGAACTTAAAGCAGATGGACAACAGCAGCAGGTGTCCCTTCTGTCAGCTAAGAACAGGAAACTGAGGATCAGGATCACCAGAACTGGACCAGAAGAGACTGGAGAAACGTTTCCTGGTCTGATGAGTCTCAGTTTCAGCTGTTGGGTCAGAATTTGGTGTCAACATCAAAGCGTAGATCCATCCTGCCTTAAATCAACAGTTCAGGCTGCTTTAAACTCCACATCCTGCCTGAGGATTGTTGCTGACCATGTCCATGTCTTTATGACCACAGTGGACCCATCTTCTCATGCTACTTCCAGCAGGATAATGCTTCATGTCACAAAGATCAGACCATCTCTAACTGGTTCCCTGGACTCCAACAACCTCCAGAGTCACCAGATCTCAATCCAGCCTAAAACTTTTGGAATTTGGTGGAACGGGAGATCCAGCATGGACGTGCAGCTGAAAAATCTGCAGCAACTGAGATGCTGTCATGTCAAAATGGATCAGAACTTCTGAGGAATGTTCCTGACACCTTGTTGAGTCTGACACGATGAAATAAGGTAGTTCGCTGGCACTAGCGAGGTGTACCTAATAAAGTGGCCAGTGTGTGTACCATGTCACCACTATGAAATCATTTTACTAGACAGTCCAAACAGAGGTCATTATGAAACTTTCCCTCCTGACAAATGACATGTCCTGTGTATCCTGGTGTTTATCTGTTAAAACACATTAGATAAACAAATAAAAACGATTCTGAAATACCTGCATGCTGTCCAAGTGGTTCTGTTTAAGCATAAACATACACCCATACAGTAAAAAGAGACGTGGGGAAAGAATTACACATGTGATCACTCTAACATCATAAAATAACACTTTAGAGTTCAGACTCAGCACATGCATGCATTTCACCCAGTTACAACGCAGATAAAGAGACAAAACATCAGGTTTAGTCATTAAGTTGAAATTATTCACCTGAAGAAAAAGACTAGTCATATAAACCTGAAAATGGATTTCAGAGGTCGACAGAATCAAGGGAAAACATTTAGACTTTTAGATGTTTTAAATTAAAGCAGGACGTGGCTGCAGATGCACACATCCTGATCTCAGCGTTCATGCAGCATCAACACAAAAACACACAGCCGGGGTTCAGAGGCTCACCTCTAACAGATGGACAGCACCTTCGTGCTCCTTTTTAGCCTCAACCTGAGCCTGGGAAACACAGGGGCAGTTCACTCAGAAAGTACTTCAGTTACACTGGTTACATTTGATCATTTAAACCCAAACACACACACAATATGCATTTATACACATCAGAAGGCTGAACTGAAATTGCCGTCTCCCAAAGGATCCAGCAACAAAAGATTTTTTTTTTCTTTGGTTTCCAAAAAGTGCAGAAATCATTTCATATTCCAGAAAGCTCCATGAGCTGAAAGTGGCTTTTAGGTCACATTTGTCACATTGTGAAATGTTGTCATGATGGATTGTCACCAACACATCTATAATGCATAACTGAACGCTGTGGAGATCTTTGTACATTTAAAACGAGAGGCTGAGCTGCCAAATCTAGAAGTCTGCAGAAGCAACCTGCTGCTCAAATTCAGGTAGTTTCAGTCCGAGATGCTTAAAAACTGGAAGGTTGACTTTAATTCCTACGTTTTATAATTTATATTGAGCATGTGGACAGGAAGGATGTTCAAATAAAACATTTTATTCATAAATGTTGACATGTTTCAGTAAGTAATTAAGGAGGCTGCTGTGGAGCGTGCAAGAAAAATGAGATTTAATAGAAGAGACTGGGAAGAAACAAAGCAGAACACACAACATTTTTCTTATGGGAGCAAGAAACATCTGTTCCATGAATATGAGAGTGGACTTTACAATTTAATAAAGCTTCTTTGCAGCCCATCAGTTTAGAGGAACAGAGAGTGGACGGCGTTTGAAGAAAGATAAGGCTCTAATGAGCTTCTGGTAATGAGAGAAGAACAAGCTGAGAGCTGCTGTCTGTAAAAGGCTTACTGTGAAGTTAGGACTCTGCAGCAACGCTGGGGTGGAAAAGTGTTTTCCCAGAGATGGTGACAAGTCCTGTCATGGTCACACTATCAGCAGCCTTCGCTTGGTCTGCTTTGACATCACAGTCACAACAGAGGAAACCCTACAACGAATACTCTGCAGGCTTCTTAGTTGTATAGTTTATATCGTGAATGACGAATCACACTTATTGGAATAAACACAAGAATTGAAATGTTAAACTTTTAGGTTTTGGGTTTAAACTCATCTGAAGGATGAGGATAAGTTGCACTATGAGGATAAAAACAATTAAAGGTGTTTTGAGGAACCTTTGTTGCACTACATCTGTAGTTTAAAGTTTTGAGAATGACACAACGCCTTATTATAATATATATACTGGTAATATAGAAGTCCCAGTGTTCAGAAAGGCAGGGTTAACTGAGAAGTCACTCTTTGCAATAAAAAATGAACTAATTCACCCCCAAAACAGAAGGGTTCAGGGTCCCCAAGAAAGTCCAGCAAGTATCAGGGTGTCTCCTAAACTTGTTCCAGCTCTGGGATCGGGGCTCCACCCATGCAGAGGTTGTTCAGGAATGGCAGCAGGTTTGAGAGCATCTGCAGCTCAGTGAGGAGAAGACTTTAGAAGGATGGCATGATGACAAGAAGGGCATAAAGGAAGACACATCAGGGGCAGACTGATATTCTGCTCCAGGGATCGGACTGCTGAGGACTGGGAGAAAGTCATTTTCTCTGATGAATCCTCGTTCTGACTGTATGAGGCATCTAGAAAAAGAACTGTCTGGAGAAGTAAAGGTCAGTGGTACCAGCACCATAAGACCATTAATGTGTTGGTTGTGTCTCCATCAAAGGAGTGGACTCCCTCATGGTGTAGACTCAGAACATGGCCATGAAGAAAGAATGGCACCTAAACATCCTCCAAGAGGAACTCCTCTCAACCATCCAAGCACAGTTTGGTGATGAATAATGCTTTTGATAAAGTTACAACAAGGTGGCTAATCGCAAAACTAAACACTAAAATCCTCAAGAAGCAGGTGACCAAACACAAACCCATGAACTCTGACAAACTCAAAGCATGGATTAGACAAGAATGAGCTGCTATCAGTTAGGAGTTGGACCAGATTTGGTATTCAGGGTGAACAGCAGAGATTTTAAAAATGACTCAAAACTCTTTGCTTAAACTTGTAATTCTACTTCAGTAACCATAGAAACATCAGGCAAAAAGATCCTAAAAGCACTGGAGTGAAAACCAGTTCTTGTGTCGTTCTCTTAACACAGAGCTGTATTTACTGCTGTGCACTAAAACGCTCTTTGACCTATGACGTGCTCAAACATGCTCTAACAAGACATCCCAGCCCTGCGGTGCTGAGAGGGTTACACCGTCTGACTCCTCTTACCTTCTGAAGAAGGTCAATCTCCTGCTGCTTTGCATTGAGGACAGCCAAGGCTTGCTCATGCTCCAACTCTAGCTGCTGCCTTCGCTCCGCAGCCTCGCGCATATGCTGTCCATAAAAGGTGTGTGGACGGAGAGCCGGAGGGGGGAGATTGCAAGGGGGAGGGGGGCGCAGAGAGGGCTGCTGTTAGTGCAACAAAAATTTAACGACACACGGCCAACACAAAACGCATCTCGAGTCATCAAGTTCAGACTACACACACGTGTCGGTGTGTGCACATAAACACAGAGGCTGGTACTGATTAAACTAGGGATGTCCAGATCCAGTCTCAAGTATCGGATCAGGCTGCCGTGGAATATTATGGTGTGATGAGCCAAGATGTGAGCAGCATGGAAAGATTCTAAAACCTGCTACGTTTATGGTCTCAACCCAACATAACTGATGAGACTTTGATTGGGACGTCCCCAGTTTAAACCCTTACAAACACGATTTGTTTCAAATGAGCTGCAGAAAGATTCAAATAAATTTAGAGCAAAATGATGAGGACTAGAGATGCTTTGCTAAACAAACAAGAGTAAAACAAACTCCGTCTGTGAGGTTTGCTGCCCCCTTTAGGTAACACAACACCGGTTGGATGTCTGGGACTCAGAGAAGCTGTCTTGTTGTTACATGATCAATATTAGGTTTTATGTCACGTTAAAAGGGCGAGCAAACTCTGCAGCGTGCTCACTTGTCTGTGATCATAACAACCAAAGCCATACAATACAAGGGACTGAATGCTAGGTTCGTCTGCTCCCTCTAGCTGTGAATATCTCTGATGCTGTCTGGTGGAAGAAGCAAATGACATTTTCATGCCGCTAAAACTGAGTTCTAGGATAGGTAATGTCATCACACTTGTAGGTGACATTATCATCGTGGAGTGTGACCCATTCTCCCTAGTTCCTCTTCCTCCCCCATCCCGTCATTGAAAAGCCAAACTCTTCATCCTGCCTCATGCACAAGGCTCATTCCAGTGCTGTGGTCTCAGAGCCACGTGACCGTTTAGATGTCTGGGTAGCAGCCCGCAGATAAAGGGAGGTAAAAGCACAAGCCACTGGGGTGGACAGAAAACATTCAGAATGGGACTGACTGGGGCTGCTTCCCAACAGATAGACATAGCAGTGATACCTTATCAATCTAGGAGTGGGGAGAGGGGACTGAGGGGAAGGGGAGGAGGCAACCGATCCAGTGAGGTTGGACAATATAAGAGGGTGAAATAAGAAAGAAATAGGGCAGACTGCTCCAAGCGTGATCACAGCTCCTGGTCAGACCTCCCAACACGACGCTGGAAGGCAACAGACATGTCGAGGACATTAGACAACGCAGAGGAACAGAACCAGACGGAGGCAGTAGAGCACAGGTAGGAGACGGGCAAAACTGGGGTTAGGCTCTGTAAAAAACCGGGATTAGAATCTAGAACTAGAGATGTCAGTGTGTGTGTGTGTTGTTATTTTCTTACCCTGAGCACCTGCTCTAGGTTCTCCAGTTTGCCTTGGAGCTGGTTCCTCTCCCAAAGGGCTAAATCTCTCTCCTGCGTCACAACACCAAGGGTCTCTTTAAGCTGGGCATACTCTGCCTTCACCTGGACAGACGAGATGAGCAGAGGGACAGGACGTTAGAAAGTCCAATTATAAAACCTTCCCTTTTTTCTCTAGGTGACACTTTGAAGTTTCCCCGAACTCCTGCTACCTCAAATTATAAAATTAAAGGTTGAGCCTTGGACAGTGACAAGATAAGTGCACGAACGTGGTGCACATTTATTGAGCTGCTTTTTTTATTTGACACGCTTTTTGTTTTGGAACTAACTGATTGCAGGATTCCTGCTCAGCTTGTTCCACATTCAGAAATTAAAGAAACCCCAGTGAGTTCACGTAGAAATAAACAAAGATTATTGAATGTTTCCCAGCACGCTTAAAAGCTTCAATACTGCCTTATGAAATATTTGCAAAGCCATTAATATGAAATATAGAAGCCTCCATTATTTGTATTGAGTTTACATCTCTCCCGTGTTTGCCTGCTGCAGCACTTTTTGTGCATTTCTGCCACTTGATAATCCGTGAAATGATGAAATCTGTTGCTGTTCTTATGTTTGTCTCTGATTGAGGTAGAAAATAAACTGCGGACAGATAAACAGGAAGGCAGCGTGTTGTGGCTAAACAACAAAATGATTCATAAATATGGATCTGTTGGGTTCACCACAGGTCTGGGTCAGACAGCCTAAAACCAGGCACCACCTCACACTTCATGACTATATTCTTTTTGAACCAGTGTCTGACATTTTTGTAGTTTATCTTTTTTGAGTGTTGTTTTTTCCTTGTTTGTTTCTTTTCCCCTCCTACACACAGTGAAACACACCCTGTATTTGTTGCAGATGGGGAAAAACTTTACTGCAACTTAATATCAAGCTGATATTTGTAGGTAATATTTTATTTTCCCTCAATAATCTTGATAAATTTGAATCAGACGCTCATTTATATTCACTAATAACGGAGCTGGCTCATGCATATTCCCAACAGTCTCCTCTGAAATCTAATAACCGTCAGCTTGTGCAGCTTTTGTTTTCTTCAGCTGTTGTTTTTTCTCTCTGTTCACTGCTGATTTTAAATCTTGTGCTAAATATCTGTCCGCAGGTAGTAATTGTGACAGAACAGATAGGGAAGCTGGTTAGGTTTAATGAAGAAATATTTAATTATCATTATAAAGCAAGAAGAATCAAATTCACTCATTTCCATTGATATTAACATGAAACATTATTCACAACTCATTGTCAGCCTTCAGCTGAACGAGGCAATAAAACACTCTGATCCAGCCTAAGTGAACTCCTTTCTGTCGTTATAGTCTCTGAAAAAGCGAATGTTTCTTCTCGACCTGTTTCTGAGAAGGCAGCGTCTTCCGTCAGCACTTTTAAAAGCCCCCAATCGCCGCTGTGTTTACTTGTTCCTGCAGACGTTAATGTGCCAAAGCCCCTTCCTCAGAGCAGCCATGAATGACTAATGATTCCTCCAGGAGCGCGATCCTACAAACACCAGCAAATCAAAACACAGCGTCCACGCTGTGAAGACCGTCCACACATAGACTGTCCAACCCAGTGGAGGCAGATCTGGAGTATAATGAGGGGGAGGAGGATCTGACCTTTTCAGCCCTCCTTAAAACTGAAATGTGGAGAAAAAAGCTGAGATATTGTGTAGAAATCAACAATGATAAATGAAAATGTTCATGTCTATGAAAACATGTTTGTGTTTTATCTGATCGCTGCCATGTGGAGCGTTAAGGTGTTTTATTCCCTCAGAGATAAACTTCAAACTACTTTCTGTCTCAACCATTTAAAACTACACTTATTAGTGTTCAGAAAGTTAAGAAACATTTAAATTCAGATTAAAATGGGACTCAAAACCTAAACCACCACTGGAGCAAAGACCTTCAATTTACCCATAATGCCTTGTGCAAATGACCTATGATGTTATACTTCCGTTTTCATGATGTTTTTTTTTTTTTGCACAACTCATAAATAACATCTCTTAATAATGAGCAGGTAAAGCTGCAGCAGGAGTTTATTAAACAACGATGATAATCAGCTTCTTAGAAAATCAGCTTCATTAGTTTCATGGGAATTTAAAGGTATGTGTGTTTATTTAAGACTTTTATTGTGAAGGAGTCTGAACCTGCTGTCCTGATCACATGTTAGATTGATGACTGATGCAAGAAAATGTTATTTTGTAGTTCACCCAGTGAAAACCAAGCTCATCTTTTTTAACATTTTGACAATATTCTGGAAATATTCAGACTTTCCCCCGAACATTTAGACTTTATTTAGGAAGTATTTAGACCCCTCCTCCTCACATCTTGACTTTGATACATTTCAAATTTATTCTCAAATCTGGGAAACAACAACAAGCCTTGCTTCTAATTCTTTCTCATCTGAGTGCCTCTAATACACCGTCTCTCCTGCAGAGATGATAAAACATCATTTATCCCCAGAAGCATCCAGCTGCATGTGAAGCCGTGTCAGGGAACGACCTTCCAGCTGATGAAGACAACTGGAGCTCCTTGTTTAACACATTTTGACTTCATGTTACAGAGCAGTATGTAGGTGAACGTTTCTATCATCAGAACTGATGCTGGTTTCATTCCCTGACGAGGCTAAGTTACAGAGTGACCTAGAAACCACATTTCATCAAAGTGAAGATGGAGAGGCCATGATCTGTGAAGAAGAAATCCTGAGAGCCGACTGCCAAGTCAACAGCTCCGTGAAGCTATATTTAAGTACATCCAAAGCCTTTCCACCTCTTACCTTTTCATACTCGGATGCTTTGTGGCTGTTGTTGAACCACTGGAGATTCAAGTGCTTGTTCTCCTGAAGGAAACCTTGAAGCTCATTCTCCTAGGCGGAAAGAGTCAGAGAGAAAACAGCGTTTAGAACCTAAAAACTCACCATGATTAGACAAGAGCGCTGCACTCAAACCCAGCGTGTTGTCAGCAATAGCCCATGCATTATTCATCCGAGGAGACGGCTGGAGCTTCTCTAGTGCGCTCTGGAAAACATCGCTACGTTTCAGCCTCCATAGTGGAGGAATAATAACGCTATAGTGGCATTATGTCAGTGTCTCAAACATAGATGTAAGAAGAAACATCGACTCCTCACTGCTGTGTGTGTGTGGATATAAATCATTTGGATTAAAGTGTCACTCACATGCAAACACTCATTCCATTCGTGTGTATGCACCGTAGAGTAAAATAATAAACTCTTTCTATGACGAGAACATCCAGACAACAATCCCACGTCCCGTAGAAAGACTTTACAGAGGAGGGTTCTGTGTGATCCAGCATGAAGGCCGAGGGTTGTTCTCGTCAGCAGCAAAGAAACCCACAGGCTCATGCATGATACATCTACAGCAAAACGGGCCTCCTGATAGCCCCTGCTCCTGTTCCCTTTATGTTTTACTTATGAAGGTCGTTTTAGAGCTGAAGATAAAAGTAAACATGAAAAACACTGCTTTCAAGTAAAAAACACTGGTCAACAAAAAGGGATTTCTTTAGTACAAGTAGAGGATCACAGTGTAGGGAGACAGTTTACCTACACAGATCAGAGTCTGTCTTAATTCCTCTGATCTAGTCAAAAACACTGTTTGTGTTACACACAACCAGGATGTTTAAAGAGCTAACGATGTTTATAAATGTTGTTTATGTGAACAGAGACTGAAGGCAGCTCTGTCTGTGCTGTGACCCGCGTTTACTACAAGATAAAATCAACGTCCACCTGCAACCTGCAGGAAGATGAGAGACAACAAGCTCCTGCTGCTAACGGGACTTCCTGTTCATGCTGAAGGAAAGAACTGTGTCTTAATTTTTTTTTTTAAATGAACGCAGAGATTTTAAAAACAATGCTCATAACATTTTCATTGGTTGGTGTTCTCTTTGAGCCCACCTCCTGCTCATGATGAAGGGACATCATTGGATGAAATTGGGCAAGCAAAGACTTGGTGCCGTATAGCAGAATGTGCAGCTGAATGTTACCCTGACATACTGTGGTTTAGACCCTGATCTGATACCTGTGGTCAGACTGAAACATCACTACATTTAATAACCATGTGGAATGAAACTGACAAGATTTATAAAATAACGCCAGATGAACCACTGCAAAATACTGTTAATAGAACTCTAAAAAAAATGGCAGCAATTTATATTAGCTATATCAACCCAGTTTAATGGGAACTGTGGCCGATCAGGAAGCCATCTACAACAGGTATCATGTACAATCACACTATGAATATCCCTTTAATTTCCCATTAGTTCAGTTTTTATCATCACTTACTAAACGTAGTAGGTTCTGATCTGCACTGAACTGTGTGAACAAAGCAAACCGAGGTTCTTTTAGAGGAGAAATGCTGCCAAGGACAAGCAGCACCAAGTAAACAACAGCCTGAAGACAACTCCAAAGTCACAGAAGAGATCAGCTGCTTTTCCCTTTTTTTATTCTGTAACAATAAAACACACTTAAAGCTGCACCATCCTGTCGATTTAATCACTTCCAGTACCAGCTTTATATTTTCATTGGCGTTCCCATTCATATCCATCGATCCTTCAGCTCAGAGCCAATCGGAGCCGGCTGAGCCTCCAGCTGTTTGCTCTGAAGGACGACTGGAACAGGAAGGAGATGCTTGTATCTAAATGTGCATGCTTTAGTTCTGATTCGTTTGTGACTGCTCTCCTTTAAAATCCTTTCAGGGTTTTGGACGTGACAGCACGCACACAATGATGCAGACAAAAGAGTCTCGAACACAGACAATCAGCTGTTTTTGTCCTGCGTTGTCGCCGCGTTAACGCTGTAAACAGATCAGTGTATGTCATAATCCCTTGGCAGGATGCATTTAGAGTGTGTGAGCCCAGTGATGAAATGAATTTCATGCAGAAAACAATGTGGCGTACATGAAGACGTCTTCAGCGTCACTCAGCGGAAAACTGAAGATTTTCCAGCGAGGACAAGTCCGATTTGATGAAAGTTCTGCACACGTAGAATCGTACTTTTAAATAAAACAAAAAAGCTGAATTTATTGAGCTAACTGTTGCATAAAATCTTGCATTTGCTTCAGAACGGGAAGCCGCTGCAGTTTCATGAATGATACACAGTCACAGAAATAAATGACACCAAAAAGAGGCGAAGAGCCCAAGTTACAGGCTGTTCCTCCTCCAAATGTGCATTTTGTCCATCACGCTGTGACTCAGCGTGGTCTGACACAGCAGTGTGTTGAATTCTGACGAGGCTGACGGATGAATCAACGCTGTCATTTAACTTATGAGCAATGCAAACATTTCTCCCACTTGCTCTGTGTTCACCAGACAGTTCGCTATGGGTGAGAGCGCCATTTCCTGTCAGTGCAGATGACAGCCAGCTGCCGTACTCACGTTTGATTTGCTTTTTTATTTTCAGCCAAAGTCACTTGCGTCAATAAGGTAAACAGGGGAACATTCGCCCATCGACCTTTAATGATTCATATCAGTAAGTAGTTACAAAGCAGTCGTCACAAACTCAAATTTTAGAACATTTTGAGGTTTGAAAGCCAAATGTGTCACTGAGTGACGCTCAGCTGTTAAACAAACACTCTCTAGCTGCTCCTTGTACTTTTATTGCTGTCTTCATTTATTTTTTCAGCCTAGATCACTTTAGACCTGTAAAACAGAATGTCTTGTCAGTGTTCTACATAATATTAGATGAAACACATCACAAACACTCCAGGAAAAAACCCATCCATCTACAAAGCCGTGTGAAGGGATTCAACTCCTCACATTTCTTGTTATTTTTTTTTTTGTCACTTAAATGTTTCAGATCAGCAAACACATTTCAATATCAAACAACTGGCTCCAACACATTTGAAGGTCACAATTGTAATCAAGCATTTGTCACTACTAGTAACCTCTCACATCACTGTGGAGGAATTTTGTCCCACTCTTCTTTGTTTGTATAGATTTATTTTAGTCACACTGGAGGGTTTTCCAGCAGAAACGGCCTGTTTAAGGTCAAAGGTCAAACATTCTCCTCCATGACAGCAGAATTCATGGTTCCACTGTTCTAGATTCAGCTCCTGAAATGCTTTAGGACAAGGCATGATCATTTGCTTGCCTTTTTGGGCTCTTTTAGCATTCTTCTAAATAAATGAAATCGTCATCTGAAAACTGCTCATGTTATATTAGTCTGATACTAACATTTGTTTTGCTGATCTGAAACCTTTAAAGGCACACTATGCAGTTTTGGCTTGTTTTTAGCACCCCCTAGTGTCCACCGGACTGGAGACTCAGAAGTTGCAAACGTGGTATTCTGGATCCAAGCAGCAGATGGGTTTGAGTGAGCTTTCATAAAGGGTCATATTAGCACATACTGGCTGAAGAAAAAGATTTCAAAATATCAAAAAGTTACATAGTGTGCCTTTAAGTGTTACTAAAACAGCAAAAACTGAAGAAATCAGTAAAAGGGGCAAATACTTTTCCCCGCGCTGTAAATTGGAAACATTATTCTTGCTTTTGCATTGCATACATAAAAGATGAAAATGTTTCAAACTTCAGTCCCACTCTGTTTATTCCATGTTTGAGCTCTCGAGCGTGTTCCTGAAAAACGATATTGAAAACGCCGTGAGGCTTAAAACATGAATTAAATGGAGTGGAATCCATTTAGAAATGTACTTTTCTAAACTTTCTCTACTATGTAAAGACAGACGCCAATCTTGGCCTTGACAGAAGGTGTTTACACGAAACAGCTCACCATGGAGGCATGTGTTTGGCCAGACCAGGTCTCGTTGAGTCCATCTGCTGTCAGCCCCAGTATTGATCTTTGATCAACACTGATACATATTTAAGGGATGCTGCCAGAACTAATGCTCATCTCCATGGGAACAGGCTCCAAATGCACGCGGAGGCTGATGGTCTGCAGTTAAACATCCAATAACCAAGAAAGGTGGAGGTGCCAGATGGCTTTGACAGCGCTCACTGTTATTCATACACTCACTCCGTGTGCCTACATACATGACAGCTGAACTAAATCACCAGGAGGCGGTAATAAGCCCAGAGTCTCAGCCCCCAGATGGAAAACTCGCTGCATATTGAGATTCAGTGGCAGCTCTTGTAGACTAGACACAAGCAAAGTAGGCGGAGAGTCACTAACAGCCCCACCTAATTCTTTATGTGCATCTATTTTCTGTTTCAACAAAACAAAGAGAAGTCAGTTTAGACCAAACAGCTAGTGACATTACTGTCAACTCGCCATCCCCTCACTGCCTCCTTCCCTGGACTTGTCTGTGTTTTCTTCTCCGAGGCGGGAGCAGAGGGATGTGCTGCAGCCTGTGGAGACCAGCCTGCCGTTCCCACTCACCATGTGGGGACGGTTTGTCCTCTTGGGTAGCTTCCCCCTGGACTCAACGGGCCGATAATGGGTGAGGAGAGGAACGCTGCTGTGAGGAGGGAAGGTCAGGGGAGGTCAGCAAAGAAAACAGTCCTAATGGAATATTTATTTGGGCCAGAGAGCCACACACACAAAGACAGCACATCTAAAGAGCCTGGGGCAGCCTGGAGTGTGTGCACTGCAATGATGTAGGACCAAACAGTCCCGTTTGAATTAAAACTCGATGCCTCTGGCCTCTAAAAGAATGCATTACCTTGTGTCTGGTTTAACCTCCAGCCTGTTTAGGCTGTTCAACCCAAACTTCACCATTAATTACTGGAACACAAGAGCACTAAGATCAGCTCTGCTCCATCCTTCCCTCAACCATCTGCTCCAACAACATGTGGTCTGCACCAGCATTCATTCATTAGATAACAGAAAAGAACTTTAAAACAAAGACTATAAATCTTTTTATTGCGACACATTCAGTGGGAACTGTCACTGGTTTTCTGGCTGCAGGTTACACCAGAACACTGGAAGCTGAGCACAGATCCTGAGACCTAGAGCTACATTACATCCTCTCTGGCTGATACTGGTCACTTTCATAGACTTAGTGGTCTACAATAAAAGACTGATCGCAACCCATTCAGTCAATCAATACAACTCCCCCTTACCACAGATCTGAATAATATCTAAAGGTGACCACTGACTTCATTCAAAGCTTTAACCATAAAATATGGTGAAATTCTAAGTTATAAATACTTTCTTCTTTTTTGTCCTGTGGTGCAGAAGAAGGTCACCCCGGTTGACTGAACGACATTTCTGGGACATTATGAGAAAACGTCCTTCAGGAATCCACAATTGAAAATGCACGAGTAACATGGTGAACCTTGACCTTTACCAGTGATCAAACACACACACACACACACACACACACACACACACACACACACACACACACACACACACACACACACACACACACACACACACACAGCTGTGTGCCTCTGGATTTGCGTGCATGACCACTAAACAAATAAATCAGTGTGTTTCACTTCTTTAAATGTATTTCCTTGCACTCTATTGTTCAGATGTGTTTTTATTTTATCCTGTTATCATTCCGAGAGCTGAGCTATCATCACCACTCTTTTTCTCCAGGGACGTTTGGGTGTGATGATAGCGAGCGAGGCTTTCAGGTAGAAATCAATTTTAGCCTTCGTCCTTTCATTCAGAGGCTGGGGTATATTTTTGGAGCACTTACCAAAGTCTGACATGTTTGATTCTTTTTCTTCACCTCTGCCTCGAGTGCTTCACACTCCTTGCTTCTGGTGCTGATCTCAGTCTCCTGGGGAGAGGGGAGAAAGCAGAGGACTGCTGCTGTGGCTTGTAAGGAAAAAGGAGGAAGATTCCTAAGAGATCCTAATGAGGCAGGGCAGGGGCAGACTGTAGGATCTAAATGTGTGAATATGAGTCCAAACCTGCTGATAGGGTGAGACTCCTAATGAGGTATGTAATAAAATAGTTACAGACTTTTTAATGATAGATCCTTCATTTAAATACATAGTAAATTTAAATGCTAACAAATCAGTAAGGCTAGTTTAGTTAGCATGCTAACATTTCTGATTAGTAGAAAGAACAAAAGACAGCTAGGTTTCATTTTTATTTTAAAAGTTGTTTTACCTTAATTTGAGCTCATTTTAAGCTAAAAATGCTCCAAAAAATTAGCTGCATCCTCACCTTAATCTGTAGCTAATGTGAAACTTAAAAGCCTGTTTCTTTCTTGGGTCCATGAATGCACCATTGCTAATTGTTAGATCTTAGCAATAACACATTCTACATAGAAACAAAACTGGTATGCACACATTGTTTTTAACACTCATGTGCACCGTTTATGTGCAAGTATACCATCAGCACCAACACACCCAGAATGTTTAATCATCTTCTTAAAATCTGTCCATCATAGTGGCTGCTGTGCATGAGAAGCCTCCTTCTCACCTAAATAATGATTTATACAAAAATCCATCAAATCAAATCATACAGTCCAAATCTGCATGCATGTGTCGACCGTGCTTCCTAGCAGTGTTCTAACGCTGACACTTGATAGTTCCTTTTGAGGTTTTCATAGTTATGAGTTTGCTTTAACTGAGCGGTCCTTTATCTGAGCAGACAGCTGAATTCAGAAAAGAAGCTTAGCTTTCTCCACAATGTGCAATTAGAGCCAAAACATGACTAAAGTCTGCCACAATCCCTGCAGAGGGTGAGTTGCTCAGTCTGTCAGCGCCTTTCAGAGAGATCCCTCCCTCTGCTTCTCAATAGGGGAAGAGACAAAAAGAGATGGGATATCCCCATCAAGCTGCCTGCAGCTTTAATCCCAAATGAGCTGCTTTTTGTCAACGCATTAGTGCACAGGTGATAGTTTATAGCAACTTCATATCATGAAGTTTAAATTAATTTATCGTGTTCTTTAGAGGAATTAAATTGGCTCTTACAGTCAAATATCTGATCACCAACCAGTGGATCCAGCTTCCTGTCGGTTTGGAGACATTTTTCTTCAGACTGGAAGGGAGATGGCAGTTGGATGTTCCAAGATTAGCATATAGAATTAAACAGGATTTTATCTGTGTCGGTGAGAGCGACTGATGCACACACACACACACACACACACACACACTGGCAGCACAGCACCACATGTCCCGGAGCAAGACTAAAATAAGCACCACTGGAGCCTCCAGAAGCCCTGAGCACACAATGCAAGCTGCATGTGGGAACAGAAATGTGCACCTCACCACGACAGCTCACAGCTTGATTTGACTTTGAATGTAGAATATTAGAATCCATTCAAATGGAAGATATTTTATTTTGCCACATGTGCTGGCTTCATGATTCACATGTAGATAATATTTAATGAGACATTATGCAGGAAGGTCAGAGAACAGGATGAGTTAGAAGGAACAGCCTTTGATTCTGTCTACAACCTCGTGACTCGTCAGATCAGCCAATTGATGGTTGGCGTGATTAAAGGTTTGACCCGTTGTTTGTAGTAGCGAGGCAGCCAGTGATCCAGACTAACGGTACCGTGTGTGTGCACTCATGCTTCTGTCATTTCAAGTTCAGTCACATGAGCATGAAGTGGAGCGAGGTGAGACAAAGTGAGGACGCTGAGGCAGAATAACAAACTGAGATGCAGATTTTAGGTGAAAATGTGATTTATGATTATTTTTCTGTTGAAGTTTCTCACTGGGCTGTCACTGTTGGTGACTGGTTTAAGGTTGAGAGAAATATGCACATTTTTAGTTGAACTACAATTAAGTTTGAGACATGTTTTGTATATAGTTGAGCCATCTTTGAGTTAAGTTTAACTTCACATACGTGACCATCTCTTTTCACCAAATTCAAGCTAACAATATCCTGAATTGAACATTTGCAACCAGCTAAGAGAATTATTGTGTCAGTCAAGCGGAAACAAAGCGTTTATGCTGCTTAGGCAAAATTTAGTAGCTAACACCAACAAATTCACCTCTATAGACTTCACTTCATAGACAGACGAGCAGAAAATCATCAAAAATTAGCTTTATTTTAACTATTAATAATAAAATATCTAAAGTACCAGAATCAATATTAGAGCTGTAGCATCAATCTTTTACATCAAATCAGTTTAATCATGTTTTTTATTTGGTTTTTGACCCACAAAATTAAAGTTTTAGACTTGTTTAGGCGTTAATTTGTTTTTATGGTTTATTATCTAGAATTTGCTTATTTAATATGCAGTATGCATTGCATTTGAACTGAAGCTTCTAAATAATGTTTTTATTATTATTATTATTATTAAAACACATTGTGTTCAGTAGAACAGGTTGTGGTTTTGTGCAGCCATGTTTACATTATTAAACTGTGTGGTACTGATTTACCCTGAATCTGAATGGTGATACTGTTGCTGAAGGCTAGAATACTGTGAAACTCAACGGTTTTAGTCCAACTGGACATTTTCTGGTCTTACTTGACTTTCTGGACATTTAAAAATTCTTTTGCTGCTGAAAACTCAAAAGAAATGCTAATATGAATAGATTATTTTTTTTACTTGCAGGAGAACAGAAGATTGGACATGTTCAGAGAAGTGCACGATAAAGTGTCCATTAACATTTAGCCTCTGAAGGAATGGTGGTGGGTGGATCACAGCGAGCCTCCACAGACAGCCTGCTCTCCCATGTGGGCTGGGATCTAATATGTGCAGTCCTCAGAACCAGCCGGTTACGGCGCTGATGAATCTTTCACACACTCACATGGACAGACAGACAATCATGCACTCACACATACAAACACAGCACTCACATGCTAGCGGAGGCTCATTTGTTGGGAGCACATTTGCCAGTGTTCAATTAAAAAGCCCTCTGATAAAAGATTCAAATGGCTGCCATTGTGAGTAATGAGTTCTTGTATAAGTGAAGAGGCGTTTACTGCACAGCAGATGAAGATAGATGAGGAAGACCATCCCCTTCTAGCATTTGTGCCTCAGTGGCACTAATGTAAATACACCAGAGAGGGGCACCCACAATCTTCTTGTTTCAACTTGTTCTTTTTAATAAGTTAGGGGATTATTGATTATAGTTTATGGGTTTTGTGATGTTTCTGCTTATCTTCTTGCTCTGTTTTCTATTGATTTTGTATTCTGTTGTTCTAGGATGGATTTTTTTATTTGAGATCGTCCTGTTTTGTTGTTTTACTTTAGTTTCATTTCCTTCCTCTGATCTTCAGCTGTTTTGTCTCTGCTCTTCCCACACACCTGGTTTATGTTACTTATTCTACTTCCTCAGCATTAAATAGTTAGTTAGGGGTTCTCAGAGTAAGTGATATGCAAAGAGAAAAGATGTGCAGATGCATACTAAATGTGAGTTAATCTTATTTCCTGAAAGATAAATGATGGATCTACTTCTAGTTTTATTACATAAAAATAAAAAAACTGTATCTGGGTTACTTCATCTGGATGTGCAGCTAACAATCAGGTGTTTCTAACATCAAAAAGCTAATTACAGCTGAACGGATTAGAAAAAGGAATATCTGAACATGAACAGGGTATCTGCAGGGTTAAGGAAGCCAAATTTACAACTTTTAAAGACCTGTTTTAAGGCCGATTTGACCAAATTTAAGACCTTACATTCACGGAATGGGAAAGGGGATGTGACCACCTTACAAATAGTTCGGACTAAACCTTTATTGGAACTGAAAGTGCAAAAAACCCAACAAAAAACCATCAAGATAAAGATTGATCTGCATTATCTCTTACGTTAAGTGTATTGCATTTACCTAAAAATAATTTAAAAAGCTCCTTTTTTCTGAATTAATGAGATAGCAGCCTTAAGTGACCTAGACCCTTCTAGACCCTTGTGGTCTGGTGTGCTGCTGAGTTTCAGATGTTCGTAACCCAGAAATCATAGAGGCCCTAGAAATTTAAGACCTTTGGACACTGAATTTAAGGATAATTTACCATTTTTAATGATATTTAATGCCTTCATTTTATAAAAGCAAATTTACGACCTTTTAAGGCTTTTTAAGGACCCGCAGACACCCTGATGAAGCAGCAGGAATCATGAGAGTTAATAACTGGACTAGATGATCGGAGGCAGCTTTTCTTTAGTAAAATATTATTTTTGTTAATGTGGAGAGGGCAGGACTTAAAACATAATCCATCAACGCTGAAGTCCATCAATGGATGAACATGTAGTCCAGCTCTCTGACTGGTTACACAAAACTATTTGAACTGTTCATAACATAAGAAAGTATAAAGTTTCACTGTGAGACCTGAGGTTACACAAAAACACACATTAGAGATCATGAGGACAACAACTAAGTAGGTAGAGAGCTGACCAACAGTCTGTGTTTCAGCACCATGGACAGCACACTACATCCAAAAAACTGACCAGCAAACTGACAGTCATTTATCTCCGTTTCTGTTAAATCTAGTGATGTTTCACCTTCTCCCAGTCCAAAAACCTACAGCAACATACAGGATGCTAGCTGCTAAAGATTCACCTTTAACAAGCGTACGTGACGACGTTAAAGACGTAGTACCAACCATCAGTGGATGAGATTTGCTCAGTTTGAAATCTGTGCCTTTGTTCATTAAAATGTTTCTATTTTTCATTTTGTATGGCTGGAAACGCCCATGTTCGCCCCCTAGTGGCTCGCCTAAAACATCTTTTAAATGTAAAAATAAACTTGATCACTGTTTTATTTTGTGGTGTAATTACAATTTTGTTAGAAAGTTTTCACGCTAAAGTACACCATATACTGTGAGTATCTTATACATGTTAGTATTTAGAGCAAAGCCCAGCGTGATAGGAACAGCTGAGGTTCTAAGACCTGAACACAGGTGTCCTGTAGTTCAGCACCGTTTCCCCTGAGGAAGCCTCCGCGGCAGCATGTGGCGTCTACATGTTACCCTGTAATTATTCTGCTGCCGCTGACTCTGCTGTGTGTTCCTGCAACGCAGCATCTCTGTGAGATGAGATTCACATGCCTTTCTGGTATTTCTGCAGTGACTAATTGACACAAGAGGCTTCCCCCGTTCTGCTCTCAGAGATCTCTCTGATCTGGAGGCTCTGAGTGTGGAGAGGAGCGAGGGTAACCTCTTCACTCTCTTTCATTATGTTGACTCTGCATGATGGTTAATGATGGAAGCATTGTTAATCCTGCCTAGGAGTGGTTGCAATACATGTATATATTTTAAAGTAGAGGGTAGTGCTACGCAAGCAGGAGACGTCTTATTTGTAGACCTCGAGGAGAAAGACTGAGTTCAGATAGGTTTTTTTGGTCAAAATATTCAGCAAGCTTCTTGTTTCTTCTAAGGTTCTGACTTATTCTTTTGGCCCTGACACAATTAGTCCAGCACTGTGAAGCTTCTTGATTTCAAATAGCTTGAGATGGTAGAGTAAGTTACATAACCACTGTAGCTTAGATCTGTGCCGTGTGTGCAGACACCGCTGCTCGCTTTCAATACTGTACCCGTCTGCAGACTGCACACATGTGTATGTTAGTGTGTGAGGGGGTGGGAATGATTATTGACATATATTTTATTCACAGATGTGGAAAAATACACACACACACCTGCAGAACTGGAATAAAACAAAGTGAAATTTGGTTTTGGGAAATGACCACACAGAAAGAGGACATGTAAGTCAGTTAGGATGAGATATGGATGTAGATCAATAAGAGAATGAGTGAAAAATAAAATGAGATGGATGCAGGATTTAGCATCTAAGCTTCAGAAATCTGCAACTTCCTATATATAAAAGCTATAAAACCTCTGCAAAGCATCAACTAAAATAAACACCAAGCAGCAGCGGCTAAAGAACCACCCCAGTTTGCTTTCTTTTCTTTTAATCTCCTGCTGCTGAATCATAGCTGTCACTTCTGTCTGCTTCTGACCTCTTCAAGCCAACAGACTCTACAACACCTGTCTGCTGGGGTCAAAACACACAACTACACAACAGCAGAAAGCAAAAACTAAAGACATAAATCAAAGTGAAGTAACCTCGGTGAGAAGAGAAGAAGAGAGTGAATGATAATGACCGAAAAACCTGGAAAAGGAAGAGCTCTGCAGCAGTGCTCTACAGTAATGACTGATGAAAAGAGAGCGATATGAGCAAAGAGGAAATAAGCTGGGATCTATAATAAACTGTAAGGTAGCGGGCGCACAATGCTAATTTGAAATAACAGGCTTATTGTGTAGGAGAGGCTCCAGGGGGAAGACTGTAAACCTGATCATCTCGCTGCATGAACACAAAGATGTCAGACGAGACGTGATCCTTAATGGAAACCAAACAATGACTCACGCATCCACAGCAGACTCCTAAAGAGTAAAAATAGATGAGGTGCTGTGATATTTATTCATGTCCCAATGACCACTTTGGATATAATGCTTCTGTGACACAAAGGAAACCTTGTTTTTAGAGAATAAACAGTTTGATTTTCATGTTTAGCTGAAACCTTTTTGCTGGGTAAATGGCCTCCGTGAACGTACTGCTGTGGCCGAGCGAGCGCCTGTAGCCCGGTGTCGGTGCCCACTCAGACACAGAGGCTTACTCACACCCAGCTGGATCTGCTGGCTACGTTTCTGCAGACTGTGTTTCTGTTCACATGGTAACCATTCTTGTAACGTCAGACAGTTCTCGTAAAAATGCATCTTTTATTTTGACAGAGAAGACTCCACATGACACAACTAAAAGTCTCCACAGTCACTAGATCTCAGTCCAGGAGATCAGGAGACCCACGTCATGGGTGTGCAGCCGACACATATCAATATAGACCAGAAAACATTTTAGGAATGTTTCCAATATCTATGAGATGAAGCAAAAACATTTTTTGGGTGTTTATTTTCACCACAAACTGCTTTTATTCTGTCTAGAAATCTCCAAATTCTTCTGTCTTCCTGCTTTTCTAAGAATAGTTTTTGAGCTACATTTGAAATCCATCTTAAATGTTCCCCTGCTGCAGACATGAAATGGAGTTATGAGGTTACATAACTGGGCGGCCTTGCAGAGTGCTGGATTTGACCGTTTACTGTTGCTCTTACTACGCGTTTCGTCGTGACCTCCATCTCTCTCTGCCTGCGTGCACGGTGATGGGCAGCTCACTTTAGCAGCGTATTCAAACAAAATGTTCCAGTACATTTATCTCAAGTTTTTTGTTCCTTTCCCTGGAACTTTTAAGGATGTGTGAGACAGCTCGCTGTTTCAGTCCTCATCATAGGTCTAAAGAGTCCAGTCAATGAGTTTTAATTTCACAGTTTCAAGTCTTAATTCAGAGTCTTGATCTCACACAATAATGCTCATTTTGTGTGATCTGATCTGATCTGAATACAACGGAAGTACAAGACAACAAATGTGGTGAAAATCTCCAAAAATCACTGAATTGAAGTCATTTTTGTGTTTGTTTTGGTTGATGAGTTTTGGTGGCCATCTTGAGTTGTGTTGGCTCTAACACTAAGTCAGTTGTAGACATTAGTGTCTGAGAGTTTCACTGAAGTCTGTTCAACAAACAGGTTTCACTCCAACAGTTAAAGGTAAGGTTCTTTGAATCAGTCTTAACAAAAAGTACCAGTACTACACTTCATGTTCATTCAATTTAGTATGCTTGAGTGTAGGTTTAAGTATAGTAATTATACTTCAGACCATGTACAGTACTTATAGTGTACTACTATTTTTAATAATTTTTTTTAAATGTGATGTTTTTGTGAAGCACTTTGTGATTTTTTTCTGGAAGTGTTTTATAAATAAACTTTACTACGAGTGTAATACTCATTTAGACTAAATTGGAACATTTTTAAGTTTATAAAAGTATACTTTAAGTATAATATGAGGTAATTTAGGGTTTACAAAATTAGATTTTCAAGTGTACAACAAGCCTGCTCATCTGTATACTAGTATACTAAGTAAGTATATACTGCAAGTCCACATTTTAGTTTATCGAAGTACTCCTAAAGTTTACCACTAGTACCCTCCTCTATATATATATATATATGACTGTACTTGTTATATACTTCAAATCTATATTTTACCTTAAGTATATTTTAAAAGGTCATTTTAAGTTTACAAAAGTACACTTTTAAGTATACAATAGCATACTCATCTATATATTACTAGTGTACATGGATATATTTTTAGTCTACACCTCAGTTTATTAAAGAAGACCTAAAGTATACAAAGTACAAGTATTAGCTTTAGTATTAAAGTATAAGTCTTAGTATTAATGTACTTAGTCTTAGATTTTTCTTTATATTTTTTAGTATCAGCCAAGTATACTTCACTATACTATTTTGTATAAAAAAAAAGTGCATAAAAAAGTTAACTTCAGGTATACTGCCTCAGTTTTAGTACACATTGCAGTAGACTTGAATAAAGTACTGAGGGTCTGCTGAGGGAGGGATGACTCTCAGCTACCATAACGCCTCATCTTAGCTCAGATTGGTCAATTTGACTCAATTAAAATCATTCTGTGTCTAAAAGACAGGCAAAAACATTACCACCCACTTCTGTCATCAGGCAGTAATCAACTGTAAAAAACTTGCTTTTATAAATATTTTACATGAAGTATAAATAGTTGTGTAAAAAGGCGCCTGATATTTTTTTCACACAGTTGGTCAAAGTCAGTCTGACGAATGAGAAAACTTCAAGTCAGAAGAGTCCTTAGAGTCTGAAGCCGGCAGAGAAAACCTGCCGTAATGCTCCATGTCTGATGTTTCTCTACACTTTGGGCCGACCACCAGATAAGCTGATTATAACACAACATATTACACACTGTCCTATTTGTTCTGATCCAGTGTCATCCTGGCGCCTCTAGTAGTGCACAACTACTGACCTGTTAAATAAACTCAGACTACGATGGACAATTACAAGCTCTAGAATCGATCTTAGCTCAGAACTGGTGGGACTGTTTATCATTATCTCCAATTATCTTACCTGCACCTGAAACATAGAACAACCACTGTGGTACCACAGGGACTCCCTCCTCCCTAGCAGGAGGTGTGATGATGCAGCAAACTGGACTATAATGGAGTTTGTCTCAGTTTAAAGCAGAGTGTGAGGATTAACAGGTAAATGATCATTCTGCCCCAGACAGAGCATGCTCAGGCTGTCACCAGCTGAGGTGGCTCGTCTCCCGCTTTGATCCTGGGCCAGAGCCACAGACAGCTGCTGCTCCTTCCTGCAGGGAGGAGATGTACCGAGCACAGAGGACAGGTCTGCAGTGTCTCTCCCTTCATTACGCTCAACTCAACAGCTGGTCACCGCTTCATTTCCTCTGCAAATTACAAAACCAAACTGCAGCTTCAGTTTTAGATTTATTGTTAAACTTTATCTTAGCAGAAAAATACAACTTTTTTAAATGCAGTTATTTAACAGAAACTAGCTCTTCAATGTACGAGTAAGAAACAGGAATAAGAGTATGCGGACTGGTCTGGAGGGTCTCTGGAGGCCTGAGAGAAGCCAGACACTCTGATATGTGGAGTTTTTATTTTAGGGCTGTGCAAAAGGAGGTCCTGTTTCCAGTAATGAGAGACAGGTGGCGCTCAGAAGGAGGTAAATAGTAAGGTTATCGCACCACGAGAGTCTGGCACAGTCACAGGAGAAACAGACGCTTTTTCCTCCCAGCTGGGGGCTAAGCTCTAACCATCACTGCCAGTTCACAGGACACTCAATTACTGGTCAGCTAGTGAACACAGGAACTGTGTGAGCATGTGAGTAAAACACGGAGCTGTTTCATGATGCCACTGAGTCAAATGAAATGAAAACGGGACACGTCAGACTCTATTTCGGGTAGTCATCAAACTAAATTAAATTTGAGACTGTGAGAAGTGAAGGACTGCCTCCAGTTTCCAGCTGGAGATTGTTTAGAAAGTATTGCTGGAATTGTGGGGAAAATGGCATCAAAACGAAGGAGAAAAAGACAGTGTGGTGCTCTCAAACATTGGGATCAACTGGAATTAAAACAAAAAGGCCAGTGTCTGACTGGTCTGAGCTGCTGGGAGAACAACCACCGTGGTACCACAGAGCTGCAAGAAAACCTGGGAAGTTTCCAGCTCTAATCATTCCGAAAGGGTGCAAAAACTGCAAATAAACTGCAACGTTTGTGCATCTTTCATGTACATGTGAAGCAACATTTTGTTCGCAATTTATTCCGATTTTATTTGCACTTTTTGGGAATGACGTCATGTGACTCACGCAACTAAACCCTCACAAGCATTTCAAGACATTCTGGAGACTCCCTCACACGGAGAGTGTGCCCTTTCCCACCAACAGGCTCCGCCCACTGAGATACTGGTGTTAAATTATGTGGTGCACACATCATTTTTATTAACTGATTAGTTATTAGTAGTTGAGTTAGGGAATTTTTATTTTCAGTTTTGCTTCAACAGGATGAGGTTCTTGGTTTAAGACTCTCTATCTTCAGTTTGTGAACTTTATTTCCATAAAAATGATTTTGAATGCTGAAACGTGTCTGATCCTAATATGTTGTGTCCTTTGAGCCTTGTTTCATGCATGGACCATTACTAATTTGCAACAAATTAAAGAGGAGTGTGAAACAAGACAAACAGAAATGTTGAGATTTGTTCTATTTCTGTTCCTGCCATCCTTCAGAAACGCTCAACACCTCCAGGGTTCACTAAAGACAACAGTGATGATGTCATGAACAGACTTTCATTGTTGGACCAACACAGAGACACTGACCACACAGACTTAGTGACTCATTTAAACACCAGTCTTAACTCCAAACATCTCTGTGGTTCAAAGAAGTTTCATTTAAACTTATACATAAAATTTACCCGGTTAAAACTTTCATAAAACACAGGTTCAAGAAGGATATTGAAGTGGACTGCTGTTTTTGTGGCAACCAGCCAGAATCTATTGTTCATTTGTTTTGGAACTGTCATGTTGTTTGTCGATTTTGGATAAATTTAACAGACTTTATTTGTATCAATATTGATCCGGACTTCAAATTGTTTTGGAGGAATGTATTGTTTGGTTTCCTCAAAGATGATAAAGATATTGAGAACTCTAATAAATTTATTATTAATCTAGTTATTTTATTAGCTAAATTCCATATTCATAAGTGTAAGTTTTCAGGTGGAAAGCCACTTTTTACTATTTTCCAAGGGGAGCTCAGACAATACATGTCCTCCATCAAATTTTCTTTAAATAAAAAAGCCCTGACAACGCTTGCAGAATCTTCCAAAATTAAATGGTAATTCCTTTCCTGTTTCAATATGTAGACGCTTAATTTTATCATATGTTCACTGTTTTTAACATTTTGTTTACGCTCATGAAGTCTGTATGACTATTTGCTCTCTCCCCCCTAGTAGGTGTATACACTGTTTTGTTTTGTTTGTCTTTATCTTCTTTTTTGTTAATTCTTTTATATATATCTTGGTTGATATTATGTATGTGCATAAATTTTCAATAAAGTTAAAAAAAAAAACAAAAAAAAAAACCATCTCTGTGGTTTTATATAAATTTGGTGAATTCAAAACTAGCATTTTTTTAGTTTGTTGCACCTCAGAGGTCACTGTGAAATTAATTTAAAACTAAACAAATTAAAAATAGCTAAATATATAGATAAAATAATAAAAATAAAAGAAGGACTGAGAGCTAAAATGATGCCAGTGGCCAACAACACGTCAGAAAACAGGCCACTGTGGAGTGACTCAGTCCTGTTGGAGTATAAACAAGAGGTTGGAGTAAATGGCTGCTGCTGCTGCACCAGCTTCAGTCGTCAATATGTTTGCTGGTCCTCATCCAGAGACGCTCTGTCAGGACTTTGATTTCTTCACACAGAGAAGAGGATAAACAGCAGAAAAACAACCATGTAAGCACTCAATCACAGGACTCTCCATCTCCGCCGCTATAAAAGACTATTTAATTACCAGCAAGAGAAAAAAGCACTCCTGAGCTGTTGTGATTTTACAGTTCAGACCACACATGTGACTGACATCTCTTCTGTTATGAGGAGGGAGGTGGATTCTGAAGGTTTCTTTAAATGTAAATTACTCTAATAAAAGGAACTCAGCTTATTTCTGCTAAATCAGAGACTGTACAGCAGAATGCAGCGTGTCCATTATGTGAAATATATTTAAAAATGGATGCCGTGGGAGCTGTGTGCATGAGCTGCATCGCAAGCACTTCAGCTGGTTGTGCACCAGTAAGAGCTCAGTAATCACAACAGCACACACCCTGTGATTATAGTGATTATCAGTGACTAACACTGATGGTCTACTGTGGTTTAAAGCTTCATGCTCAAGGAGAAATCAGGAGAATGCTCAACTTTATATGACTCAAATTGATAGAAAAAAATCACTAAATGTCATGCATTTTAAAACATATACAGTGCTGCAAAAAAGTAGTCGCCCCTACAGATAAGGGACATAAATGTCTCAGATCAGCAAACACATGTCAATATCAGATAAAGATAACCTACCTATACGTAACATGAAGGAGGCTAAAGGATCTCAAAAAGCAACACATCATGTCCTGTTCTAAAGAAACTCTAGAACAAAAGAACCCAGAACAACATCTAAAGGACTCGCTTGGTTAAAGTTAAGGTCCTGATTCTGGATTGAGAAAGAGACGGCACAAAAATGTTACCATTAAAGTTCCAAGACCAAAAACTAAAGCAACATCTGCACCGGGGCCCAGCTCAACCTTTATACACCCCTGTCTGATATGTTCAAGTGTGACAGCAATCAAAACCAGAATAAATCTGTAAGGAGGCAAATGCTTTTTCACAGCACTGTGTCCTGGTCTCATTTCATCAAATGAATGAGCCATGCTCTGTTTCTGATGGGAAATGTGCTTCAAAACTCCAGGTTTGATTTGTGTGAGTAGGAATAAAAATAACATTTAGTCCTGATGTTCTTAATCTTTTAGACACATTTTCTTTATTATAAATTAAAATATGTCAAGTAAACGGATAAGGTCACACTCTGATACGGATTAATTTTTTGTGCAGTTTGTTGACTTGCTAAACATTTAAAGGCAATATCTGTTGATCTGAGTAAATAATCTCTGATTAAACTCCAGAGGATTTTATACATTTACAAAGGGTTCTATTTAGTCTGTTTATCATCACACTGATGGACCTAGTGCAACGATATGAATGCTGATTAAATTATATGTTACCTAAAATGAATATATAAGTAAATGATATTTCTTATTAAGTTTTTGTGTCCAGAAACAGAAAGTCATTGTTCTTATTTCCAACGTCTAAATAAATGAAATTGAAATTGGCCCTGAGCTCATGGTTTTAATCATCCGTCTGCTGTGTAATAAACAGAATGTCACCCAAACAGAGAGAAGTGAATCAGGTCAGGTCATTTTATATTGTGTTCAGAAGAGATTTAATTTATTCCCTTTATTTCCTGCTGTTTGTTTGCATGCAGCTTATTAATGAGAATGTGTGTTTTTGTTCTGCTCAGATCATTTTTTGTGCATTAAAGGAACACACACTGTTTACTCTAGTGGTCAACAATGACTCACACTGATTACCTGGTGAACTGGTCCAGTCACAGTGAGCACCAGACTGATATCCTCTCTTTGCTGATTTAGAGCGTTCATGCTTATTTGGCTCATTACTTAATGCACTCTTCACACTTTTTTACTTTGACTCGTCACTACAACACCCTCTGCATGTTCCAGGAAGCTCTGATCAGCCTTATTGACTCAAACATTCCTCCGCCTGGCTACGTTCGTCCTGCTTAGTCCAGCCTGCAGATCAATGTCTGAGTTTAGTGCAGGCATGTGAGGAAGTTAGGGCAAAAAGATTTTAAAAATAAAAGATTAGTGTGGTATTTTAATTTAGTGAGAACACTGAATGATTCTATAATGAATATCATTTTTACTTAAAGGTCACTTTAAGGCATAAAACAAATCTAATGATTTTAAAATGATGCTTAATTACAACTTGTGTGGTATTTTTTCTAACAACACAGTGAAATTTGTTTTGGCAGGTGAGTGAGCTGCACTCCATCTTTACAGAGAAAACGATCATGATTTGCACATTTGTCTCCCACGGTGTCTCTGGCTGGCAGGGACTAAAAGGATTAGGATTAAACTTTGTCTTTGGGGCACAGATTGTAAAGTAATACATAAAGAAAATAACAGCTTCATTTTAACACATTAGGTCCTCATGAAAATGTGCCGTGACATTTTAAAGGTCACTTTTTCACCACTTTTACTTTTTACAAAAGCCTAATCTAAATACATAATGCATGAATTTAATGTTAAAATCTAAATTGAAATGGAGCTGTTTTGAACCAAATATTTAACTAACATGCAAATTCAGGCTGCTATAGCAGCCTACCAAAATAAAAGCATGGTGAGGAGGTCCCGTATCTAAGGCCTATTTAGTTTAAATGGTCACATTTAGATTTAGATGAATGGATGAAATATTCAGATTCATTTTAAACTTCACTTTTGGGGTGCTGAAAACATAAAAACGTTCTTGTCCCGTTCAGTTCATACACTGGGGACAATAAATTGCAGAACACCCATAGATCTAAACATCCATGTTTCTAAGACGTGATGGATAAGAAGGAGTAGCATGACATAGTAATTTTCTACATAAATGTAATAAAACTGTTACTTTAAAATCATCATCTTATTTTTTTTGGTTATGAGGGACTAAATGTGACAAAACGTGGTTTTTACTTTACAATCAGTGCCCCATATATGTCAGCGACGCTTAAATACTTTAGAGAATAAAACTTTTTACTCTGCATTTACAAGAGCAGGAGCTCACAGGAAGCCTACTGACAAAATAAAAAGACAAATCATCCTCCGTCCTTCTTCCACTGGCCCCTGCTGACCCACCTCCACACTCACCAATAAAGAGAACTTTGCTGTAACCCAGTTGCAATCCATAAATTCAAGCAGCTCCCCTACAGCATGTCTGTTGCAATCTTAACAAAGAAAAAAAGCCTCTCTTGCCTTGTAAAATATGAACCAGGAAGGGAGCTAAATGGGGGTCAGGGTGAAACTGAGAAAGAGATGGAAGCATTAGAGAAAGGTAAGACGAGAGGGAGAGTTGCTGTGAGCAGGCTGGTCGCCCCGCGGCCGGAGCGCTGGCTTGTATAATGGTTCTGCATTCGATGTGAAGCACAGTAAACAGGACTTCAGCACATGTAGCTGAAGAGACCACTTAGGCCTTCTGGGGAGTGAATGCATACATGCATAGGATGAGACAGCCATGTTTTGACACGGAACACTAAAAATACCTCCTTCTAAAAGAGGAAAAGAGAAAGAAATCCTTCCCAGCACCGGGATAAAAAACACTTCATCCAAAAGCAGCCCTGAGAGATGAAATAGTGGACAGGAGCGAGTGAGAGGAGAGGGTAAACCACTTAGAATCCTAAACTGTTCATATCTTACTGTGAATGTAATCCCACCTGACATGCAAACACGACCACACAGCCTCAGTAACATGCAGAGAACTGAAGCAATTGAACAAGTTTGCAGATCCGTTATGCAATTGTCGGCCTGTGGGGCCGTGCGCTGGGAAACGACGGCAGACGGCCTGTTGTGTTTTCTGCTGCACAGATATAATAATTAATCACGCTCCGTCTCTCTGGTCTCTCTCTCTCTCTCCAGAGATGCAGCAGCCTGAGGCCAGCTGACCTGAGGCGCGGCGGCACGTGCAGTATGGACTTCAGCATCGTTGGAAATGTCACTCAGCGTAAACTCGCACGCTGAAGAGCAGCCTAAAGGTGAGAGGATCACGAGGACGGCCTATAAATGGCACCTTTGCACCATCTCATCATGTCTGCAACGTTTGTTAACAGTTTATTCTGACACTCAGCCTCGATTGTTAAAATAATGGATGCATTTGTTTCCTTTTTCCTTTTGAAAGATGCATTTTGTGAATTTTAAACACACAATTGGTTTCAAATCCTAAAAAACTTGCCCCCATAAAAATTTGCAAAACTTAAAGGTTTAGCAGCTCAAAGCACCCCAGCTGCTTTTCCACGAAGCAAGAAACCACAGGGAATACAGATGAGTCGTAGCTCCTTTAGTAAACACAGACAGAGCAGGTAGAGCACAGGAACAGACGCACAGGTACGTGTGTGTGTGTGTGTGTGTGTGTGTGTGTGTTAGAGCCACATTAAAGAATGCGCCTCTCTTTTCTCTGTCTTCCTTCCTCTCTTTCTCTCTCCGTGTGGAGAGCATGAGAGAGGATTTCTGCAGGGCGTGTTGGAGTGTGAGTCATCATCCGTGCAGAGGGAGAAAGAGGGGAGAGGCATTCTTTAAGTCGAAGACGCTGCTGATGGCAGCAATGCAGCAAGGAAACAGAAAATGTCCTTCCCTTCACCGGGGTTAAAATCCTACATAAATGTAAAAAAAACCACATACGTGTACAGCATGTTCTCTCTAATATATGAAGACGTCAGCACAGACGCTTTAGATGTAGCCTACCTCATGGAGGGTCTTTATTCTTGACAGATTCAACTAAAATCTGCTGGGGTGAAAGGGCAGTCTCGTGAAATTGTCCAGTCAGGAATGTGAGGCATATGTTTTTGTTTTATTTTTTATTGTGAGAATGCTGCTGTGCACTGGTCCTCCGTGGTGCTTTGGCCCTGATCTGACAGCAAATAAAAGGCTGTGATCCCAATTTGTTGACCAATCAGAGCTCCCAGACCCAACTCACAGCTCTAAAGACTAGTGAGGATTTGAGACGGGTGTTTCTCTGACCGTCTGGGTGCAGCCAGGGTTAGAGAGAAAAGGTGAAACAGCTAAAGAAAAGTAATCAGGTAAAAAGATCTATGATCTATGATGATAGGACTGTAAAGTCTGTTTGGGTTGAAGTGATTTTCTGTTTGGCTTGGCTTGTTTGAGATTTACAAAGTTTATAATCGGTCTGTGAATGCAGCATAACCATCTGGTTTTTGTAAGAATAAAATAAAGTGACTCTCGTCAGCTGTAGCTGGTATTGATGAAGAAATGATCTCTACAAATGCTAACACTAACAGTATACTGTTGAACAAAATGAGCCACATTAGGTTTTCTCTAAAGACTATTAAGAAATAAAGTTATTTAGCTTTTTTTCTGCATCTTAGGTCAAATCAAACTAAATGGAAATTTTGAACTTATCAAGATAAACTCAGTCTCAAACAACAGTCCTTAAATATTTGTATTAGTTTAAGGGATGAGATTGGGGACACTATAATGTTTGATTTTTTTGAATAAATGATCAGTGCTTTAAGTGGGGCGGTACGGAACAGTACGCCGTACCGGGACTTCTAAATTTCACCCCTCAGCGTACCGGGACTTATTTCCAGCGTTCCGTCCGTACCAGGAGTTTTTCCGGTATTACATCAATATAATTTTGAGCTTTTCCGGTGGCCGTAGTTGCCTCATATTATGAGCAGCGCATGGCGGGAGGTGCGGAGGGCGAGCGCGGTGCAGGAGAAACGCAGGTGGATGAGAGAACTCATCTCTCACACGTATTTAGTGACTCCAGGAGGGTGACAGAATTTGGTGAAACACCGGATGAGAGAGGAAAAGCGGGGACTCGCGTCCCCTAACGGACCGCTCCATAGTTGGCTCAGGGCTCGGTCCTGGAGGCGAGTCCCGCTGACTCGCAAAACTGCGTTCCCTCCTGCAGCTCCAGATCTGTTGCTGCTGCAGCAGGTTGCGAGACACCCCACGTCAGGAAGCTGAGGTAAGTCTTCAAATTGGTATTAAAAGACAATAATTTAAATATTAATGACGGAGTTGGAAAGAGCTCGTGCGCTTATGGAGAGGAAAGCTGTGCGTCATGACGCAGCTGGAGAGGAGCAGCGCGCCATGGCGCAGTGGATCAGACAGGTGGAGGGACTGAGGAGGAGCTGAGAGAGCAACAGGTAGACTCTTTAGTAATGATCAGATCATTGTCAGTAATAAGTTTGTTCTTTTTGGGCACAAAATGGACCAGAGTGTCAAAACAATGTCGACTTTTCTGTGTCTGAACAGCAGTAGAAACACAACTATTATCTCAAAATGTTATTTCAACCACAAACTAATTAATGGGGATCTCGTGCACAAGAATATATGTTTAATTATTTAAATATATATAAAAACAACAGATTTCTATTGGTATTGTAAATATATATCTATAAATAATAGATTTCTATATGGATGGATGATGTCTACATGGTGCCTTCAGGTTTTTGTATTTTTTCATCCTAGAAAAAGTCAGTAAAACCTGTTTTTATCCAAATGAAGGAGATTTATGGTTCAATTTCTACAGATCAAGTAGCCTTTAGCCCTCATCATCACTACAATGTGAAATTTACAGTCAATCAATGTGATTGGTATCAGTGATCGGCAGCAAAAACCGTGATCGGAGCATCTCTAGTTATTATACATAATAACCTGATGAAGTTTAGATTTAAAGGTTGTAATAGATGTCAGAATATAAATCTCAGGGTGTTTAGTAAAGTGTTCCAGTCTCATGCTGCTGCAGAGCTGAAGGCAGTAGAGGTGTGGAAATGATGAGCTGAATATCTTCACTAGACCTACTGTGACATTTATTATGGGCCAGGTGTAGAAGAGAGGACAGACAGAGAGGTGTCTTGTCTTGAATTGTCTTTTAGACAAATAAAATATGGTGATGGAGTCTACAGGTATGAAGGGAGGACACATGGGAAGCATTAGTGACTAAACAGATGACTGAGTGAATCTGAATTTCTTTCATGAAGATTTGATTTAGAACTGGCTTTGTTCTTTTGTCATTTCTGAACAATAAAACTATAGATATCTCTCTCTCTCTGTATGTGAGTATATATATATATATATATATATATATATATATACATATACATATATATAAAAAAATAATAAGGAGAGTACCGGCACTTATTTTTTTCCACTTAAAGCACTGTAAATGATAATAACCACCTGGAACCAGGGATTTTTGCATAAAACACAAAATACATAATCAAAGTTTGACCCGGGGTCTGGTGTTTGTAGGAGAAATCTGCTCGTTGTGACAGTTTTGTAAAGATGTTCAGGAAACTTCCAGAAAAGGTTAGATAATCCCTGACTAGCTGCAGTACAGGGACGTGGAGCTACTCATCTGTAGGTTTTAGAATGTACAAAAACCTCAATAATAAAACATAAAACCATAAGAAGAAGACAAATCATCTACTTTCAGCTATAAACACATAACTTTATCACTCCCTAGAAAAATAAAATTCACAAAATGAGTGATGGACATGTTAAAAACCCAGGTGCCTGATTCGTAGTTTTTCTAAATTGATCTTACCTTCTCCCACACAGAGACGGTACAGGCCTTAAAGACTAGTTCCCTCATGTCCAGCTCACACGCAGGTAACCAGTGACAGACCTCCACCAGTATGACTGGACCGTCCAGCTTTCCTTCACAGAGCTCTGAAACCGCAGCATAATCCTGCAACCTGATCCTGAACTTCAGCCGGAGCCCTCGGCGCTACCTAACCCTGCATATTACATTACAGCAGCTCTCTGATGAGACAGCATCACCAGCCAGCTGATTAACGCAACGTTACACACAATCAGTACAGATTAACACTGCAAAAAATATAATAAAATCTCTAATAAATGCTGTCAACAGGTGGCTGCAGTCAGGGTTTGCAAAAGAAGTTTTATTAACAACAGGTTGAGTCAGCAATGAGCAAAGATGGAAGTATGAGTTCTAGTTTTTCAACAAATGAGAAAAAATACAATTCACAACCACATGTCACACATTGCAAAGTAATTCAAACAGAAACATCATAATATTCCTGATGAACATACCCCAGTTTGCTCCCAAAGTGCTAAAATAACCGCTGCAGATTTCTGTGGATATTTGTACAGGCAGACCACAGAATTCTATGTAAAGAACATTTAATGTAAAGATAAAAGCATTAGAGGTTTTAAAGCAGCATTTATAAGAACTGCAATGCAGGTTGTTTTTAGATTAGATCAGTTTTAAAACAACAATAATCCACTTATGCCTTGGTTTGTGTCGTGACTACCCCCTCCGCCCTATTTCTCCAAACTCAGGCTGTTCAAAGAGCTATCCACAACACAAAACATTCAGCCTCTTATTAAAGGCTCCATGCCACACTTTGCCATAGTTCTGGAGTTTGAAGCTCCCTGCTACATATTTTTTGCTGATGTCAGAAAATACAAAACATCAAGAAAATGTATTCACTGGAGCTGACTTTCACTTCAGTGAAAACCCTGATACCGGAGCAAGAAATGGAAAAAGAAACAAAGAGAGCATGACAAGGAGAGGCGAGACATGAGATGTAAGAATATGACCCTGAAAACAATCCGTTTTTATGTGAGCTCATTGAACAAAAAGTCCTGTCACTCTGACTCATCCTGAGTCGGCCCGTCAGGAACGCTTGCTCCCAACACTTATCCCCAAGAACCTCCTAAGAATAGAACTTCAAAGAAAACGGCGTCTGGTCTCTCATCTGCAGCAAAGAGGCAGGAGCTCAAAGTCAGTCAACAAGAAGCTCGGAGAATGAAAACCCCTTACAAACGAGCAAAACGCTCTGATAAACAACTCTTTCCAACTGAGACAAAAAGCCAATTTGAGCAAACAAGAGAGGGTTTTAGCTGCATGCAATCAGCACATCTCATCAGACACACTGGCTTATCAGGCAGCTCTTCTGTCTGCATGGGAATGCTGGTAGCTGTCGTCAGCCTTTAATTTCACCCCAACATCACTCTAACTCTGAGGCACTTCACTCTGCTCAATTAACAACTTCCTGATCTTTTACAGGCAGCAACAGAAAGCTGCTACGTGTTCTACTAATGTGCATATTTCTGAACGGAAGAAGAGCAAATATGACCTGAGAATAGTGAGAATACGACAAGAAGGTGACTGTTCTGTGTTCTTTAAAATATGTACTAGACAAAGAAGTTTTCTGCAATATCACCAAAACATATACAGAGTGAATAGCTGTGGAAAATTTTTAGAAAAGACACCAAAATTCAACCTCTGGAGACCAAAAATATCTACAAATCCTCATCCAATATTCAGAAAACATTTTTTTAAATCTGAGATCTATCTGCTAAAGTGTGTTTCTGTAAAAAAGTTATAAATGATTACTATTTTACTCGTGCAAGATAGCTTCCTGAACAGCCTCAATTCAGAGAAAGAGTTTAAACCCAGCAGGGATGATAGGCTAACGGCTAGTTTAGGCCAGGAGCCAAGTCTGGAAGGAATTTCTTATTATTTTTGACAAAATTCCCATTTACTGCATAATAAATGGTGGTGTAAATGTATATGAAAACATATTTAAATTCCTGTCACACTTTACTTAAAACAGATGTAAATGTTTATAAAATAAAGTTAGCATAAACGGCTATCAAGATGACAGAAACACACTTTGGTTTTGGCTGCATTCAGACTAGCCGTTAGCTTATCAGTCCTGTATGTAACACTATTTCTGCAAACAGAGGCTGTTCAGACTTGTATAAGCAAGTGACAAAGTCCTCTAGTGTCAAACAACATGAGTGAGAACAGAGATGATAAACTCCATGTTTTTGTTGTGTGTACCGGCCCTTTAAACGGCTCCACTCTGCTGCTGAGGGAGTTCAATAACAGGCGTCATAATTAGCCACCACATAACGGGACTGACCTTATTAAAGCAAATGTAGGTTAGAAAATCACTGAATTATACTTTTATATTAAATGTTCTTTATTCTGATTTCTCAGCAGAGAAGTCTTCCTCCTTTCTTCAGAGCAGCAGGAGTATCAATATTTATGCACTGGCTGAGTCCATAAATACCAGCAGCCAGTCTGAAAATCAATGCGCGCCTGCTACATATTTTAATCTCCCTATATGAAGGTCTCAAAGAGGACGAAGCACTCCAAAGCAGCAAACAACATTTGAATGCAACGCGCCCCGACCCCGCCCTCGATGCCCTGACCCCGCCCTCAAACTACTAAAGTCACTGAACCACAAGCTGCATTACAGCGCGTAAAAACAGAGAGCTCACTGCTCATAAATTGATTCATTAAGAGCCATTAAGTGGCAGATGCTGCTTCTGAAAAGAGCTACGTCCTCAGGACTTAGACTTGTGTAACTAGTGTACATTATAGATGAGGAAGAGGAGAAGAGGAGTGTTCAGCAAAAGGCTTTTAGTTACCAGAGCTCTAAACCTCCTCTCATAACAAACTTTTATTCTAACTGTATGGATTTAATCTTTCAAAACACCCAAATCTACAGATTCAGTGAGAGAGCTCCCTGATCAGACTGAGGGACTGCCCATGTGTGATTCCTGCCATCACATAAATTCATCACTTCGCTAAAAGAGCTTATTAAAGTTAGATGAACATTTTACAATCTTGTTAAAACCGGTTACATTATTAAAAGAACTCATTCATCCTGTGAGGCCAGAAAGTGAGCCTGTAGCAGATTGAAAATTTAATAAGCTCAGTCCCGTGGCTGCAGATGGAGAGACCTGGTGGTAATCCTGAATATGGAGATGAGAAGACTCGGCCTCGACCAGAAGGTCAAAACACACAGGATTGTTCAAACTGCTAAACCAATTAACCCACATGGCTCCAGGACTTTAACACAGCTTTTAATCTGAGACATGGAACAGGGTCTGCTGTCTTTAATAACACACGATCAATTCAACATTTACAAACTGATTTATGACTGAATGAATGATCTGGTTTACTGAGGGTTACCTGTGGAGTACCACAAGGCTTAGTGCTGGGCCCTAAACTGTTTTTACTTTACAGAAATGACACGTGTGTGTGTTTATTTGACTTGTATAAAGTAATATTATAAGTTATGTCTATATAGATGTCTCCAAAAATGTGTTGTCATATGAAATCTGACCGTTTTCCACCATCAGAGTTTTTAGTTTAGTCCAAGTGAGCACAGCAGACTGAATAAATATGGCAGCATTATGTTCCAACATGATAAGCGAGTGTGTAGATGGCGGTGGACGCTGTCAGCTCAGACACATCTGACCCTGGGGGAGATTGGAAAGGACTCTCTGCTCTCTCTGATAAGGCTTTGATAAAAAATATTCCAGATTTACAAGTGTACTCTTATTTTGTAGGAGAAAATGTTAATACAGAGCTGAGATTTATGTCTGTGTGTGTGTGTGTGTGTATTTGCACGTTCGCCCTTGTCTTTGTGAATGTTGGCACTAAACTCCACATTTTAGTGCAAAGTGCAAAATATCCTTCCATTTCCAAGAAGTCGTGTCACAGCAGTGTGTTCTGTACTGACGTAGAATTTAAATTCATGGTTTGCAAATTTATGTCTCACATTATCTACAGCTCTGCAGTTTCTCTAGATCATTTAGATTTTCCTTTCTTTTTTATTTTAACCATGAAAGAAATCCATCTGGTTAAAGCAAGGCAGGATTTTATGACAACCACAAAATAGTGAGTTTTTAGGTGTAACACCAGTGAACTAGTAGTGATTTAAATTGACTGACTGGTCATTGATCTGACTGACTGGAGTGATAGATATTTCTTCCATCACCATTTAATAGTTTAAGTGATTTTCAAATTAGTTCCCTTTAGAACTTGCTGGATGTTTCTGTAATACAAAAGTACAGTCTGAAGGTTAAAAGTTCAAATGGCACGAGAATTAAACTGGAGGGGGCACATTTTCAGATTAATGTCATGTTTACATACAAAACTATGAATATAATGTTAGAAAGTCTGAAATTTCCAAGAAAAACTGTTGAAATGTCCTGGATTAAAGATTAAAGTTACTTTAATGAAAACTTGATGGTTTAATTTGATTAATAAAATATGTTTTTTCAAGAAAAAGGCAGAATTATTTAGGATTAAAGTTTGAAATTGAAAAGAGGGATGTCTGGATATTCTCTAAGGTCAATTAAAGAGACATTTTTATCACCTCCTACTAAATCTAATTTACTGAGACATTAAATCTAGTGGCCTCTTGGGATTAAGATTATGCAATTCGTGACATTTTATATCTGTCTGGATGCACTTTATCATGCATCATTAACATGTCTTTTTCTTTGTTTTATTTCATAAGAAAAGACATAATGATTTAATAATTATAATATAATAAAAATAAATCCTAATCATATCATAAATAAAGCATTAGGTTGCATTTTGATGCCTTTAAACATGAAAACGTGCACCAGATTGTTGGTTATTCATTAACTAATTTTCTTAATTTTATTTTTTTCTGTTTTAAGAATTTCAAATTTCTGATCGTTTCATGGATTTTTAAATTCTTCTCCACATCTTAATGTATTTCTTTCATCTACACCATCAATAAACTGTCATAAAAAAAGTTTAAATGTAAAATAGATTACCGTCTGGTGCATCTAATTGAGAGAAGGAAAAGCGTGTTGAATATTAAGCTGGTATTAATGACTGCTTACAAATGAGGCAGCTGCTAACAAGGAGACATGAACATAGGTGTGACCTTGAGACTCTCAATCTGTCTGAAACACTCAGAAGTCCGTATTAGATCATGAGGTGAAAACTTTATCTGTAATTAAGTCGGGTGTTTCAGGACAAACTTTAATCCGTGAGCTTGTGTCACAGCAAGAAAAAACAAAATGTTACACAGCTTGAGTCCTCATCGTTCCTGCACAAACACTGAAACATCTCCCTGTTTTCGTGTCCTTGACTTCACTATAATTGGGGACTTGAGGAAGCTGATGAGCTGCTGTGATGCAGAGACCTGGATAATCCACGTGCTTCAGTAAAACCATGATAACTAGTCAGTCCATTAGAGAGGTAAAAAGAGCTGTTAAGTGAATGATGTGTAGCGAAGGCAGAGCGCGGTCCTGGGTCAGCCGGCAGCATCTGAGCGTTAATAAGGGGAGTAATTGAATTAGAGGATCAGTGGAGGCCTGCAGTGTGGGTGCCACACGGCTCTAATTTCATTATAAGTGATGTAAACATGGGGTTGGCCCCCAGCGCGCGGGGCCTCCAATATCAATACATGCACAAACACAAATAACACAATCCTGACATTAATTACACAGCTAATGTCTTTTTGTCTGGCGTAAAACCTCCCGTTGATGAAGGCTTTGTGTCAGTGAGAGCTGTACCGCAACACAACAGGAAAAATACATCCACTAAGTGATGCAAGAGTTGAAAGAGCATCACATAGTGAAGTATTCAAAGTGTCTGCTGCACAGACGCTCGGAGAACAACCTGTCATCTCCTAGCAGAAGTGGGATTCTTTCTCTGAAATGTTTATGTTTCAGGTGAAATCAAAGAAAGGCACACAGAGACTGACACAATGTTTTTAGTCCTGCTTGTTTAGATCACGACGGCATGTTTTTGAGATGCAATTGGATTTTTTCCAAACTCTGTGATGCATATTTTGGATTAGCATTCAAATAGGCCGATGATTCACTTGACCATCAAACTAAGTGCAGCTCAAGAAAGAAAGGACCTAGTGCACGCAACAAAATGCAAAAAAAAAGGATGTTTACCTGACCAAAACACAGACTGGTAAACAGAAACATTCAGTAGGGGATGTTTCTATCTTTGCAAAGCTTTATATAATCATTTTAAACAAAGAGACAGACTGAAATAAGAAGTGTTACTCATGTGGCACTTCCACTGAAAAGTGTTGCGTTACTATTTGTTCATGCTGGGCAGAAATGCTTTGTTCAGATCTGTTAATCCTTTAAATGTTCAGCAACAAAACTCAGATACAACTTTCCTCATGGCTGATCATGCAGCTCATGCCTGTTCTCCATGATAACATCTTAATATTTTATCAGACAAACACTGAATGCAACAAGCAGCCTGTTCAGTTACCCTTATAACCAGAAACCTTAGACCTTAGGCCCACACAACACATTAGAAAGAAGGTAAATTACATTGAATATAGAGAAACTCAGTCAATGTGAGAGCAATCATAGTCAAACTATCACTCTTTCACACATATTGGTGATCCCACTGCCTCCCTAATAGGCCATTTTCACACTTATTTTCATCATGAACTGGCAACAAGTGGTTGCAACTGTGGTCTGTTTTTATGCTAAAGCCACCCACAGGTAAGATTACACTGTAAGAGTGTGAAATTAATAATAATAACTTTGTGCATTCAGGTATGATCTACTTAGAGTTCAGAGGGAAGCAGTTAGCTCAAGACCCCTTTGATCACCTACTTCAGTTCTGATCAGATTTATGAGCTAACAGCTGGTCTGAGTGGGGGTCACACACAAAGTGGATTACTGCAGTCCTAAAGCAACTAATATCTCTAAAATATCACAGCAGTTCACGCGGACACTATAAACTTTTACACTGTTGTTCTATTTCTGTGTCCACTGTTGAAACGCTGAAAATGTTTTCTGATCTTCCTGCAAGTGGAGCTTCAGGCTGCTGCTGTTTGTGCTGCTAATAACTCCAGAACTCAGTCAAAACTGTGTGACGCGAAACTGATGGAATGATGACTCACGAGTTGCGGATTCATGCACAACGACATCCAAAATTGCAAGACTTTCTGCAGCAGAATAAGGACGATGCGTACCTGTTACCATTAGGTCTATGAGGCTCAGCACTGCCCCCTATCAGTGTAGCACGGTACTTTTTGACTCATCCTGGGCATTTTCACTCATTTATGACTGAAGGAAGACTATATATTTCACAAACATTTACCGGTATTAAATATATTACAGACTGTGTAACGTTTGCATGTTCAATACATGTGTAATCAAACATGCATGTTGATGATATAAAGAAACCGGGCGTGTGCCAAGTTATCCTGTAAGTTTAATACAAGATTTAAACTAAATGTATTAAAAATAAACTTTTACAATAATGTTNATGATGGCAGAGGTCAGTAATTTTCATCATAGGTACACTTCAACTGTGAGAGACAGAATGTGAAAAAAAATCCATGAATTCACATGGTAGGATTTTTAAAGAATTTATTTGTAAATTAGGGTGGAAAATAAGTATTTGGTCACTTCAAACAAGGAAAATCTCTGGCTCTCACAGACCTGTAACGTCTTCTTTAAGAAGCTTTTCTGTCCTCCACTCGTTACCTGTATTAATGGCACCTGTTTGAACTCATTATCTGTATAAAAGACACCTGTCCACAGCCTCAAACAGTCAGACTCCAAACTCCACTATGGCCAAGACCAAAGAGCTTTCGAAGGACACCAGGAAAAGAATTGTAGACCTGCACCAGACTGGGAAGAGTGAATCTACAATAGGCAAGCAGCTTGGTGTGAAAAAATCAACTGTGGGAGCAATTATCAGAAAATGGAAGACATACAAGACCACTGATAATCTCCCTCGATCTGGGGCTCCACGCAAGATCTCATCCCGTGGGGTCAAAATGATCATGAGAACGGTGAGCAAAAATCCCAGAACCACACGGGGGGACCTGGTGAATGACCTGCAGAGAGCTGGGACCAAAGTAACAAAGGTCACCATCAGTAACACACTACAACGGCAGGGAATCAAATCCTGCAGTGCCAGACGTGTTCCGCTGCTGAAGCCAGTGCATGTCCAGGCCCGTCTGAAGTTTGCCAGAGAGCACATGGATGATACAGCAGAGGATTGGGAGAATGTCATGTGGTCAGATGAAACCAAAGTAGAACTTTTTGGTCTCAACTCAACTCGTCGTGTTTGGAGGAAGAAGAATACTGAGTTGCATCCCAAGAACACCATACCTACTGTGAAGCATGGGGGGGGGGGGAAACATCATACTTTGGGGCTGTTTTTCTGCTAAGGGGACAGGACGACTGATCCGTGTTAAGGAAAGAATGAATGGGGTCATGTATCGTGAGATTTTGAGCCAAAACCTCCTTCCATCAGTGAGAGCTTTGAAGATGAAATGTGGCTGGGTCTTCCAACATGACAATGATCCCAAACACACTGCCCGGGCAACAAAGGAGTGGCTCCGTAAGAAGCATTTGAAAGTCCTGGAGTGGCCTAGCCAGTCTCCAGACCTCAACCCATTAGAAAATCTGTGGAGGGGGTTGAAAGTCCGTGTTGCTCGGCGACAGCCCCGAAACATCACTGCTCTCGAGAAGATCTGCATGGAGGAATGGGCCAAAATACCAGCTACTGTGTGTGCAAACCTGGTAAAGACCTATAGTAATCGTTTGACCTCTGTTATTGCCAACAAAGGTTATGTTACAAAGTATTGAGTTGAATTTTTGTTATTGACCAAATACTTATTTTCCACCCTAATTTACAAATAAATTCTTTAAAAATCCTACCATGTGAATTCATGGATTTTTTTTCACATTCTGTCTCTCACAGTTGAAGTGTACCTATGATGAAAATTACTGACCTCTGCCATCATTTTAAGTGGGAGAACTTACACAATCGGTGGCTGACCAAATACTTTTTGCCCCACTGTATATATATATATATATATATATATATATATATATTAGAGGTGGGCATAGATTATTTTTTTTAATCTAGATTAATCTAGATTAATTTTGAAATTAATTTAGATTAAAATGGCTCATTTGAATTCTGCCAAAGGGTTCATAATACCGGTATGTGTGTGCATTAGCATGAGGCTGAAGAGTCGTGATACTTCAAGTCTAGAGTTTAAGGTTAGTAACAGCTGATCCACTGTTTGGATCAGCTGTTACTAACCTAACCAGAAATACTAAACCTGTCAGAACTTCCCTCAGAATCCCAGACCTGAGTCACAAACCAGATGAGCTCTGAGCTCATTTTAACAACCTCTGATGCAGTAGCGTAGCCAGAAATAGATTTTCGGCCGGGCCTAATAAAAAATGGGTGGGCCCAAAAATGTAATTGAAAATAAGTGTATTTGTAAATGTCACTTCTGTTTAAGCAAATGTGTCTATACAGTGATTGTTTGTTTGTTCTGTGAGTTACGTTCTAAAAATAACCGACAGATGCGGTGAAATTCGCCAAGAATCAGTTTTATATTTTTACAATAATTCCAGAAGTTTGAAGGCTGTAAAACCCCTCACTACAAACTTTATACACTTCTCTCAGACAGGCATGAACATTTTCACACTGATCTCGTTTAAACACAACCTGACATCAGAACGGCTGAATAAATAACTTCATTGATGTTTCTGATCGCGTCTGAAGGACACCTGCTCGTTGCTGTAAAAAAAACACACACACAAAAAAACAGCTGATGCTGAGAGCTGCTCTGTGTTTATCACTAGAGGTCTCAATTTCAGCCCGATTAATCTGTGCTCTCTGATTAATGTCAGGCATATTCCTTCATACCAATACGTTAATTATTTCAGGTCAGACACAGAGAGAGAGAGAGGAAAAAGAGAGAAGCGGAGAGCGCACCGTTTGGAGACATCATGCTGCTCCATGGTTCTGATTCTGCAGTCTGTCAATCAGTTAAAAACATCTTTTCTACTTGTAAAAGTGTAGATTTTCATTCCCACCTTGCTGCAGAAAAGAAGCTCGTAAAGGGAAGGGAGCATAAGGGCGCTACTCATCCAGACTCTTGGTCAGCGCGCAAAAGGGAGTGAGGACGCACTGCGCTCCGCTCCATGGAGGAGATCGTCAGGACGCACTGCGCTCCGCTCCATGGAGGAGATCGTCAGGACGCATGAACACTGCGCTGTAAAAAAAAGTTTAAAGCATGCAAAGTTGCACAAAACATTCCGCGAAAGTACAAGGCTGCAAAATGTGAACTGCAAAAGAGAGACGAACCACTGTCAGAAACCGACAGAAAGATCTTTGAACAAAACATCTAAATTCCAAAGCACATTAACCCTGTAACACAGGACAGGTCCTCCGCTTTTTGTTTTTTGAAACATTTTGAAATGAAGATTTGTTTTGCCATTTCTTAAATGCTTTGGTTGACACAAGTCACAGCAGCATACGCACAGTTGCGCTGTTACCGTAGCTTGTCTGGAGAGTTCCGAAATTATTCAAAATAGCCAATGAGAGCAAGACTTACAAATGATGTAATAGTTATGAAATCACCACAACACATTCATGCTGTTGATGTCAAATTTACTCTATTCTGTTTCATTTCATGATGACTTAAATGAAATCCCTCAAAAATAAAACAAATATGTATAATTTTGTTGAGGAAGCCATTTGATTGGGTGGGCCCAGGTACACAGTGGGTGGGCCCAGGCCCACCCAGGCCCACCCGTAGCCACGCCCCTGNGGGTCACTTTATATAAAGCTGCTCTGTTTTCTTAGAATTTTGTGAGAACAACACTTTTTACCTAAAGCTGTAATGTGTGTTCACTCTTTATAAGGCGGTGTTCAGAGCTGAGAACAGCTGGGTTAGATTTTATAGGACCATAAAATGTTTGCAAACCTTTTAATTTTAAATTTTTAAAAATAATTTCTGGTTTATTATAGCTCTTTTCTGTTCATCGTTGTCCTTATTCCCATTGTAACAGTAGTTTTACTGGCTGGTGCCTTTTACAGAAACATGTTACTGTCCTCACCTTTGCACTGTGTGAACTCTAGAATGAGTGAAGGTTTATCACCTTGTTTTATTTATAAATCCTCTGGTTGTATGCACTCTGATGCAACCTCCAGTTTAACCCGTGCTCACGTGAAAACCCACATGTGATGTAAAACAGAATGATCTAGTGGCTGCAGTCAGCTGTGCATCCAAGGAAAAGACCATTCTAAGCATGTTTGTGCAGTTTGTTGATTAGATCTCAGTCAGAACACAACAGAGCTGCAGGCTAAATTAGATTTGTGAAGAATTGCTTAATGCTCTGTCAGTTTTTCCATTTTCACTTCACTTAGTCTTACTGTGCAGTTTCAGCGATCACTGATGCTACATTTTTTAAATCATAATTAGCTTTTTTTCACCTGTGTCTCACCTATTCCACTATATCTGTCCCTCCCAGTTCGTTAAGCTGTTGACCGTGGACACAGGGTCACTACAAGCACCTTGTTGCTCAGAAACAACCAAGGATGTGAGACCAGACCTCTCACAAAACAAATATAAGAGCTGAAAGAATGCAAACTGTGCAATTTGATGTAAAAGTTAGAAAAACCCAATTAATAAACCCATTTACGCTTTATTCTTACGTCATGTTTGGTTGCTCTGAGAAAGCAGCTGCTCGTGATTGAAATGCCGCACAAGCCCTGAAGACACGCTGACAAACTAATTATCAAGTAGGCCTGTCACACACAGGCAGAAAATTTAAAAATAAAGTTCACACCGCTCTCATTATGTAAACAATCACAGTTCGTGGTGCTAACCTCACACTCCAATAGACTACAGCTGGCGGACTGTAACACAAGAGGGTCACACTCTCAGTGTGAGACAAAAGGGTTCGAGGGTTGCGAAAGCCGTGAAGTGTGTCTGCGCCGCGGCGCGTTCGTGCATTTTATAAGCTAAAACAAGAAAATATGGCAGGAAAAATGTGTTGCAGGCAAACAGCTTTGTTAGCTGAACCGTCAGAGCCAGTTTCATCGTGCTTAGTTTGTTCATAATCACACAGACAGGAACTGTTAATGGCAACGCTTCAGTTTATGGTTTAGTCAAAAGATAGCATCCATAACATCGCTTTCTATAAACACAGTTTGTTTGGTGCTGAAGCCACACACACACACACACACTCTCAACTGGCTCTCTTTACACAAGCAGCACACTGAGGTCTAATCGATGGAGCTCATTCATATGCAGCTACAGGCTTCGGGGGAAACCGGGGGAATTACAAGCAGCCTCCGCTTTGAGATCTCAGCCTGCTGAAAGCTGGAGGAAGACTAAGACTAGACCTGCTGTTTACTGTCCTCAGCATCTTACTGGCTCCCATCAGTCCACCAGAAATTACAGCGCAACGGATAACAATCTGTCTCTGAAAACATCACTCTGAGATGGTTTCTACTACTGTCCATGAACACCAGTATGCACTAGAAAAACACTTTTCTGAAATATAAATAAATGAATATAACCTGGAGCAGAAAGTATGTTTCTTCTAATTTACTATAATTTCTAGTATCCCTGTATTTAAAATGGTCTAACAAAACCTTAATACTGAAGCTCATCAGATCTATGAACAAATAAAAAGAGTTTCATTATGTTACTCTAACAGATGAGTCTTCCTGAGAAATCAGAACCCTCTTCCTCCACCACTGGTATTAACCCAACCCCAATTAGTCCCCTGAGCTTTAACTCAACAGCTGGGAGGAAAATCACTCATGGGTTCAGAATCCAAAGCAAGGAGAAGAACATGAAATGGCTAAAAGCAAAGGCCTCTTCAGACGTCCTCAACGCCCCGTGGCCAAGTCCACCATCCTTACACCTCCTCACACAGAACACTCACCAGTAACTTTTGATGGAGCCTCTTCTGGTTCAGGTTCTCCGGGTTGAGCTGCAGAGCTCGGCTGCCGTCCTCTAGAAGACGAAGGTTGTCCACACAGTGGAGGGGCAAAACTTCATTTCTCAGCTGCAAAAAGGAGCACAAAGCTGCCGTCATCTAAAAAGTTTAAAATGAGCCAAATCAGATCATATATCACAGTTTTGTGATTTGAACTATATGTTTAAATATGCTAAATGTGTGCAACAGAATCCAGTAACAGCCCAGAGGAACCACGCTGGTGACTCTGTTCATTAACTGGTCGTCTGTTTGTTTGACATTCAGGTTGAACACACCTTTGTTTACTGACGCTCTGAAGCCTGCAGCTAAAAAAAGTCCATCACTTAAAGATAACACGTTAGCACTCATTCAGCCACATACTTACAAACCCACAAATGCATAAGATGCCAGCAAGCTAAAACAACATCCTCTCTCCATGTTCAACCACTTAGCCAGCAACCTTGATAGCACTACCAAAACCGCTTGTTATTGCCAAGCTAGTGAAGCTGGCTGGAAATAATAATGCCCACTGTTAAATTATTCATGGCTCCAGTCAGGTGGAACCAGATGCTGCTTTTGTGTCATAGAGGCAGAGCTGTAACTCGACTAAAGCTTAGAGGGCCATGGTGGAGGGGAGGACTTTGTCCAACGAGTCTGGATGCTGCTTGTGATGTCCTACCAGCCACTGTTCAGACGGAGGATCCAGGGGGGCGGGGCCTGAGGTGATGCTAACCGTTCACCATGTGCAGGTGCTGCTCGGTACCATTTGTACCCTATGTTCCTGAGTGTGCGCGGCCAGAATTTGACCTTTTCTATCTGTGCCATAATGCTGAATACTAATGCTATGTTGCTTTGCACCCGCCACTCATGGGAACAAGCAATGCTATTTTTAGCCTCTTGTCCCCAGCTGCATCTCCAACCCGAGGCCAACGAGCAATTAGTGTTTGTTTCTGATAGCAGCAGGCAGCACTAGAACCTCTGTAACCCGAGAAGACATCTGGAAACAGGCCGTCTACGTCCTGAACCTCACCAGGCCACAAGGCACGGCTCTGGGAGCAGTACAGTCCCTCCACCCGCTCCACCTCTCATCGGTCCTCACAAGCTCCCCTTCATCTGCTGCCATGCATATGAAGTATAATATGTGGTTTTCTTTATTAGCTCATAGAAACTGGTTAACAATAAAACATGTAGTTGTTATTTAAATACAAAGTAGACTTATTTTTGGATAAAACTCTTTAAAAAGTCTTAGTGTTAGAGATTCTAGTGCAGTCGCTGCTTCTATTAAGACATGATATTAAAAACTCTACTAAATGAAGAATAAAGATAGAGATGTAAAGAATCAAATCTCTGTCAAAAAGATAACAGTCTAATTTGGGAGAACAAAAGGAGACTTGTTATCATTTCTTTTTGGTTTTTTAAGGGCTTTGAAAGGTGTTTGACATGTGTGTGAGCTCTAATCTGGATATGTTACCACAGCAACAGACCCAGGTTAGATGTAAACCAGCTTCCTGCTGCTGAATACCCTGAAGTGAACCTGAAGTTGCCTCACTAAGCCACTAATCCCGCTTCAGGGCTCAGAATGGAGACAATAGATCAGACAACAAGCCCAGTGACCCAACACACCGTTTATAATCTACTGTTTAACACCGAATCACTCGTCTGCAGAACCAGACTGCTTTGTTCAGCTTCCTGCTGTGAAATTTCACCAGATTAGAAACAATTACATACATATAAACACACAAACACAAACATGTTGCTCAGGAGGCCATTAGCATCCCATTAATCATCCCCGGCATCAGAAACAAGCCTTGAACTGATTGGAACAGTGTGATGGGATCATAAAGAGAGCAATGAACCCCCAGCAAGGTGCAAAGCGCTGGATGTGTTTATGTTCAACATATAAACAGTTATAGTGTCCAACAAACCACTTCAGGTATTTAATAACCTAAAAACAGTCAGTAAAACCCACAGAATCAACAGAGAGGCAGTCTGAGATTAAACCTGTGGAGATAAGCTGTTTTATCACAAACCAAATCCTGACAAATATTCATCTCAGCCTGTGGATTTTAGCATATTTACCCCCAAAACCTCCACCTCAGGTGACTGTTTACCTATCAGAACAGATCCAAGCAGCCTGATCTAAACTCAGTCTGCTCGCATCCTCTAACGTTCTGCACATTGTTTAATTTTTATATGTGACTATTTACCTTAAGACACCCTGATAACAAATTAAAATACTTCTAAAACACACCTTTCCCACCTCAGACTGAGTAATAAACCCCAGCCCAGCTCCGTTGGTAAGGCTGTCAGTTTAACAGCACTTCAGAAGTCTGTAGCTGACAGAAAAATGGCCTCTGCCTCAGCAGCATTTTCTTAATCTAACCTTTGAGCAAAGGGTGCATGGCAGCAGTTTGGAGCTTGTTGAATTTGACAGACAGAAGATAAAATGATTTCCTGAGCTCCAAAATGTGACCTCAGAAGTCCACTGTGTGCAGCAGCCTCTCAGACTAAAATCAGAACAGCCCGAGTTTAAATTAAACTTTGAAACATTTCAACAATCTCAGACAAACCTGGATCACCCCTGTGTTTTTTAGCACAGAAATGCTGCCTCTTGATTCATAAAACAAAAAATGAGGCTCATATGAGATCCCTTCATTAATCTGACTCACTCTGATCATTTTCTTTGACTAACACCATGAGCACCTGGGTCAAAGTAACCTTGCAGGTAAATTGTTCTCAGCTACAGAGACCTGCTTAAAACTGTACTGGTTGGTCAAATGTCACAATCACAGGATGCAGTGAAGACAACACATCAGCTCCTGTTAAGACTGCAAACATACATGCATAAGTAATGTAAACATACTGAGAGGACAGGATCTAATCCTTCAGATCAACACTTCAAAGAAACGACACAACTCTCCCTTCTGTCTAAACTACATGAACATTTATTTGAAAAGTGAACACTGAAAATCTCTTTTCTACAAAAAAGAACACATATCTGGCTGAAAGGTGAAAAGATGGCATATTCACAAGAAATAACATCTTATAGAGACGTCCTCCATGTCCTCATATACATAACGTCTTCAAGGGTAGAATAATGTTTACTCCTAGTTCTTCATTTACTTAATCACAAGACAGACGGCTGACAATAAAGCTGTTGGTTCTTTCATTTCCAGAACATTTAATGAAAAATAAAGAAAGAAATATGAAATGAAGACGCTGCGCTAGTAAGTTTTAACTATTTATAGAAGATATAATGATATTATATGTTGCTATACTGTAGAAAATGTGTTGTTAGAAGCTAAGGGTGAGACTGTTAAGTTGACATCTGGGGTTTCTCTCCTGGGTTTGATCACAAGAGTGCAGAAAAGTGTGGGAGTGGCCTAATAGACCTCCCACTCATTTTTCAAAAAAAAAGAGAAAAGAACTCAGCAGCATAATTAAAAACTGAAAATAGTTTTAATTTACATTTAAATTATTATTTGTGTCCCTTTTGTCTTCTTAAATGACACCTAACCAATTAGCAACAGCTGTTAGCTCAGAATTGCTATGAGGATGCTAAATACTGCACCTATTGCACATCCCATAAAACTTTAAACAGTTAAACCTATTATTAATAACTCACCACTAATTACTCAGCAGGGCATGTTTGTGTTTTTAAAAAATGTAAATTATAATACAACATGATGTCAACCCACATTTAAAAAAGCACACCGCTTCAGCTTGTTTATCGCTGAGCTCAAGGGATTTGTTCTGCGTTTCTTGCCACTAGGTGGTGCTAATGATCCTCTTGAGCGACATGCATCCTCTTGTGGCTGATTGAGGTATTACACTATATGAATGCAGCAGATTTGATATTTTGGGACAGTATTAGAACCATTTAATGCACACAAACTTGTTTAAATGTAAATGTAAATAAATGTGATGTAAAATACTAGCAGTAATGCCCATTCAAGTCAAGTCGCGATGGCAGTGTGGGTTCAGTGAAAGAGTTACTGCTCAGGGGAGTCGGTATATGGCTCGTGTGCTGGATCTGGATCGCGGGACACCTATCGAGTAGCTCCATCTCATTCAGTTCAAGGAATTTTCTTCCTGATTACATAATTTTTACCATATATGGCAAATATGAGGAAGTATGGGGCAGATTTTAATTTAAAACATAAAATGTACAGTATTTAAAAATTGTATTGCTTGTTTTTTATATGATCACATAAATCAAATGGCTTTTAAGGTGGGTATTTATGAAATATGATGCTGCCAAAAAAATTTTATATAAATAAATCGCTGCCAAGTTTTCACATATTCTAGGCCCAGAAGTATCCTGGTCCTTGAGGACTACTCTCCTGCCAATTTTAGAGGTTTCCTTGCTTCAACGCACCTGATTTAAATGTTGAATTACCTCGTTAGTGCATCAGAAGACTCTTATTCACCCACCAATTCAGATCAGGTGTGTTTGTGCAGAGAAACGCCCAAAACATGCAGGACTGTGGTCCTCAAGGACCAGGACCTCTGTACCAGGCTGTGAAAATTAAACCTTATATAATTCAGTGTTTACTTCTAGAGTTTTCATGAAGTTTTACACCAGGAAATGGAGTCGCATCAGGACAAACACTTGTAAAATGAGGGGTTACATTTTTAAAAATCATTATTTGATCTGAATGATGAGGAGTGATGCTGATTTAAAGGGAAAAATATCAAAAATCACAATTAATAAAACTGTTAAAGCTTGATTTTGCATGAGCACATAAATATCCAAAAGGACTTTAACACTAGTATTCTAAAGGTGCATTAAAGGGTCAAGTAGAGCCAAGCAGAAAACACATTTTAAATGATTATGTTTTACCTTCACAATGAGCCAAGGTCACAATAACAATGATCCTTTAGTTCCTGAGTCCTCCTGTTCAACTCCTGACTCTCCTTTACAAACAAAAGAGTTCCCAGTACAACCAGTCAATTTACATCTATAGCATAAAAAGAAACCTCCATCAAATCTCAGTAATTAAAATCTACTACCAGTTTCACCCACATGTTTTATTTATCTTTTTTCTAGAGGAAGATCAGATCAGACTTTAATTCCACTCAAAGTGTGTTGGTTCAGACTTATTTTCTCACATTTAACCCAAAAAAAGCCTGCGAGTAGGGATGTGTTCAGCCCATCTGATGAGGTCTAAATTTAGTCCCAGCGTAGAGATTAAATCAGGCTGTTCTGCCCAAAACACTTTAAAAACTGGGTTTTGCCTTCCGGCCTTGAGACAACTCAGCCGGCCTTCACCTCACATCATCATGAACCCAGATCATGTTTAGTCTCAACGTGTGTTCGTCCCTCTACTCTACTCTCATGTCTGGCTCTACATTTGTCTGTCCTTTTTGTCGAGGTTGGAATTTTGCCGTCGCTCTATTGTTGTTGTTTTCATCAACAGTGCGATCTGATCCAATATCACATGATAATCTTGTATGGGTATGAATGAATCATTAACCATATACAGTACATGAGACAGAATCTGGGATTAGTTATCACTTGGCAGCCAACTCGTTTACTTCTGCTCCAGTTGGTGCCTGTTGCTGAGTGTGTGTTGAGCTCTCTGTGTGTGTTCTGGTCCTCTGAGTCAGGCTAAACAAAGCCTAGCTTTCAAGGTTTGATTGTTTTTGAACTAGATCTGAAATATCTCACAGTGGTTACACAAAGTCTGACTGTCAACATCTGTTTTAGGACTGAATTTAGACCGTATCTAACCCTAATCATGAATTCACATCAAACCACATTTAGTCCTAAAGCAACCAGATGGAGGATTAGGGTTAGTAGCTTCATCCAAAACCTGCCATAATCTAGTCCTATACATGTCTTCTGCCCTCATGTAGAGGATCTGCAGGTGGAAAGGGACAATATTATTTCTTTATTACTGTTATATTGTTCAAATAAAATAAAACAGATGATTTTATAGTTGTTATAGTACTAATGTAGCATGTATAAATTGAATGTATAAATTATAACAAGAAACACACACCCAAATGATCTAAGTTCTAAGGAGGAAAGAAGGTGAATTAAATACAAACCAATGTTTTCAAGAAAAAAATTTAACCGGCATTTAATAAACAGTCAAATTAAAACAAAACAACTAAATCCCAACAACACTGAAATAATTTAGTCCTATTCAGGTCAGTTTTTAGTTCCTTTAAAGTCCTTGAAACCCTTTGGATCTTCAGGTTAGTCCAACCCAAAAAAATTAGGTAATCCAAGTGATTTAAAATATAAAAAAAATATTTGATCAGAGTATTTAGATCTGATTTTGTTTCACTACCCAGGTAGTATGTGTTTGTTTCACTTGTGCAGAAAAGACTTCAGCTTAGCTGTGTTTGATGGGGTCCACTCCTTCATGGAAGGATGTTACAGCATTCGACCTTCTTCTGCTCCAGATCCACAGCTCCACGACCAGGCTCTCATCAAACTGTCCATCTTGAAATGAGTCCATCAAAAATACCAACCTGCATAAGCAGGGCTTTGTTAATCTCTCTTCAGATAAGAAACTCAATAATCAAATCTGGTTCAAATCATTCATATCAACAAACTAACAATATTTAGGTAATTTGCAGGTTCTTATACAGAATGCATTATTTACATGTGACATTAGCAATCCACATGGCAGTGTAATGACCCATTTTTCAACAGCATTAGCTATGTTAGCTATTAGCTAGTTTCTACAAATAAATTCTAAATTGTGTGCAACTTCACATTTTCCCCCAATTGGTTTTATCAGATGGGTCATTCTTAAGGTTTTCTCAAAAGTAATTTAACTCAAAAGTTTGAAATAACATCAGAAAACAGAATACAATGTAACATAGCTAGCAAAAAAATTGCTTAGCATTTTAGAACATGTCACTCACCGGAGAAAAGATAAAACCAAAAATGGGACAAGTCTCCTTCAGTCTCCCAGGCAATACACTTTGCTCTATAAACCAAAAATATACGGTTATGAGTAGTATTTAACACCTTTTTTCTGTGTTTTTGACCGTGTGCCTTATGTGTGCAGTCCCGCTGCCTTAAGGGAAGTAGATATAGCTGCAGGGCAAACACACAGCACCCTCTACTGGGCACAAACAGTACTACTCGTTTACAAAGCTAGAATATGGGCATGGCAACCTAATATTCTGCTAAATTTAGGAGGGTTACACCTAAATCATATTATTATTTTGTATTTAAGGATTTAAATGGTTTAAATCTTTGAGCTAAACTTTTAAAACAATTGGCTGAACATTGAGCTTTTCATATCTTAGGGCCAAATTTAGACATGTCCTATGTAATATCGAAAAATGTCGGTATCTGTTCTTGTATTGACACATACAACCTTTACATACCATGCACATATTTATACATCAAACTGTTTGACTACTTTTCCTCTCTCTCAAAATGTAAAAATATAACAAATCTGATGTATAGTTTTTGAGATATTTTTATTTATTTGGCACACCTTACATTAAAGGGACATGGGTCAAGATTCTAAATAAAAATAATCATGCATGTTCAGTTTTGAGTGATGAAGCATTTTAAACCAAAAAGAATGAGGCCACCCATGTATCGTTCCATAATCTTGAACAGGCTGTGAGCTGTAAAATATTCTGCAATTCGGAATCGAATTTCCCGCGCTGTCCTACGGATGTGATGTCAACTGACGCTGCCTGTGTGTTCTGGAAAACTTCAAAAATAATAAGAAATGTATATGTGGTAGGTGGCAGTATTGCACCGTTGTGTTGCATGCCAATGGCTGACATACTTCATCTGGACCTGTTGTTTTCCTCATAATACTGGCGTTATTTGGGCAGCGGCCATGAAGCTGATAACCACTCTGATGGATTACAGGGTTTCATAGAGCTACAGGTGCTGTTATAGATGAGCGCACAGCGACCTGTGAGTGTTACTGGGTGTCGGGACTCGGCCTCTTCATCCCCAACTATTTCCCTCTCCTCAGTCTGTTTACAGTGCATCAAAGGCGGCCGTGCTGAGCACGCTGCTCCCACTGGTGTTAGTGAACGCAGCCTTTTGGGGAGAAGAACCATTGAGAACACCCGACTGACTACAGCTTTCGCTCGGCATTCAGTTCAGTGGCAGCAGTTGTCGCTGAGAAAACGGTATGTAAACTGGTTTGGGTAGTTTGAACGTTGGACTCTCGTGAGTAGTGCAAAGGTATTGATAACTTTGTGTTTTTAGGACATCAATGCTGATGGACGCTGGACCGTCTCGTTCTGCGTGACTTGTCTGTGTAACAGGGCTACGCAATGGAAGTCGGACCAGTGGAGAAGCGAGACGGGCAGAGGAGCAGGACCTGATCCTCAGCTGTTGACTGTTGTTAGCTATCCAACTCCCCTGGGAGCCTCTGGGAGTCGGACTATTATGGTGACGGTTCAACTGAGCCATAACCTTGTGTGTGTGTGGCGCGGGGCATTGATTTACCATATTTCCTTTTGTATTAATAAAATGTATTTTTATTTATGGAATCATGTCTCAGCCTGCCTTTGGTTGAACCCTTATGAGATGAACTAGTGAGAAGTTTGTGCGTGCTCCTGTTCAAGGCTGCAGTTATTCGCAGCGTCGTGAGTTTCATTTCTTAAAGCTGCCTTCAGATCCTTTAAATCCTGTGGCTTCAGCATTTCCCAGCCAACCTTGAACAAAACATCTATCGGCGCACACTTGATGACATCATCAAACCATGTCATTACTAGCAGCAGAACATAACATGTAGGAGAACTCTGCAACCTGTCTTTGGTTTGGAATTATCTCAAAGTGTCTCCGGACAGTAAAATTTCCATTTCTAATGACTGTAAAGTGGAGGTTATGGGAGGAGGAATCGAGATGTGTCCCTCTTTTTTTTTTGAAGAGGATTTGAAGCAGTTGTCCTATTTTGCACAGATAATAATTAAAGTTTAGGTATGCATGATAGGAGGTATGGGATGTTGATTTTCTTTTTTAATGAGGGGTACCCCGCTTATATCGGAATCAGTTAATACGTATATGTGTCGGAAATTAAGAGTTAGACAATATCAGATATCTGTAAAAAAGAAAAAGAAAGACAATGTCGAGCATCCCTTATTATTATGATTTTTCCTTTAATATTAATTTTATTATTTTTATATCATTATCACTGTATAACCGTTGTTGCCCCAAATAAATTTTAAAAATCCAAAAAGAACATTTTGACGGGTTGTTGCTTGAGGTGGACGTTGGTTTCTGGTAATTTTAGCATCATATCTTTTTAGGTAGAAATCAGACAAACAAACTCCAATTTCCCCACATGTTTTTCTTGGTTTAATAAAGGAAATGGCACAAAAAGATATTCAGAATGTGGATGTTTGTCATGGTAAATCACTGGTCAGTCTCACCTGATGCACGACTAACCTCCAGCTGATTTAATCACTAAAGCAGCGTTAACATCTGAAACAGTTAACAACCCTGATCAACTCTAGAAACGATCAATTATGAATGCAATCAGATTCCTGAGTTGATTACTTTGGTCTAACCTGCAGCGATGTCAGCAGCCAGTCAATCTGTCAACCTGATGACAGCTGAAGCTACAGATCTACTCCTGTGGGAGCTCTTTGACATAACCTAAACATGAAGTGAATGCCGACATGCTTATGTAAAGAGACGAGGCCCAATGCTCACACACTAAACACATCCACAAACAGCATGTGAGTCAACATGATCTAATCTGAAGGCTTAACAAGAAAACTTACTACCATTAAATGGAAACACCCTGGGGACACATTAGAGGCGTGCTTTGTGAGGCACAGGACGGCCTGATATTCAGAGATGTGGACGCTGACAATCAGAAAGCACTTTCACTCCGCCGTCACTGAGTCTCCTGGAGCCATCTTTACAGCGGTTCCCAGTGAAGACGGTGTTATGTAACAGCAGTCGTGGACGGGCCCTGCTGTTCATATCACTAATGCCTCACACTGTGGCAGGGTCACGTGCTCTATCCAGGCCACGTCCAGGCGCCAGCAGCATCAGTGTTCCAGCTGTTACTACAGCCTAGCTTCAGTCACTCAGGAGCACGCTGAGCCGTGCCCTTCTCACTCCACTAACCCTCCACTGAGCAGCCATGTTCAGCTCCATGTGTCTCCACCCCACCAGCACAGGAGGCACTTCAGGCCCCCCAAAGTAACACACACACACACACACACACATACTGCAGCTTAAACTGAGAAAACCAATCAACACCATAAAATGCTCAATTTGTGGTTTAAATATTCATTTTCCTGCACCATCTTCAGAGGCTGAATGTGCTAAACTCACATCGTTCAGTTTGTCTTTTCATCAACAGCAACCAGTAGATAAAATGAGGGTGATAATGTTTTTGCCTGTGTGTATATTTAATGCAACCGTGTGTTGACCAAAACAATTTTACTTTAAAAGATTTTTTTAATCCACAGCTTTAGGTTCGTCTGTAATAAACAGAACTGGATTGATTATTGATTAGAACTTCTTTATTCCTCATAATAATTAACTTAAAGCTACTCCCCAGTACTGGATGTCCCTCCCTCCTCATGCCCTGCATTCACTCAAACCACACCCTCTCCAAGTCATCACTAACAGCGCCGTCTGTCTCACCGGAGAGCCGACACATTTAGGTTTTGAAAGATGAATACTTGTCTTCTGTGCATAGTGAAGATAAAAGTGACTCGCCGGCAGCTCAGGGATAACCAGTGGAATGATGAATGGCCGCGCCTGCTTGTCAAGGTGGGCAGGATGAGCTACAGTATGAATGAGAGTTTAGCGCCCGAGTACTCCCTCACATCAGAAGGTGTGAGACGAGCCTGACAGGCCTAATTATGAAAGCTCTTTAAGTGATTGGCCTTGGGAGGCGTCGGATGCTGCCTCGCTCTTGTTCAAACATAAAAAACACCAAATATAATCTCACTAAGAACAATCAGAGTTCAGTCCTGCTTGTCTGTTTCCTCTGCTCTGATCTACTCCCATGACTGCCACCTATAGGACCAGAGTCAGCTCTGAAGCAAGTGGCAAAATATGTTTTTAGATGGTCACTTTGATCCTTCATGAGAGGCCTCCCTCATGACACGTTATTAATGATACACACACCAACACAGCTCGTTAACACACACAATAGCACCGTGTTAGCTGTTGATTTATTGATAACAGTCTGTTGGTGTCAATTAATATCCTCTACAGTCGTTAAAAAAATCCATTGGAGCAAATTAATGGATTTCAGATCACATCCAGCTCTATGACTTATCCTAACCCACTTAGGGAATCCACTGCATGCTTAATGTACAGGAATCATTTATCTAAGAGAGCCAAGATCAAACCCCCAAAAACACGCTATAATACACATGGATGTTAAACACACTGTGGTAACTAAACCGCCTATTTATTGAACATGCTGCCGGATGTTTTCTCTCCGGACAGCAGGCTGAAACAACATAAAAACACAGCAATGAATTCCTAATGCATGCAAACGATGCCTTATGTCCCCTTGCTCCTCTCTGGACAGTCAAAGCTGCACTCCTGTGCAGAACAGCTCAAAACAGGCTCATTCATCTCTCAAGAAACGCATATGTGAGTGTGTGAGAGGCAGCAGGGTGCATTTCAATTACCTGTACCACTAAGAAATGTTCTGATCATCCTTTTCCCTACAGCAGCAGCAGCAGCAGCACGGGGAACATACAGCAGAGTCAGTACAAAAATCAGTAAAAACACACACAGCTTGACAGCAGACAGTAGATGGTACATTACCTTCGCAGAAAGCACCGATGAAATGGCAGGTGATTCCTACTGTACTGTAAGGACGGGAAAGCAGCCAGCAGCAGAACCAGGACGATGGCTGTGGAAGCTATGTTGCATAAAATGGTTCATCAGTGCTCGGCAGAAAGAGGCACAGCCAGGCAGCTCAAGGAGAGAGAGAGAGAGAGAGAGAGGGAGAGAGAGGGAGAGAGAGAGAGAGACAGCCAGAGAGCATCGCTCAGCTCAGCTACCGAGGCTGTGCAGCAGAGCACACACATCAACACGCCCCCTTCCTTTCTCCCTCACTTTCTCTCTCTTTCCCTCACACACACACACACACACACACACACACACACACACACACACACACACACACACACACACACACACACACACACACACACACACACACACACTTAGTCACACAGACTCAAGCATGCAGGGGTGCAGAGGCAGTGCAGTGTGCAGCAGCACTGAGCAGTGCTCCCTCTCCAGGATGCCTTTGGTCTCCTTAGATCAGAACTGGTCATTCTCTGTCTTATTCTCAGCAGTCACAGACAATCCTGTCAATGAACGCTTCCAGAAACGAGCTCCAAAGCTCTGCCTGCTCACCTAGCCGCTGCTGATGAGCATCCATGATTGAAGCTGGCAAGGTCACGCGAGGTCCTCTGGCATTCCCCCCCAATCTGTGCTCCCAGTTTGGTTGCAGCACCTCTCTCAGCCTCTCTGGTTTTTTGCAAGCTGACATGGGGACAGTGCTTTGCCCCGTCATGGGTCATTATGCCACACAGGCTCCCTGGAGGCTGGGCTTGTCAAACCCTCACTCACTGCACAGTGGGCCAGACCAATCAGCTACCACAAACAGCCCCAACATCATCATCATCCAATCTCAGATCAGGAAAGTGCAGAAGGGTATTAAAGAGGATTATTTGGGCCATTCGGGTGTGTGTGTGTGTGTGTGTGTGTGTGTGTGTGTGTGTGTGTGTGTGTTTCACTATAGAGATGTGGATTAGAGCAGAACAACATGTACAGTGTGGCTGCCCTCTGTGGCTGACAGCGGTGGTGCATTACACTCTGAGACAATCATAGAGGAGGAGCAGGGCCCAAAACAAATGAGCCTTCCTGGTTGTTGACGCCTAGCAACCACAGCAGCTCCCAACCTTTGTTGGAGGCCTTCCCTCCCCAGATACACAGCACAGTCCCAGTTGAGAGCTTACATTGCACAGCATTTCACCAAGCCTCAACATCCCACATGACTGATGTAAAATGCTCCCACCCATGTTGTCTACCTGCTGTGTAAACACTAAATTAGGAGGTACTGGGCTCTGACACTGAGCAGGTGTTACAGCTTCACTTTACATCCACTCTAAGGTCATTACTTAGTGGGGAAAGAGGAAACAATGACAAAATTGTAATCACACTCATGCATTTATGTGTTTTAAAAAGAAGATGTGCTGCAGCAGCTCTTGTGTTCTCCAAACAACAAGGATGCTGTGGATCCCTGAGTACCTTAGAGTATCAGAGGGAGCCAAACCTGTGCAGACAGCTGTCAACAGATGTCAGAGGGCAGGACAGGAGCTCCAGGCCCGCCTCAGCCACACGGACTCAGACACATTTGGAGGTGTAAACAACTGCTTTGACATTGCCTTTAGCGAAGGCTTCTGCATATTCACTGCAAACCAAGTGTGTCGCTGCAGAAACAGGACAAAGAGCTGAGCTCATCTTTAAAAAAAAACTTTAAAGATCAATACTGGTAAAGATGGACATTATTTATATTGTAAATTGATACCTGCTTTATATAGCAGACGATGCTAGAGGTCAGGTGGTTTATTCCCTTCTGCAGCTCCTCTTCCTTAAACAAGAGCTTAAACGATGCTCCTAATTGCTGCAGACCAGTGAGTCTGACTTCAGTCATTTAGAAGCTCTTTGTACGGTAGGTCCTGCCCTGCTTCATGCTGAGTGACCTCAGGGTAAATGTCAACAAAACTCAGCTCAGACGCTCTCATATCTACATCAAAGGCCTCTTTCACATGAATGTTTGAAAGAACCAAGATGAGAACTACACTCATTTTTCTCATCAGAACCTGAAAACTCTTACATGTCAGACCAAACTCCTGCTAATGTGTTGGCAGATGCTTAAAAAATGGTACAAACTGTCATCACTCGCCTCAACAAACATGTCCAGAAATCCGTCACTATACACAATAATGTGCCATCACAAAAAAATGAAAACACACTGAGAACACCAGTGACTGCAGGAGTTTAGTGCTGCAAAACATTTTACACCTTGGAGCACCCCAAGGCTTTAGGGAAATATACTGTGGACCAATGAGAAAACAGCAGAACCATTCCTGTTCCATCTGGAGTAAAACCAGTCAGACACGGTGGTGGTAGTGTGATGGTCTAGGGCAGACCTGGATGAAAATCCTGGAGGAGAGTATCTGACCTTTGAACCTAAACAGGCCGTTCATGCATATTTACAGTAGTTGCTTGAAATAATGTTAAAATCAGCTGTTAAATGTAGGGGTTGATTATCAGGTTGGTTTGGATGAAATCATCATTTGAAAACTACATTAATTATTTACTCAGGGTTTTTTTTGTGTGTCTGATTCTGAAACATTTAAAGTGACAACAAAGAAGAAACAGAAGAAATCTGTTAGAGGTAAAAACCTTATCCAGCACAAAAATTAAAGCATGCATTAAGGAAACACTCAGAATGAGGCTACTACAAGCAACACCACACGTTTTCTGTGTGAATTGAGGAAAACGCTTCAGACTTTCATGAGACAACACCTGCAGGCAGCCAGGCCTGTTCTCAGTAACTCACTGTTAAAGGCAGGGAGAAGATAAAGGAGGGTGGGTTCAGCTGCTCTGGACATTTCATCAGCTACATGCAGCAGACATGTTCAGCAGCAGCTTCCAGATGAGAGGAGAAGAGTAGGAGAAGGTTTTAGACCTGAAGACAACATTCCACAAGAGCATGTGTGTTGCCCTCCTCCAGCTCATGGGATCTCAAACATGCTATAACACATGAGCATCACTCCCTCCGTCTGTGGATTTCATGAGATCTCTTATGTGTGTTTAGATCATTCGGGGTGTTTAGGCAGAAAGCTGACTATTTAGAAACAGCTGACTGACTTTAATCAGAAGAAATCACAGGTTAAAGGAGTTTTTCAAGCTCTTTAAGCAGTTTTTTTTTCTTAAAAGGTGTAAATGAACCCATTTTTGAGACTTTATGAACATGTTTAGCTGCAGCTGGAAATGCCCCAAAAAGTTGTTTAATATAACATTTCATTACATCAAAACATGTTGGGTGATTGTTTTTATGAACAAATACACATTACAGTAAATACAGTGAAAATAGAGTACAAGAGGTAGAAACAAAGGCCACATAGTGTGAATCAGTTAATGGTGGGGAGGATGAAAGGCCACGGCTAAGAGCTGCAAACCGAGGTCAGATTATGACTCCAGGCATCAACTGGTGCTGATCCTGCCCAAACATAATTAAATCAATTCCTTGAAAGCTTAACACACAACGCTCACCTTATCTGTGCCTCTCACCCGACTGCTCTTCTTTGTCGTGGCAACCCTTTGTTTCTGGCTCAGCACCATTTCCCTGTGAGGTCTGAGGAGCTTCTCCACCACGCAGGTCTTCTGGCAGCCCATTGTTCCCTGCTGCATGGGAACAGACTCATCAGTCACATTATACGTCTCAGTGATACTTCCTGTTTGCTACGAGCAGTGAAAACCCACCATGACAGAACAGTTTGCATGCTTCCCCCAACGCTCGTCATGGTTAGCAGCGCAGGATGACGTCATAACTCCAGCATGCTCAGATTATAAATATCTGTTTTCTGCAGAGTTACATAATAAAGGATGCTGGATTATTGTCAGCACAGGGAGACACAAAGGATGACAGCTGCCACATGAAATACAGGGGAAACAGACTGCAACTACTTTTCAATAATTATAAAACAGTCAAGAAACTGGAAGAAACAAAAAGCATAGTTTTAGTTATAAAGAGCTTTTCTTTTACAAGCTCTTTACAAAAATGTTCTGCAAAAATCAGGAGCTTGTTTTTAAAGTCCTCTTCTTCCCAGATAAAAAAGGCTGGTCTTTATTGGAGCAGATCTTTAAATTGAAGGTTCTTATTGATCCTGTAATTGTGATGCACAGTAGCTGTGGGCTATAACGTGACTACAGACTAATGACACCCTGCAGAGGTCCAGTCATTGAAAACAGTCTCCACTGTGTCATCCGTGATACAAGACTACACTATTAGCTCAGGAACTTTTATTTACTGTCAGCTCCAATTTCAGTAAAGCCGAGCCACTCCACGGTGTGACGTCATTCAGTCCATTATAAGACCAGAAATATTATATATGAGTAATACAAAACAACAACACTCAGTTAATTATATGGTTACCACGCAGTCTTTACAATTAAATAATTACTGTTTAGTAATGTATTCATGTATTTATTTATTTTATTCATATTGTGAATAATAATAATAAACTGACTGTCTGCTGACCAATCAAAGTAGATCCAGTTCCTGCTGGTCCTGTCACAAACATGAATCAAGTTACTGTTGAATTAAGTTGTAATATCCTTCAGCCTCCACCAGGGGGGACTGCAGCTCCATCAGCCATCCATGTCCCAAACCCCATAGTCTTTATTTCCACTGCCTCCATCCGACAGCTGAGTCAACATTCAAACTATGTTTAGCTGTTTCTCTTTATTTGCTTTTGACACTTTAATTTTTCAGCTATTTCTGCAAATTATTAGCCAAAACATGCAGCTCAGTCACCTGTAGGAGCGGTCATCTTTAGGCTGATGGAAACATTCCCATCATAGACACTGTGTCTGTTAGAGGGACATCCTTTAAGACAGGCATGTCCAAAGTGCAGCCCGGGGACCACTTGCGGCCCTCTGAGTGATTTTCTGTGGCCCTCCACTGCATTTCCAAAATGGTAGAATTTAGTCCTTTTTAAACGTAAATGTTTCAGTTCAAGCTGAAGTATTAGTTTTTCATTACCCAGGTTTATTCTCTTAATTAAATTTCCTAGTCAGTAGAACCACAAACACTCTTACTAAACAGCAGACGTGATCTGGCTACATCCAGCTGCTTTACTGAAGAAAGAGGGACCCAGATTCCGTTCTTGTTGCTGAAAACATACTAGAATTTATTTTCAAGAAACTATAAAACAATTAACCAATCAAACCCAGGGAATTTGATGCTTTTCTTTTACTGAAGCAAACATATGAGACCCTTTTATTTTTGAGCAGTAAAAATCAGAAAATCCCTCTAAAAGCATTTTTGCATTTTTAAAATAAAAAAAAAAATGAAATTTATTTGGCCCCCAAAGACTTTTAACTTGGAGATTTTGGCCCATATCTTGAAAAGTTTGAACACCCCTGCTTTAAGATGAACGCTTTATGTTTCAAAAACCATCCTTCAGCTAATGTGAAAGTCTGAATGAAGGCATGTACGAAACTTTATAATGAAATCATTTATTTTAAACCATAACTGATGTATGAATACATGTAGAAACAGAATCATCCAGATTCTGACTCAGTCACTAACAAAGACACTAAATATGACTGGTTGAACTATACACATTACTCAAAAGTTAAAGAAACAAAGATATATTGTCAACCTCAGCTCTGAGACCCATAGAATAATAAATCATGTTGGGTCTTAGAATATTATTTACACATGAATCCACACCTGGTCGTGGTTTAATAACAGTCATCTCCTACTTTGACACTATGATGTCTGAAACACACGAACAGATAAGGACGTCCACTTCCTCTGTGCGCCTCTAAAGTTTCCTCTGATGCATTTTTAAACAGGGGGAGACGAGAACTCAGGTCCAGAGACCCACTTTCACTTTCTCCACTGATCTCGTTTAGTTAATTACATGAAAATCAAGCGCTTTGTGCAAAGTGCTTATTAGATAAAGTCAACAGAATCCTTACCTTAAAGTCAGCATCCAAAAGTCTGGAAAGAAAGAAAAGAGAAAGGACCTCCAATTCTGTGCCAAAGACTCAGAGATCCTTCATTTAAATCACACAGATCGAGTGATTTTAATTAGTTTATTTTGATCATACTCAGTATAACAATACAAAAAGAGCATTCACTGGAGATGATTTGCTTTTTAAATTTGAATGCAATTCAGCTCCAGTGTATAAAATACACAACATGACAAAATTCTCTAGTGTGCTCTTGAAACAATCCTTAAAGAGTACCACGTTACTGCAGCACGTTTTATCATCAGCTGTTTCAGTCACCACACACAGGGAAAGGCATCGGTTCATTTCAATAAGTTACTGGAGCGTCAGGGAGAAAAACTCCCCCAGCAACCACCATGATCACGTCTGTGATCGAGAGGCACAATCAACTAGGAGGATTACAGCGAGTCGTTTCTTATAAATATTGAGTTTACAATCAGTTCAGTTACCAAAGAAGGTGACACTTGAACACAGACAGGGAAAAGGAAAGACTTTTATATCAGAGTCTTACTAAAATGACTAAAAGCTCTCAGTGATCGTTTTCTGACTTTATGTCTGACATCATCACGGAGGAGTTCTGGTCCACTTTTATTTACAGCATTGCTTCCGTTCATTGAGGTCTGAGGACGCTTGTCTCTGTTCAGCTCTCTGAAGGTCCAGCAGGTGGAGGTGGAGACGTTGGACACCAGTCTGTTGTAGATCTGCTGCTGTTTGGGACGTGGTTCTGGTTTATGGTCCAATCTCAGACAGATGGACTCATATTAGACTGTAGATCTATAATATAATATATCTTTAACCTTTGTCAATTGAGACCTGTAGGTTTTGAGCTCCTCTTGTATTTCTTGTATTTTCTGTCTGATCTTGGGCTGAATTCTCAGAAACATATTTTTTAATGTCTTTCTAATAAATATGAAACTGTAACCAGAATCTGATGAGCTTAATATCTACGTAAAACATCCTGCAGAGGAGGAAACACCTAACACAGGAAACAGACGGTTACAGACATAAAACAGCAGTGTGTAAACCTGATGATCTGGCAGGAGCTGCTCCAGTGAGGTCTGATGTTAGTCACATACTATACTCTGTGTGGTGCTGGGTGGAGAAGGGCTGTCTTATTGTGACGTTCATCACTGTTTTCTGTGAGGTTGTGAAGGAAAAGTCCATTACCCAAAGACTCCAAGTAATATGATGAGTAGAAGCAGGAAACCTCCACACACAGCGAGGTAGAGAAGTTTCTGTCAACATAAGAAGTCAGAGTAACTGAGCTGCTTACAGATCCTTCCACAGATGAACGGATTAATAAAGAGATGAGTGGATGGATGGATGGAGTGTTGTCACCTGTGTTGTTAATCAGTCTCACACAGGAGGTTTAGTTAGTCCGACGGAAAGGCCCACGATTAGCGCGATGACAGCAAGCAAGATCAGCAGAGCAAAGGCAAGGATGATGTATTTCTGCCAAGGCAACAAGAAGTCAATCTACACTGAAAAAAGTAAACATTGGTCTAACCTAAAAAAACAGGGGTCTAACGTAAAAAAATTGATGTAATCGGTCACAAGTAATTCAATTAGGTTTATCCAAGTTAATCTTTTTAGTTTACTTTGAACAAACTTAATAAATTAACTTTGAAAGAACGTGAATAAATTACATGTGACCGATTACATAAATTTTTTTACGTTAGACCCCCATTTTCTTTTTTCAGTGTATGACCTTTATAGAAAGACAGGTGTAGTGGTCACATCTCAAACAGAAACTAACCCTCCGGGACTTCTTCTGGTACCTCACAGCCTTCTTAGTCTCCTCTTTAGCTCGACAAATGTACTCCGCTGCATTCGACACGTTGTTCTCAATGTTGTTAACCATGTCGCCCTGCAAAAGGTTGAATTCAATGACTTGTTTTTATCTATACTCCTGCCAGGTGTGGCATTAAGGTTTGTTGTAGTTTACCTGAGTTTCCACCAGCATCGCCATGTCCATGAACATAGCATGAAGCTCTCTGATGCTGGACTCCAAACGCATGATGTCCTGGTGACGTGACTCTATCTCGTTCAAGGCCTGACGTGTGATCTGAGAGTCGGAAATAATCTGAGAGGAAGGTGGACAAAGGAAGATCATTTAAAAATCTGTTTCCATTTGTTTAGGAAAAAAGTAGATGATGCAACCCCACGATAGATGACTGATTTGAGACCAATTCATTAAAAGCATTAATGAAAACATTAAACTTTATCACACTGAAACAGTTAAGGTGGTATTTTTTGCTCAAAATCTCACAGCCTGAATCACTCAGCCTGGGTTTGAACGTCACTTTGGAGACATGTTTCACATGCAGCGTGAAGTATAAGACATGACTGCAGCAAACTGTGGCAGGTGAGCAACCCTAACACAAATGTTCTTGTTGCAAATGACTCAAATAGTCCTCATTTTGTCTCAGTTTGTTTGCAATTTGCTCACCAACCTCCTCACTTTTCTCACTCTGTCAGACTCACTGAAACCAGATAAAAGGATTTCTGAACGGTTACAGATGTGATCTGCAGATATTCAGAGAAAGCCTTTATCTTAAATTTTTGAACATGTTCAAAGTTCCAGTACGACTCACGCACGAAATCCAAGAACCCTCCAAACGTCTGGAGACAATCTACAAACTCCCTCAGGAACACCATTAATTTGTTGCCATCAGTCTCAGCCTATTAAAGAGCGTTAACTCATCAACTATAGGAGAAAACATACATCAGATGTGAAGATTGAAGGGTTTCCACTCTCCAGCATGTCCTCCAGCTCTTCATTAGTGGTCACTCTTCCAGCTGTAATAATAAAAAAGTGAAGCTTTCTTTAAAAAGTCTAAATGTGCTGTCATTTTAAAGCTTTTTGCACCTGTTTGTTTGTTTCCATGTGGAGGTTTTAGTGGGAATATTTTAACATGTCGTTGGGAGCTGCAGTAGCTACGTTTTCATTAATATTTAGGTCTATTTTTGAATCAATGTTGTGGCGGCAGAAGCATCAAAACCATCACACGCCTGTTAAAACAGCTCACGTAAACCCTGAAATTAAAAGTTCTGCACGTCAAAGACTTTTGGTAACTATGAACAAAAATGTCTACTTTCATTGCTTTCATTGTTTGTTGATCATTCTGACCAAGTCTGTACTTATTTTAGTCTCCAGGTTTAGAGCTGTCTACAGGATGAAGGAAGTAGTTTCACCAGCAGCTGAAACTATCAACAGAACGCTTTGCCTCCTGTTGTGTAACGCTCTCCCTGGGGAGGCAGATCTCTGTGCAGGTGCTTGTTGTGTCACACACCTTTAGCGATGGCTATTCCTCAGAGAGACAAACCCAGCAAAACACACCTCTGACTACTGAGGCACTAACAACATGTGAAGAGTTTCAAAATGACTGATTGAAACACAGATATATAGTTTTTTTTTTATTTAGAGGGTGAAGTTCTGTTCCTCTGCCCATTTCCTCAGCAACACAAACACCAGGACACGTCTCCGGTGTCAGTATCAGCCATGGAGCCTCTCATTAACTCCACAGGGACTGAAGGAAAGCAGACTTTTTGCATTTCACTGTCGTCTCATGTTAACCGTACGAGGATCATAATATAGACGTCAATCTGACACACTTCTTTTCAACAAAACAACTCAAACACGTTCCAGAGAAATGATGACGTTTGTGTTCTATCAAGTTGATTAATAAGGGTTATAGTATTAGATAAAGTAATAATAGCATGATATTGTTAATGTGAGGTCATAAAGTATACATTTTTACTCAAACATTTCTATATTTTGGGGATTTTTAATTGTTTTTTTTATTCAGTGCATGCTCTGTAAATATAGGAAGAGGACCTGCTAGTCAAAGAGTTGAATTTTATTCAAAAGAATGAGGTATTTGCCAGTACAAACCAGCGTTTCTACGAGACAGAAGATGAGTTCTGAGTGTAATCACTGGATGTTCATCTACTGACTAAATCCTGGAGTCAGACCCAGTCAAGGTGGCTGTGACTCGGTCAGTTAAAACTCGAGGTGAGAGTCATTCAGAGTCGTACTCTGAGCACCAACAGACCAGGTGAGACTGCACCGATTCAAGCTTTCACACATGAGATGATCTTAGTGTAAACCTCTGAGTGATAAGCTTAATTCACCTCTAGATTCACATGTATTTTACACACAAGCTGAAAATGTGCCACTAAGTTCGAGCCTACGATTGATGATGATGTCGTTTCTTTAAAAATAATTAGGCTCCACATTCCTGCAGACTCACTTATTTCCAGCTGCCTCTGGATCCTCCCTTTGCTCCGCTCCCGAAAGGACACTTGAGTCTTGTTGTACTGAGTCATGACCTCTACGAACTTCCTTGATAGCACGGTGTGCTGAGAACAAGTGAAAACACGCCAGCAGAGCCTGAGAATGTGCTGCAGGCTCTTCAAAAACAAAACCTGTTTAGAAGGTTAGCGTGAACATTTCCCAGGTGGTCTCACCTGGGTTCTCTGGATCCTGAAGTCAACAGAAGACCTGTTAGCAGCGTCGTCTTTTGGCATGCTTTGCTCCATGGCTTCACAATAGATAAAAGATTACAGACTGACCAGCTTCAGACAGCATGGATGTTTGTCATGAACTCACATTTTAGTTTAGCCCGCACCACGTTGGCATTCCCTTTGATATCACTGGTCAGGACGCTCAGCTGATCCTTGGTACCTTCACACGCAGATGAGAGTCACACCAGTTTGTGTTTGTTTACATGAAAGAAAGGGGAAAAAGTCATTTAACAAATGGGTCTGTAAATATTGGATTTATTCATCCTGGTACCTAGCAACAACTGAGGCAATAAAGCGGCAGTCGTCAGAAAGCAAAAGCCCTTTGTTTAGTTCCCTGTAAACAGTTACAGATGATGCCTCAGTGTTGTGATTTGTGGTTTATTTGTCTTGGAGGACTCAGCTCACAACACGGAGAGGGAAGCCAGGAAAAGATGGCTCACGGTGTTGCTCTGTTTGCAGGTTTAAACTGAAGTCACAATGGTCTCTGAGGTTTGGGGTCATTTCCTTCACGGTTGAGTCCCAGTCAGGAGGAAAACTCAGCAAAGGAAATGAAACCAGCAGCTCTGTTTGACTCTGCTTTTTGTTTAAAACTGGAAGAAAAGCGCTGTGACTTACTGTCAGTTGGGTTGGGTGCAGACAGGATCATGCTGTGCATCTTCCTCACCTCCTCCACTTGCTGTGAGATCTTATCAATCAGTCCTCTAACCTCCTCCACCTACAAATGAACAAGTGGTTAATGTGAGGAGTTATCAGAGAGCCTACAGCCATACCCACCCTCCTGAAGTAGCTCTCCATGAAGCCGTCCCTGCTGTTCACAGCTACAGCCACATCCTCCTCTGCCTGGGTGTTACTCTGACAGACAGAGAGAGAAATGTTGCTGTGAGTTTAAATGAAGTTATTAAATATCAGTCCTGAGTTTTTACTCACAGCAGTCAGCTCAGCCAGTCGATCCTTCATCCCCCCCACCCTAATCCACTCAGGCGTCTCAGGAAATATTAATAAAACATCCCCCTGGTCATCCTAAGAGCACCAAACCGAGCTCAGGCGGTCAGCTGGTCCTTAAGACACACAAAGAGGTGAAGAAGAAGAAGGAAGAAGGGAGGCGTTAAAACCCCAAGCTTGTTTTAAAAGCAGCAGCTCAATAAAACAGATATTATAGGAAAAACTTCCTATTGGGATCCAACAACGCCTCGTCCAGGAGACGCCTCCTCTCCCACCGCGGACTCTCACACACGCACGCGCGCACACACACACACACGCACACACACACACACACACACACACTCTCCGTCAAGCCTCAGGGTGGAAATAAATTTCATGTATCCATAAAATGACAAATAAACAAACATTCTGCAGACGCAGAACTAAATAAAATAAAATAAAAGACCTTTAACTGAGCTTGTCCTCTGCGCCTCGTCCAATGAGTCCCACAGCGCACCTCTAGAGAGTTACATGAGAAGGTTTGGTGAATAAATAATAGGTGAGAGCGGATTGGACAGACAGCAAGCTGCTGTTTCTTACCTGGTCGCACGAGGGCGCTGTTTACCTACCCAGGAGGGTGGACTACTTCAGGAGGCTGGACTGGGTCCAACTGGTCAGAAATTCATTCAGAGTGAACAAAATGTTTATTACTAAAGTGGGTTTATATAACTGATTACACGTGTTCTCTTAAGGAATTGTGGTTTTCAGCTAATCGTTTTCTGAGTCTGATCTTTGCAGAGTTTTAAAGAGTTCCCCACGTTGCAGCTGCAACTGGGATTTGGATCAACTTTAATAAAAACGCTCCACCCACAAACGTGCTGTCAACTACTTTAACTCGACACCCAAACAACAAATGAACGCCCTCACGTCCGTGCGTATCGCTGTTTATTTGGATTGCGCGGAGCAAATCCTGATCTCATTCATTCCCCGCGACATCTACAATTACGCACAAGCCGTGCCATTTACGCACAAGTTGAACGCCCCTCCTCAGACGGTCCAGAGAGTGACATCACGCTTTGCAGTTCCCACGTTGAGTCCAGGCTCCACTGAGCTCCTCTCAGTTTTCCAGATCCAGAAACTCCCAGACGCAGCTGAGCGGGATTCTAACTTTACGCGTGGAAGTGAAACTTTACCATGACAGGACAGCTGTTAGAGTGTCCCTCTCTCTGAACCGAGTTCTCATAGAGTTTTTGGAACTTTTACTGTTTTATTTCTCAGTTTGGATCCTGATCAGACCATCTTGGAGCAATGAGTAACTCTTCATGGATTTATCTGTCTCTGGGGAAGTAAACGGTTTTATTTATTGGTACACTTCTCTAAAGAAATGGAATTTTGTTTGAAAATTCAACTTTTTGCGACCTTTGTTTCCTGTATTAAGGTGAGTTGATCATTTTCTCGTGTCTGATCGCTTCTTACATAACAGCCTTGATTTTAAGAAAAAACAAGAATTCTCTTTTCCAGGTTTACGCTCAAGTGCTGCCAAACAAGAAGCATCCAGGTAGTGATCAACCCTAACCTTTATCTATGTTGTTTCCAGATCAAACACTGGGTGATCATTTTAGAGAACAATGTGTTTTATATCTGCTGACACTCAGCCTGTTATGCCTTATTAATCAAAAGAGGCTGCTGCATCAACAGCTTTTGCAGCAGTTTGATTCATAAATCATTGAATCTGCCCAACATCCCAAACTGGACGCCTAGAATAAATGGTCCCTTTTGGACACTTGTTTAACTGAACTCTGTGTCCAGGCCTGCAGGTGTTGGACACAGCTTCACATTACTGGCCTCTTGATGCGGTGGATGGGATCCATGAGCTGTGGGACCTGATTGGAAACAGGCCAGGTTATGTGAACGGGACCAACATAAGTATGAGTGTACACATCAAGCTCCCCTGAATGATCTGCCTTGACTCACTTGTTTTTCACGCTCCAGCCACAGTCATCATGCATTCTGCTCCGTTTGGAGCTCTAAAAGTCAGATTTATAAATATGGAAGTTGTAGATTTGAGCTATAAGTTTGGAGAGGGATCGGGTATAGACGTGAGCATGATGTGTGGCGTCACTCTCCTCTCCTCAGCATCATCACTCTGTCTCATACCTGTGCAGCACGTCCCTCCCATCACCGCTGTCCTGTGTCTGCTTGGTGTGAATTGTTTGTTTGTTTGTTTGTTTGTTTGTTTCATCCAGCTCTCAGAGTCCACAACCACACTGTGCTCCCTTCTTCCCATAACTCTTCCTATGTGTATACCAATGACTCTGCCTACACTAACATTTCTGCCATCGTAGGTGAGATCCACCTCTCCACTCACACACTTCTGTCTGCACACATCTAAACACTTCACTCTTCTAGTATTGGGGCATATAATAAAGAATCATTGGGGGGGTTTGTTGAGAGTATTTCTCCGTTTTTATATTTCCAATGTGTGATTTTCTACTTCGCCGCAGATATTGTTGAAGGAATGGTCAACAAAGGTATCTTTTTAAATGGAGATAATGGCGGGACCTTCCTTTACTTTGGAAACTACCAGAACTCTTGCATTAGTGACCCCACGCTGTGTGGTCCTGAGGGTAAGTTCAGTAGACACCATTATTAGAAAAAAAGCACATACTTTATTATTTTAACATAAAAATCCTTCTTTAGGGATCACATTCTCCTTTTTCTGGAAGAACTACGAGTCTGATTCCCGTTTTGCTGTAGCCTCTGGAGGAAAAGTTATCTCCAACGGCTTCTCAGTCTTCACCAACCCTTTAGCAGGACACGTGGAAATTTACACTCGAGGCAACAACCACAGATGGAAGGCCAAGATCCCAGTTCCAGGTACAGCTAATTTCATTTTTTAAGCACAAAGTTCCTAAAGTTACATTATTCAGAGCCTTCATGAGGAATTAATTTCTGTAAACCTGCGTTTTCATTATTGTTGCTATGGCTCGGCTAACTGACACCAGATGCTGCTGCAGTTGACTTGGCAAGCCCAGAACACATTTCATAAATATTTTTGCTGCAGCCCCCCCGAAAAAAAAAAAGCATTTTGTATGAGATGTAACCAGGACACATGTTTAAGAAAAAATAAAATAAAATCAGCCAAGAGACGAGGATCTGTAAAACTAGAATATAGGACAAAATGTAACCAGACGTTTCAATTTATTTATGAAAATAAACGTCCTGTAAAAAATCTAATCAAGGATTTGTTCAAATGTTTTGACAAAGAGTAATAAAGCATGTAGGATTCGGCACTGCGTGAAGCTTTTACCAGTCGGAGTTCCCTTCTCAAGTGACTTCTGTCATCTGTGTTTTCTCTGCAGTTACTCAGAGTCTTTTTCTGCGACGTCATAACAGCTGATTCTCATTCAGCGAGACATATCAGGACTTTAGGACACAATGTCAAAATCACACATTCACAAACTCTCTTTCTTTAAACACACATATGCATCAATAAAGTCAACTCATTTACAGCTGAATTATCAGTAGAAAGTTCAGAAGTGTATTTATTTTGTAACTGATCCGTGTAATGAGTGTTGGGTCTGATCCATGTTGTGTCTCTACCTCAGTCTGATGTCGTTCTGTCTCATAACTAAATGTTTTCTTTGTCTAAACGGTCCCTTTGATCAGGAGTTATCGCATTTGTTCTGATAATCTGGAAAAGTTTTCTCAACATTAACAAATAAATTCAGTCACCATTTGGATAGTTCCAGTTACTTTCTTTTTAGAAATGTTCTTTATTTGGAATATTTACCACAACATTAGATCAAACTGTAACTATCCGTGATTTTTGAACGTATTCACTGAACTTAAGGTGCTCAAAGCTTGGCTGGTGAAGCTTCTCAGTCGTCCAGGTCAGACTCATTAGCAGCACTTCTCTGCCCTTGTGGTTGTAATTATCTCTAACATCTATTATTACTGCTGGATGTGAGTCACACAAGCTCTTTGTTGGAATTAGTTCAGTGGGCAAAGCTATACTGCATCAAAAACACAAAAGCTGCTAAATGTTAGCCGTTGCTAACGATGTCAGTGACAATATGACAAACCTAAAATATCAGTCTGCTTGTATTTTAAATTAGCGTACATTTTTTAATATGTGTTTGTCATCTGTCTTGTTGCTTTAGGGTTTTTACTTTGCCAAAAAGTGAGCATTCATCTCCTGTATCTGAGTCTAAGAGGTCAACAGAATCAGATCCTTTCATAATCTGAAGATTTCTCTTCCCTAGACCCGTTCTGGACCCATGTTCTCTTCACGTGGACCATGAAGGATGGTTTGAAGGTTTACATCAACGGGACCTTCAACGCTGGTGACCCAGATGGCGATGTTTCTGGGAACTATGGTGACCCCTATCCTGACCTGGTCATTGGGACTGGAAACAACATGGCGTATGGTCACTATGTAACAGGGGCCTTTGATGAGTTTGTCATCTGGGAACGGGCCCTTTCACCCCATCAGATCCTGCTCTACTACAATGCAGCTATAGGTAGGACATCTCTTAGAAAGTACTTCCTGTCATTCTAGGTCAGGACACGTCTATTAAAGTGTTTCCTCCCTTTTGACTGTGAGGAAATGGGTCAAAAAGCCATTTCCGTTCTTGTCCTTGCTACATTCCTTGCACCACATTTATGCACAACAACAATATTAAAATGTACAAATAAAGCCAACTTCCACGCTTACACATTTTCAGTCCAATACCTCAAATAGTTCTGCCTTTTAAGCATCTATTGAGGCGCGGGGGCTTGTCGGGTCATTTTAGCTTAATGTGACAAGTTGCAAGAACAAAACCTTCATTCTGGTCTGTTAATCTCCTTCAGTCAGAAGAAAGTAAACAACATTCATACATTTATGGGTATTAAAAACCAGCTTTCTGCTGAGGGATAATTCATGTGTTTTTATAGAGGTCTAAACGTCTGAGTCCAGATGAAATGTTCATGTTTGCTAATAAATGAAGTCTCCTTTAGTTGTGGGTGAATCATACTGGTTTCCCATGGAGAGGCGGTAGTATTTTATGTGAGTATTACTGTATACTGATGGAACTTCAGCTGGTTATGATGTGTGAGGCATTCATAAAGTGAACAGAGCCTTAATTACTTCTCTGATTTTATTACCAAAAGCAATAAGTTTCACAAAATATTACCAGACACAAAGAGCCTGACTGTTATGGTTACAGAAAAGCTATATTTGACTTCTCTAGAGCAAATCTACAAAATGTAAAAGAACCAAAGAAGAGCCGACTACTTTACACCCATCCATCCTCTGCTAGAGTGTTACTGCTGTTTTTATTTAAAGGCAGTAAAGACATAAAAGTCCTGGCTGGTCTACTGGCAGTATATTGTGTTATTGATAAGCAATGTTTTTGTGAAGCTGCAAGTCATTGGATCTGGAGTTTGCACAATCAATCAAAATGTAAATTTTATGTTGATAAATTCAGCACAGCTGCCCTGAGGAGGTTCACCAGAACGATCTAAACTAAAACCACCGACAGAGGTCTAAGACCTGGATCCCATTTCAAATGAGGCGTTTGTCTTTTTTAGATCAGGATTTGATTCCCGCCACAACGCTACGAAACTTCAAAGAAGTTACTTCAACTGCACCAACAGCTGTAAGTGTGCAGATTCTCACTGTGCACGACTTTAAGTAGCTTTGTATGGCAGTAAATAAATGAATCTGAATATATTTATAACACATTAACATAAAGCTGCACCTCCCAACAGTAAACGTCTCTCGATGTGTGATGTTGTGTCTCCTCAGAGATCCACCGACCTGAGTCCTCCCGTCATCGGGGAGCATCAACACGGGGCCCAGAGCTCCGAGGGGTCGGACGCAGTGCCGGTGCTGGACTTCCTCAAGACCCTGTCCAACAGGACAATTCCTCATAACAGTGCCAACAACCTCACACAGGTCTCGAGCTCAGTGCAGCAAACATGTTCCAGTTTCACACGCAGACACAATGCCCGCCCACGTGCACATGATGCAACCGTTCCATGATGTCCGCTTTCTTCCACACAGGCTTTCCTCAAAAGTGTGGAAGAAGTCCTGTCCTCTCCGGGATTGCCGGAGGTAAATGAGTTCACACTGTTGCTGCGTAATGTCCAAATATGACAAAATATAACACATGGAGTCTGACGGCCGCTTAAAGCCAAGGCGCTGAAGCAGTCAGTGACTTTTTACTTTATTTTACCGCTGCATACTTTTGGAACGAGTCGTGCCTGAAATGGTAAAAGTGTGGCAGGATGCCCACACATTATTACAGCTTGTAATCAAACAGAGTGCTGCTCTCCAGGACCGGTGTTTTAAAGGGTTCACACAATGCCTTCAAAGTAAATTGTCCTCTTCCTGTACTGTACATGCATTCTGCTATCATAGCTCAGGTTTGTGGATTCAGAGCTCAGAACCAGCATGCTTTTTTTTTTTACAAGGTCAAACTAAAACACATGTTCCTGTCAGACATGAACTGTTTTTATCGTGTTCATTGCACAATGTTCTGAAGTCAGTCAAGCCGTCAGTTTAAACACATTTTTGAGAAGTGAAGTAAAAGAAGCTGAAAAAAAGCCTCTGAATTCAGCTTGTTTGACATCAATGGACTGTGTTTTATCTTTAAACTAAAAGTGAAGCATTTTATGAGCACACACACACACACACACACACACACACATATATATATATATATATAAATAAATATATAAAACCTCAGTCTGGAGAAATAAAGTTTAGTTCTGATTGGTAGAACATGCTAGTCCCTGTGGGTTTAAAGTGAATGCTTCTGTTATAAAACAATGCTGACTTAATTACAGAGGTTCATATAAATGCTGTTTCATAAATCAGTTCTAATTTATAAAGTCCAAATCAAAAGTGTTTTATAATTGAAGACATTTTCAGCTGTTCTGAAGTACACTCAGGGCTCACGTCTGGACAGAATTTCTTATTATTTCTGCAGAAATAACTGTCACACAAACCTTTGCATGAACCATGTGAAATTTAGAGAAATGAGTTCAGGATGGCAACAAAACATTCTGGAGTTCGGTTCATTGCAGTTCATGCAAACATTACATTGCTGGAAGTTTAACATTACTTTTGCAGAAATTTTAGGACATTGAGAAATTGACGACATTGTAAAGATCACATGACAAGACCCTCAATAGGATTTTGGAGATTGAACTTGTTTAAAAAAAACAGCAGCAACATGCTAGTGTTGTTTGTTCTTAGACTGGCCATCCTGTAGGATGTAATGATTACGTATTCTTCAAACAGAACCCATCTTTAATAAGTACAATTGTAAGTATTAATAACTTTTACACAGAGACACACTTCAACATGACAGGAAAATACCTTTAATGGACAGTGCTGCAGATATTTAGCTCCTCTTCTAATTTTTGCAGCAAACAACCCTAAAACTTTATTTAATTTACTGTTTAATGTTGAATTTATAGCTGTTTAAAATAGCATTTGCATGAACTGCTTTGACATTTTAAGAAATTCATTCTGAAAGTAGCCTTACTAGGTGTTAGCTAGGGGCTAATCTGTTTCTTCAAGCTGAGGTTTTTCATAACAGGCAGTGGTGTTATTGTTCATGTTCTGATTTAGGACATCCTGGAATGTGATTTTATGCAACAAGCAAAGCAGAAAATGATGAGGTTTTCTGGATGTGATGTTGCAGCAGTCCACCCCGGTGGTCAGCAGCCTGATCGAGACAGTGGACAGAGTGATGGAACATATGGTGATGAAGCTGGAGCCCACCTCCATCTCTCCCTTCTCTCTGGGTGGAACGTCTTTGGTTGCAGGTCAGAAATGCATCGTTTTCTTCTTTAACGTCACTTTCCTTCCTCCTGAAGTTGTGGAACCTCATCGTTCCATCCCTCACAGAGGGAGCACATCGGTTTTGTTCTGTCCTTCTTCCTCAGCAGCTCTTTTCTGTCTCCAACAGATTACTCTCTGACGAAAATCCCACAGAACTTCAACCTGCAGAACTACCGCTTCCCCACACTGGGGATGAGCTACATCTCTGTGCCTGGGGAGGCGTTCACCATGCAGAGTGAGTCGTTTACGTTACAGCACGTCTGTCATGATGAAAAAGGGATGTTTCTCCAAGCTTGAGGGTTTCCTGTACAGAAAACAGTAGCTGGGTAGAGTGTGAGCAGTAAACTTTAGGAACGTCTTCACCTGAGAAGCTCTACGGTTCCACTGAGCTGTAGGAACAGCGTTCAGTCTACGACAGGAGCGTGACTTTATGGGGTTTTGTAGAAACCCACCTCTGATGTTGGCAGTAGGCCTTTTATTCCAAACAGAGAGAATAAACTAGAATCCAGTTTTTCCAATTCCCCCATTAATAAACTGAATACACCCACAGAGGAATAATTACAGGGCGTTAAAACACTGATTGTTTGACTTCAGGTCAGATTCTCCTGGCTCTACCTGGCTGCTCCGTGCAGCGTCCTGAAATAAACTCTTTAAATAATTAGTTTACAAACGGCTATCAGAAGTGGAATAGATGCTGATGGTCGACACATAAAAGAGTCTGGACCAAATTAGATCAAATCCCTGAGAACCTGGTGATCTGAACTCCCTACAGGCTGGTTTAGGTCCTAACTAAGCATTGGTGTGTGTGTGTGTGTGTTTTTTTATTTATCTAACTTTTCCCTGTGGGAGCTGAACAAACAAACCCACACTCTCTCCTGTTAGACCCTCCTGCACTTTTGTTTGACATTTGCAGCTTTTGTTGGCCTCGTCAGCGGGTCTCGGCTGGGAGGCCTTTGAACGTTAAGGGTTTCCTCCTATTTCATTTTTATCTCTCAGTATTGTGGTGGGACCGAGCTGAACGATAGGTCAGATCTGGGGAGGGGGGACTGGACCTCCTGGAGTCCCGGTGAAGTCATGTTTCATAAACTTTCCCTAAATCCACGTGGTTTCTGGCTCTCTCCCTTTCACCCTCATGAGAGTATTCAGTTGTTCTATTAGCGTTCTGCTGCGCGGTGGCAAGGCTGCGTTAATTAACTTCCCTTCTTTGTGAGCATTTTAGCGGCCCTGCTGTACATTCCTCTCACTCCCTGTGTTTTCTCCTGTTCCTCAGCTCAGACCACCATTGTTGGGCTTTTCTACCACAACATGCACAAGTACTACAAAGAGATCAGCCCTGTCAAGACCAGGTAAGAACAGTCCCCCCCCTTCAGAGGAAGCCCTTCCTTTAGTTGGGATTCAGATGGACTGGCGCCCTGTACTTCCTGAACCTCAGAGCAGCTGAAGCCTGGAGCCAGGAGCTTATCTGTCCTCTCTGCCTATCTCTCATCTCACCACTCAACATCCACTGACTGATACACCCTGCTATTAGCTCCACATATCTGTCCCCCTCGCCACCACCCTCTCAATGATTACCACATCACTGGACCGGCTTGTTCCAGCTACGCTGCTGTGTTTATGTTGATCAGACCTGGTGGAACAGCGATTAAGCAATCAGTTTTTCTCACTTTATGCTTCGTAGAAATTACAGAAGTGAACTATGCAGCAGCACGTCTGCAGATGTTTGTGACCGTGTTTGAACATGATGTCAGATTTAAGAAAATGGCTGATTTTAAACGGCTGGTTGTTAATGTGATTCGTTAAGTAGACGGAGACCCGACACGTACCGTCTAAATGCTGCTGCTCTGCTGTGTGTGACAGCTGTGTGTGAGGGTCATACAACTAGATTTTAACGATTTAATGAGTTACAAGAGCGACAACTCTGTTTTCTTACATTTAGAAGTCAAGTAATAAAAATATGCACTGATTTAATGATTATTCTTTTATAAAAGGAACAAAAACTTGTCGTTTTCCAACAACTTCCAGCAGTAGTTCTCCAGCTCTTTCTTTCATCTCTGAAAGGTGGGAGCTAATGTTTTTGCCTGTGTGTGTTTGTTAGCTAAATATCTCATGAACCACTGGGTGGATTCTAATGAAACCCTCAGATTATAATCGTTGGTTTGGTTCAAGATCACCGCCGCAGCTAGCTGACATTGGCAGAAACAAAAATGGCTTCAACCCAGTAAGTTTTGCAGACACTGAGATCAAATTTGATGTCAGAGTCAGTCACAACACAAACTGCCTGCAGTCACTGTAGGTCTACTTCACAGTGATGAGCACAGATGTATTAACGAGGGCTGCGTTCCACTTCTGCAGCTGTGCATTCAACACATCAGATCTAGTAAAGTCAGCTTTGACTTTGCAAAATATCTCATCAAACACAGTCGAATGAAACTGTCAGGAAGACCTAACTGGAAAAAACAGCTGATTAACTTTTGTCATCAACCCTGTTCAAGATGGCTGCCTCAGCAGTAAACACGAGAATGGCTAGGATTTGGTCAGCGTTAAAGATAATCAGCTAACATTTGGTGCCTCGTTGGGTGAATGCTTGGCCTTTTATTTTAATTCATGTTCTTTCGTTTTGTCTCACAGGATTAACGAAGCAACTGATCACAAGGATCACAAGATCCAGGTGGCGAGCTGTCTGATCTCTCTGAAAGTGGAGCCTTTACCAGCTTTGTCGACCAACCTCTCCGGAGCACCGCTCATCAGGATCGTCCTCACCCACGTTCTGGTAAACGTGAGCCGATTCTTCCTATTTGACTCATGTCTTTAATATTCTGTTCTAAAACACGCTCCGTGGATGAGTAAGACTGGACTTTTCCTATTGCTGAGTGTGGCTGTTGTCTGTGGGACACCCACCTTATCAGAGGGGAGGAGAGATGTGGGATGCTCCCATATAATATCTATCTGCTCTATTTTTGGTGCTCTCTTATGTAAGATGATTTGTCTGACTGAGGGTTGTGCATCTGGGCTTTTACCAGCAAAAAACCTAACCAGAAAGAGAGGAGGTGTGTTTGGTTTTCCTCAGCCTGCGTACGGAGAGCAGTGATTAGGGACACTAGACTTTCAGGATTCAAGTGGTTTGAAAGAAATAATACCTTTACTTCTATGAGCCTTTGGCAGTTTGTCAGTTTATTGAATGTTATTAAAACTCATCATGGAAATCGCATTAACTTCCTGCCCTGCTGGATGTCGATCAAAGCCTCACATAGCTATATTTACTCAGTAAAGTTTGAAGCCCTGTTTCGACCTGGATGACGTGTGCTGATGAATATTAGATCTGATAAAACGGTAAACTAAACCTCCCACCACCATGCTGTCAGAGTTACTAACGCTCTATTGAAGAACATTACCTAACATTTTTCTCTCCCCTCTCGTAAAAGCAGCGTTGCTTTGTTTGCCTTTATTTTCTTTGGTGAACTAAACGTTCGTGCTGTGATTATCTGGCCCGGTTCCTGTAGCAGTGATGTCTCTGTTTGCTCTAGCAGACACCGCTGGAGACTGGATTTACACTCGTCTTTATTATAAGAGTGATGCTCACCGGTTCAGCCGTCTGCTGAGTCAGCCCGTTTCTATTTTAGTGACTTCAGTTAATTATAAAGATAAATCTTTGTTGTTTTTGCTTTTATCTAATATATAAAGTCTAATTAATATAAGCTGTTAGACCTGATATGAGCACTCAGTGATCAGAACGCTCCGTTCTATCCCTGAAGAGTTCAGACATGAACTATTTTAGGAGTTTTATGTCGTTGGCAGTCTGTATTTACTCGTCACCTTCAGATCTAAGGAGGCGGGTGGGCGGAGCTGGAAGTAAACTTCAGGTTGGGCTAACATGTCCAGGTGGTACTCCACCTCTGGCACAGAGACTGCTATTTTATGTAATTTTATGCCACAAGTGTTGTTAAAAAAGACTGGAAAGATGCACCAAAAATGTCCTCAGAGGTTTGACAATGAGCCGTTTAGGTGGTGAAAGGTAATGGTGTCAATACTATGTGTAACAGAAGCATTCGCCTAAACAACTTAGATTCACAAACGTATATTTTTGTTGTTCCTCTCTTGCTCCTGCTGCTTCTCCGCATCAGATTCACAAAACCAGCAGCGGTAACTGTTTGCTGGTGAAAAGACTCCCAGCAGTTTGCACTGGTTTGATGTCTGGCTGCAGCTGTTCCTGTTGTACAATTTAAAGATGAACATAGCAGAGAAAGAGGAAAATGTCTCAGAGTGAGAACGTTTGAAGAACAAAGACACTCCTTTTCAGGAGTGGGTGAAGGTCCAGTGTAACCTTAGAGACACGTTCTCTACCATCAAGGTAACTTTTTCTCATGTTATTTCATCTGAACCTTCATTTTTAGACCTACAGCAGACAGACTGTGTACGCATTACAACGTCAGGTCCTCAGCCACTGGGCCAAGGACCAGTTCCTCTGTTTGTTACTGGACCACTCAAAAACAAGAAGAATTCATTTTGGGAAGCTGTATATTTAACTTTATATTATGGACATTGGTTTTGAGAATGTTTTTTGTTGCTGAAGACACAAGAATGACTAATTTGTTATGAAAATTATTTGTTTGTTAAACGTTTCAAACTAATTAAGGAGTTACAGGTTTAAGTTTGCCTTGCTTTTGGAAACATTTATGATTTTTAAAAAGTTCTTAAAGCTTTACTCTTGAACTTACCCTCTCATGGAACAGAGTCACGCTGTTTCATTTCCTTATTTTTGCATCTGAGCTCCCTTTCAGGACAAGTTGAGATCATTAAAAATCTAGATGGTGTGAAACACAATGTTCCCCTCCTTCTTTGGGTACAACAGGTGTAACAGTGTACAAACTGATGGAACAGACCCAAAGTTTCATTCATCTGACGCTCACTGTGATACCAAGCCAGATTGATGGACTCATCATCCTGTAAATAACGTAGTGTTGTGGCAGGTTCTTCATTAAGCTGAGGTCAAAGCCATGTGGTTGATGTCAGATTGACCTTGCACTGCTGACTGATGCTCTCTCATGCCCACATGGTTCTCACGCCGTTCAGCTGGAGTGTTGATTGGAGTCTGGCTCCATCAGTGATTCATATTGCTGTCTGCTCCTAGTGTGAGAGGCTCTGAGCAGAGTGTGGTCTGGAGTTAAACAATATTACACATAAAATAATCCTTTTGTGTCCTCCTCTTCCATCCCCTTCGTCATATTGATCTCACAAAGAGCTGTCAATTCTAGGAGGGTCTTAAAAACAGATTTTGACAGGCGTGTTTGACTTTTCAGGGTTAAAAACATTTTCTGTTTCTCTGTCTGTCCAAACAAATGTCACATCAAGAGAGGAAAGTGACAAAACAAACACTAAAGCATATTTTTCATGCTTCTATTTCTGCATAAACACAGATACACTTTAAAGTAGCTCTTGAGTCTCAGACCAATAAGGTGCTTTTATTGTGAAATCTGGTTTTAGTAAAGTGGGATCTGACCACAGAGTCTCCCCAGAGCAGAAGACAGATAGAATCAGCTTCATGATGGAAGAGGATCAGCTGTTTATTGAGTTATTAATTAGACACACATTACTGCACCCCCTTAAACTCCCATCGAGTCCAAAAGTTCAATAAACTACAAAAAAAAGGTAAATTATTAATGATTACAATCAGAGGTGCACATACAGTATGGTAACTGGTACGTCAGTGTGCATGAGCACCAGATATCATGCATGCTTACCTGATCCCTCTACCGAACACACCTTTGCAGACCGGTGCTTTCATGGTCCCGACACTGACGAACTTCACATCCTGTTGTGATGCACTGTGAAGGAGCGATCATATGGTCGAGGCAGCTTGTTCACACACACACACACACACACACACACGCACGCACGCACGCACGCACGCACGCACGCACGCACGCACGCACGCACGCACGCACGCACACGAACTCACAGCAAGGTGCCAAACATGTGCGCCTGGTTCTTCCTTGAGTACCTTGATGAATAAATTATGCGCGACCCTGATTATCATGATGTGTGAAATCAGTTTGCATGAAAGGATGGATCAGAAATCTTTTCATCTCTTTAATGTAATTATTTAGATTAAAAATTAGCTGTGTTTCAAAATGTCACCTAACTTTTTAGTTTTTATATTACCTTTAAAGTGTATACGTGTCAGCTGCATGCCCTGAATTGAACAGCTGTAAACTCTAACAGAGTGTGTTTAGTTTACGACTTGTTCAAAAAACTTTTGCCTACAGGAACAATGACTATTTAAGGCAACAAACTGCTAAATTTATTCTGCACTGTTCCAGAGTCATGGTAGTCCGCTCTGGTTCACATCTGTTGACCAGGACTAGTGCGTTTGCACCTCCAGTGATAGGGTGTTGATACGGTCGTTATGGTTACACAGTGCCTCCACGCAAAGTACCTAATTGTGTTGATGAAGACACTAGGAGGTGCACAGGAAATCTGTGTTTCTTACACTGCTCTTCTGATGCTAAGCTAACAAAAGTAAGTAATTAAAGTAATTTAGTTACTATAAAATACCTGTATGGACTAAGTCTTCTATTTTTTGAAAACAAGAACGTAATAAAAATATATTTGGCGGATGTAAGTAAGGAGAAGGAAAAGCAAAGCTTATATAATAGATAATAGTTTGGTAACATAAAGAAAAACACTAGAGTTACTCAGCGTTGTGACTCACACACCTTTAATCCCAGTGGTGCTATCAGTCTGTTCCATCACAACAGTGGCTCTACTTTATGACCAGGTCTTTTTATAGCGTCCAGCACACGCCTAACTTAAACCTTGTGGTCAGATCCTCTCCTCCCCCTCTATCGCCCTTTCCCAGCCACCCACACCCATCCATACACCAACACACACACACACACGCACACACACACGCTGTGTGAGCCAACACACTGATCAATCACAGATGGAGGTCTGGTCATTGCTATTCTTCACTTGCCAAAAGATTTAAACTCTCCTCGCAGCTCCTCCCCACTCAGCGGTCCCTTCTCGAACACGACTCTTGTGTCACAAACACAACCTTTCACCGTGTTGAAAATCACACACAAACATTAAGCATCTGCATCATCCACAGAAAGAAACCCTTCTGTTTCTGCCAAGCTTTACAGAGATTTGATTCTGTGTCCAAAGGATTTGTTGAAAACCGAAAATCAGATCAAGTCCAGTTTGCAGACTTAAGTGACTTTTTCCTTGTGATTTATAGACACGTGGATTTCGACACAAATACACCTAACTGATCCTACATTTTCCCACAGTTTGACTTAAAGGCCAGGGCTATAAATACACGGCCCACCTCTGAGTGTGAGGGTGTTATTCCTCAGGAACGCTTCACAATGGGGCTGCTCTGATCCCACGAGAATCAAACACAGGAATTAATGCTGAACTTTCTCTGTGTAGTGAAAGCAAACAACACTTTGCTGTTTTTTTTTTTGTTTAGTTTTGTTCTGTGAACGCCCACCACTCACCCTGTTAAAACCACTGCTGGAGACGTCCCCAGTTCTCCTCACACCCTCCACGACTCGACACGTCTCGCTGCGTTTGGTGTCTACCTCACAGAGCGAGCTCGTACCACAGCTGCGTGTCTTTTCACGTGTCCCCCGACAGCATGATCTCATCCAACGCACGCTTGTGCTTTTATAGAAGGATCACACTGTGTATGATCAGCTCACTTCTGATTGAAAAGATCTACGTCGTGAGATTAAATTCATTTTAGTGGACGTTTTTGCCCTTTGATATATATTCTCTTCATTATGCTGGACTAAGCAACACGTCACCTTACTGTGTTTCCCTCAGTGACAAAAACCTGCAAAAGTATTGGCTCCTTTACTAGTTTTAGGAGCAAAAAACATGTCACAGCCTGCAACAAAAAGTACTCTACATAACATCATATCTATACCAAATACAATAAGCAGCAGAAACGACACCCTCTGCAAATATTTGGCGCGTTTGAAGGAAAAAGGAGACGTTTTCTTCTCCTCATTCCACCAGGCGCTCTGTTGTATATTTATTCATTTTTGTCTCTTTAAATTTAGCACAACCCAAGTCGTCTTTAGCCTCCTCTGGTTTTGGACGGAGTGTCTTGACGTGGTGTTACCAGAGCTGGATGGAACTACAGAGCATATTCAGAACGAAAAATAAACTTTTTAAAAGCTAAAAAAAAAGTGTTTATTTTCAATATTTGGTTAGAATGAAGTGAAATTCTGCATTTAGGTTGTGTTTACAGTTTGCTGGTAGTGATTAATGACTAATTTCACATGAAATGCCCGTGGCGTGTGTGTGTGTGTGTGTGTGTGTGTGTGTGTGTTATATTTCAGCAGAAACATGTCTGTTTTAAACTGCCATTTGACACCATATCTATGTTTTTTCAGCCTCTCTTTATTCACACTGTTTACAGGCCAGATGTGCACAAGAGGACAATAACACAGCTCCCTGAACTAAATCAGATCTAATCTAAACAAACAGGACTTTAAATTCATGTCTTGATTGTTTTTTCCTCCTGTGTTCAGGCTCGGCTCCGAGCAGAATGACGTGTATCAGCTCTGTTACATTGACTCTGTTGTGCACATTAGCAGAACACAACAGGCACATTGTAGTGTTTTGAGTTGAGACTTTATTTTAGTTATTAGATGTGAAAATGTAGATATTGAATGGATAAAAGGAGGTCAAAGACTGTAAACCACATTGGTCTTGGCCCAACTTGAACTACCTTGTCAATCCACTCAGAATAAACTTGTATTTCTCCAAACTGAGGCTATTCAAAGTGCTTTTTACTACAGGTAAAGTGATTGTTTATGATCTATCTAGAGCTCCATATCTGACAGGTGTGTCTGGACTTCTTTACATGGTTCATGCATGTGAGACTAACTCTGTTACATTTTATATTGGCTAAACACAGCCCATTGTGGATGATTAATACAGAACTTAACATGTTTTCTCCAGCTTTTGAGTGAAATTTCAATGCCTGTATTTTATTACAGCTTCGTTTTCTTTCCAAAAATCTGAAATGTCTTTTTAAAGTTTATTTAAAGAAGCTGTATTACTGTATATAATATAAAAACAACAAAAAGCCGTAAGGAATAGAATTAAATGTATGCAGAGAATTTAACCTAATATTGACATGAATTGTGAAATCCTTATGATCAGACCAGAAGGATCAGTTTGTTCTAAGATGCATCCAGATCAGCTGCATTTATAAAAGATTAACTGTTTAATATCCATACAGTTTATTTTGATATACTTTTCAGTTCAGTCTCAAACCACATCTGTTACAGGATCCTCTCAGCGTGTGGACATTTAGATGACATGTTAGCTCTTTGGTCTTTTTTTAAACTTCGTTTTAACTTTACTGCTGTGAGATGCAGTGGATTCTGGGAGATGGTAACAGTAAACTAAACTTTGTTTCACAGATGCAGCAGGTAGCAAACACCAGAGGAGCAGCAGAGACATCAGACACTGATTTATCATCAGACTGTTCTCCTTTCACTCTCCTGGTTCTCTCGACTCTTTATCCTCTCAGCTCCAGAGCTGAGGCTCTGAGTGGTTTCCTGGTGTGCTGTTCTCTGGCCTTCTGTTTGTAATAAAAGTGTTTGAGCTCCAGCTGCCGTCATGGCTTGTAGATTCCAAGGCCACAGGGCACAAGGGGGAACAACAGGATGCTCTTAAAGCTCATCCAGTTCTCCAAACACACTTAAACACTCGCTAGTGACCGTCAGGTCCTCAGATAACTACTGCGAGCAGTTTACTGCAGACAGATGCTGCAGAGACAGCGTGGCGTTAGGAGTGTGATGGTCTGTTTGATCATTTAAATGTCAGCTGTATGTTTTAGATACTTCAAAGCTTTCATCCTCCTAAAGGTGCATGAATGTCCAGAATGGAATGGTTTGATTACACAACAAAGTCAAGGTATTGTGCTTTTCCTTCACTGAGCCTAAAGCCAGGAACCAGGCAGCCTGATTGTCAGTTTCACTCAGTTTTTCCAGAAGGAACCGGAGCAGACACAGTCTATCTGACAGGCAGTCAGAGAGCCGAGGCAGAATGTGGAGAGGTGTGCAGTTTGTTCAACACACACCCAACCAGGCAGTGGAGGAGCTGCTTTCTTCTTCAGATTACAGATTGAGGAGGGTTAGGGTGATTTAGACCTGGAACCAGGGCCGAGCCACAATTACTGCATTCTTGCACCGTATAGCATTAGCTCACCGTCCCTGGAGGGGCCACATCTTATTACAAGGACTGACATGGAAAAAGTGATTTATAATCAAATACAATTCTTCAGGACCAGAGGGATTTTCATTCAGAAGAAAAATGTGAAATATCAGCTAACCCTTCTTTTATCATTGAGTTGAATATCCTCATTTTGGTTTACTTTTCTTAAAATTGTTAAACATAAAATTAACCTTTTATTGACGACATAAAGAAAAAAGCAAACTTTTTTTGTTGCATTTTTTAAATTTAGGGCATTTTTTAGTATGATATAAGTTAATAATAATAATATTGTATAATCATATAAACCATTTAACATGCAGTTCAAGTGCTTCGTAGAACACATTTTAGTCCCTATATGTCTTTTAAAGGCACACTATGTAACGTTTTCATGTTTTTAAATCTTTTCCAGCCAGTCTGTGCTAATATGACCCTTTACAGGTTAATGAAAACCCACTCAGCCCCATCTGCTGCTTGGATCCAGAATACCACATTTGCAAGTTCTGAGTCTCTAGTCCGGTGCCCTGAAGTCTCACAAAATCACGTATCTAACGAGGGTTAGGCTAACTCAATGTGGCTAGTTGTTAGCTAGTAGAGGATGCTAGTGTGTTTTTAGCTCATGATTCCTGTTTTTTAAAATCTCTCGCTGCTTGAACACAGCTGATTTCTTTGAATGAGTGATGAACCGCTCCAGAAAGCAGTGAAGGCTGAGGAGACATTTCAACAGTTAGATGAGCAAAGACAATTCTAACGATTTTACGACAGTGACTTAAAACGGACACTAGGGGGTGCTAAAAACAAGCCAAAACTGCATGGTATGCCTTTAAAGCCTGCACTTACTTTAAATTCACCATGCATGAAGTCCTAATGCTTATTGCTCCAATGAATAAAGAATGCAAAGAAAATTGTCATTGTTTTTTTATTATGTGGACACACATCTGTTCATATTAAAGTAATGATAATAATGTGAGGTAATAATATTTACTCAAACTATCTGATACTTTTTAGATTTATTTTTATTTCAGTGGGTTTTTCTTCATTATGTTCTGTTCATGCTTCAATAAGACGTAGAACTGAATGTTCTACTAAATGATTGAGCTGTCAGTCACAGGCTCCGTTTATTGTCTTTAAATATTTTCACCACATGCTTCTTTTGGACTCCTGGACCTTTTCCACCTTTTTATTTACCAATAAATAACCCTTCTTATTATTCTTTTGTTCTTTCATTTATTTGGTTTGTGTATTTTTCAATCAAAATGTTAAATTAGCATTTCACTGTTCTTTTTTCAGAGTGAAGAACAGGAAGACCAAGTACTGAATCAGAGCAATAAAGTCTTCCTCTACTGTGCCTATTTGGACTACAGGTGAGTTAACAGGCTCATTTAGACGAGCAGCCAAAAACAGTTCATCTTATTTATGGGATTTAAAAAAATATTTGTTGTTCCAGTCTCCAAGGTTTTAAATTATACAAAGGGATCAGAGATTTGGAGAAGATGCACTTCCTTTTACTCCTCTAAATCTAAAACATCCAGCGATACACACGTTTCTGTTTTAGTCCAACAGCTCTCCATAGAGTTATGATGTTCTAAGAAATAAATCCCAGGCACTATTTAGAGAGAATAAATCATTTTTAAAGGGAGTTGGATTCAGAAGCTTCCTCCTCCTTGCTCCCTTCTGCCCTGAAGCTCATGAAAAATGTGAATTATTAAATGACGCTGTCAGATTGCCATGGAAAAGTCAGAGAAAAGAAGTTGTGCGTGCGCCTCCCTTGATGAATTATGTTGAGTGATCTCTGCCAGCAGCGCTCATATAAAAACAACCCTATCTGACTCTTCCTGTGGATTTAATCTTTATGTTTTGTTTGTGTAATAAAAATGTTTACTGTGTGTTTTCAGCTCTAATGAGGGCGTGTGGTCCGACGAAGGCTGCGTACGCTCAGAGGGAAACATGTCCTATTCTGTGTGTTTGTGCAACCACCTCACTAACTTTGCCATCCTCATGCAAGTTGTTCCCTTGGAGGTATGTTTTTTAGGTTACCGCTGCATGTTTTAAAGTGCAGTATGAGGTAAGTACACCATCCTGAACCTCCTCAATCTAACCAGTAGGTGCTGTAACATTTTAGACTGGTTATTATTCAGGAAATAATTGATGGGTTTTTTTTACATTTTTGTTTATAATTGTTAATTTTAGGAAAACCGTTTCACCTTTTTATTATCATTAATTGTTCAATAGAATGTTTTTATGGTAATGAGGTCATACCAATCCCAAGTAGCTGGGTGAAAGTGAAAATATACAATAAAAGTCCAGGTTGAAGGGCCGTCAAGCCCCTCCTGCTGTCATTACCAACATGAGCTTTGAGTCCCCAGTCAGAGCAACATCTGGGTACTCTGAGCCGCTATAGGTACATAAACACAAACCCCAACCAGAAGGTGAAGGGAAGCTACCTGTTTGTCCCCCAAGGTAAACTCTGACATACAGGCAGAGAGTCTGGGTTAACAAAAAGCCCACCCTGGCCCTCCTCCTCTCATCCAGAGCAACTCCTAAAAGAGTCCAAGGATTTGCACAAGCTCCAACTCCCTCCCTGCCAGAGAGGTGACGTTCCAGGTCCCAATAGCTCATTTTTGTGTCTGGGGAGCAAAATCAACCTCTTTCACGAGCTCCAGCTCCTTTCCCACCAGAGAGGTGTTGATGTGTGGCATTGCAGTCCAGTCATAAAACTATAAGTCCATTTTCAAGAGCTTTGCTGCACTGCATTTAGTGGTTCTGTCACTGGTCTACCTCCACTAATCAGAACCTCCTACTGGAGTTTATTGTCTGTCGCTGTTGGTTCAGTTTCAGGCAGACCTACATGATCACCATGTCAGCTGCACTTCTGTTTTTAAGTTTTAAAGACTTATCATGCATGGTCCTGAATGTGTCAGTAAAGCATTTTCACAAGTATCTCAAAACTTAAAAAACTCTCAGGCAAAATTACTGTATCAAACATCTGCTAACACAATCATCCCCTTTAACTGCTGTCCTGCACGATATTAGAGCGATTTAGAATCCCAAACCAGCCTATCACTTTCCTACAGAGAATGCATGCCTTGGGAGTGTGGTCAGCATCCACAATAGTGTTTTAAAATAGAAATGTGAACTTGTTGTTGCAGCTAAGTGAGGTAGTTTGGTGTTTGAGGCCACAGAAGTCTATTTGATGCTATACTTTCCCACAGCGGGTCTCTAATTAGTGGGCTGCCTCATCTCCCCCAGCTGCAAAGGAACATCCCACGTTTCCCTTTTCCTGAAGTCTGAGACTCTGCGCTCATAATAACAAGGCATATGTGCAGACAGTTCATAGAGAATCTAAGCCAAACTCTGAAAATAGACAGAAATCCAAAACAGCATCCATGCATAAAGCCAAATAGAAATGCACACATAGCCACAATCTGTTTGTACTGATTCCATAAATAAAATATCTGTTTGAATGAAGACATTTAAATCTTCTTAGGGAAACATTTTAATTTAAGATGTGTGTTTTAATATTTATGCAGAGTAAAAGTGTTTTTGCTGAGCGTGTGCATCATGCACAGCTGTCTGATCAGACGTATCTCTATAATCATCATTAACTGAGTTTGCTTTGATTTCCCTCATCAAAGCAAACTGATGAACCAAGTTACTTCAGCTCTGGATACGTGAAATGCATGTGTGTATTATTAAAGCCAAGATGCATATCCTGTCTCCTTACACAGCTCACAAATGACCACAAGATGGCGCTATCAACCATTGGTTACATCGGATGCTCAATTTCCATCTTCTGCCTCACCATCACTCTGGTCACTTTTGCTGTCCTCTCGTGAGTTTAACCCATCAGCCATGAAGCATTTCACAGTTTCCTATCAGTGAACTGGACCGCTGTCTTTATGTTGTGTTTATTTATCCTCCTGCTGCTCTGCAGGTCGGTCAGTACCATGCGTAACCAACGCTATCACATCCACGCCAACCTGTCCTTCGCCATCTTGGTGGCTGAGATCTTATTGCTCATCAGCGCTCGCTTTGACCCGGGCACGGTTGGTACCCCTTCAACTTCTGCCATATAATTAAAAATGCCCTGAAATGACAGCATCCATAAAGGATGTAATGTTTGTTGGATTGATAAAAGGTTAAGCATTGATGCAGTGATGCTGATTAGATGATTAATCAATGATGGTGAGAGTGAGTCAGAGAACAGAGGATGATGTAAATGATGCTGAAATGTGTAAACATGCAACATGTTGCCAGGTAACAATATTATGATTGAGAAATTATGAATTAAATTTAATACAAATTAAATTCTGGAACAAAAACAAGCTAAAATGAACATTAAAGATAAAGTTCAGATCTTCTAAAAGGGGGTTTGTGTAAAGGTTATAAATGGTTATTATCTCACCTCATCAGGAATGTCTTCTGACTGGGTATGTAAGCTAACGGTTAGCCACGGTGGATCCAGTTCCAAAATTAATTAGAACCATTCTAAACTCAAAGGTTCATATCAGCTCAACTTTTCACTGCTATCAAGTTTGTTTCACATGATTCAAGTAGAAATATTCTGACAGGAAGTGGTCCTCTTAGCCAGAAATAGACCCACTGCAGCACGACCTGTCTCACTTCCCTCACCTAAAGACTCTTTAGTGGTGTTCAGGTTCAGACTGAAACAAGAAAATATGACCAAATAAACTCAAACAGTTTTGATTATTATTTTATTTTCTAAATCAAAAGAGCAGTGTACTTTTGATGAGTGAGTTCTACACAATAACAACAGCGCCTTGAGCTTGTAGTTGCATTCTAACTCATCATTACCGGTGTTATACAGAGATGTGTTTCCCCGCCAAAACGTTCCAGCTCCTCTTCTGTCTGCGTTGTTTTAATCAGCTACATTTGAAGAAAACTGCTAACAGGAAGTATCTAAATGTTGTTTTTAAGTTTCTTGTCCTTTGTAGCAGGAGATACATCCTGATAGCTGAATATCACTAATACTTAAAACAGATTCACTACTTCATGAAGTACATGTCCTGAACTTTTCATTCTTCTACACCAAAATGTGTATAAATCAAGGGGGTAGATGGCAGGAAATCTTGTAACTCAGACAGGCGTAAACACAGTTTCTAATGTAAAATTAAAGCTGTAAATGTTTATCAGATCCCACTGCTCTGTCCTATTATTTGATAATAAAGTTATTTTAGTTGACTAGTCGTCTGATTTTTCCTCCTGTGGTTTCAGCTGTCCTGTAAGGTCATGGCTGTCCTGCTTCACTTCTTCTTTCTGAGTGCTTTTGCCTGGATGCTGGTGGAAGGTCTCCACCTCTACAGCATGGTGGTGAAGGTGTTCGGCTCTGAAGGCAGCAAACACTTCTACTACTACGGCATTGGCTGGGGTAGGTCTTGGCAGTGCTTTAAGTGGAAAAAAATAAGTGCCGGTACTCTATATACATACAGAGATAGATATCTATAGTTTTATTGTTCAGAAATGACAAAAGAACAAAGCCAGTTCTAAATCAAATCTTCATGAAAGAAATTCAGATTCACTCAGTCATCAGTTTAGTCACTAATGCTTCCCAATGCGTCCTCCCTTCATACCTGTAGACTCCATCACTGGATTCTATTTGTCTAAAAGACAATTCAGGACAAGACACCTCTCTGTCTGTCCTCTCTTCTACACCTGGCCCATAATAAACGTCACAGTAGGTCTAGTGAAGATATTCAGCTCATCATCGCCACACCTCTACTGTCTTCAGCTCTGCAGCAGCATGAGACTTGACTCACCCTACTAAACACCCTGAGATTTATACTCTGACATCTATGACAACCTTTAAATCTAAACTTCATCAGGTTATTATGTATAATAACTAGAGATGCTCCGATCACGTTTTTTGCTGCCGATCACCAATACCAATCACAATGATTGACTGTAAATTTCACATTGTAGTGATGATGAGGGCTAATGGCTACTTGATCTGTAGAAAATGAACCATAAATCTCCTTCATTTGGATAAAAACAGGTTTTACTGACTTTTTCTAGGATGAAAAAATACAAAAACTTGAAGGCACCATGTAGACATCATCCATCCATATAGAAATATATTATTTATCCATCCATCCATTTTCTGTAGCCGCTTAGTCCTCCACAGAGGGTCGCGGGGGCAGCTGGTGCCTATCTCCAGCGGTCAGGGGGCGAGAGGCGGGGGACACCCTGGACGGGTCGCCAGTCCATCGCAGGGCCACACAGAGACGAATGAGACAAACAACCACGCACCCACTCACACCTAAGGACAATTTACCAGCCCAATTAGCCTGACAGTCATGTCTTTGGACTGTGGGAGGAAACCGGAGTACCCGGAGGAAACCCACGCACGCACGAGGAGAACATGCAAACTCCACGCAGAGAGGCCGCAGAGCCGGGATGCGAACCCACGACCTCCTTGCTGCGAGGCAACAGTGCTAACCAACTGCGCCACCATGCAGCCTATATTATTTATAGATATATATTTACAATACCAATAGAAATCTATTATTTTTATATATATTTAAATAATTAAACATATGTTCTTGTGCACAAGATCCCCATTAATTAGTTTGTGGTTGAAATAACATTCTGAGAAAAATTGTTTTTCTACTGCTGTTCAGACACAGAAAAGTCAGCATTGTTTTGACACTCTGGTCCATTTTATGCCCCAAAAGAACAAAGTTATTACTGACAATGATCTGATCATTACTAAAGAGTCTACCTGCTGCTCTCTCAGCTCCTCCTCAGTCCCTCCACCTGTCTGATCCACTGCGCCATGGCACGCTGCTCCTCTCCAGCTGCGTCATGACGCACAGCTTTCCTCTCCATGAGCGCGCGAGCTCTTTTTATCTCCGTCATTAATATTTAAATTATTGTCTTTTAATACCAATTTGAAGAATTATCTCAGCTTCCTGACGTGGGGTGTCTCGCAACCTGCTGCAGCAGCACCAGATCTGGAGCTGGAGGAGGGAACGCAGCTCTGTGAGTCAGCGGGACTCGCCTCCAGGACCGAACTCTGAGCCAACTGGAGCGGTCCGTTAGGGGACGCGAGTCCCCGCTTTTCCTCTCTCATCCGGTGTTTCACCAAATTCTGTCACCCTCCTGGAGTCACTAAATACGGGGGACAGATGAGTTCTCTCATCCACCTGCGTTTCTCCTGCACCGCCACCGCGCTCGCCCTCCGCACCTCCCGCCATGCGCTTCTCGTAATATGAGGCAACTACGGCCACCGGAAAAGCTCAAAATTATATTGATGTAACACCGGAAAAACTCCCGGTACGGACGGAACGCTGGAAATAAGTGCCGGTACGCTGAGGGGTGAAATTTAGAAGTCCCGGTACGGCGTACCGTTCCGTACCGCCCCACTTAAAGCACTGGGTCTTGGTTTTAAACACTGATAACTGGGATAAAGATAAATAAAATACATGTTTGGCCTCAGTGACCTTTAAAAGGTTTGAGACATTCTGGTCGTTATTATTTTCTCTCTGACTGCTGGATTGTGCATTAACTCCCTCTAACATGTTGAACCTATTAGTGCAAGATGATCTCTGTTTTAGGGCTTCGTTTCCAGTGACTGAAGTTTTAATTTTTAAAAATTTTCTGTGATTTTTCTGCAAATTATGTGCTGGAGACGTGTCTGACAGCTAGGAGCACTGCTGATATGCAGCATTTCAGAAATTTAGAATAATTGCAGCTGATTTTTTTAAATCAAATGTTTTATTGTAATAAGTTGGGAGAGGGGTGAAATATAAAGGAATATTATTAAGAAACTGGTTATTGTAAAAAATTAATAAAGTGATTTTAAATCCCTCTTAGTCTATAAAGCGTCTTTGGTAAATGTATACTTACATCTCCTGCCAGGTTGTCCTCTGGTGATCTGTGTTGTATCCATAACGTCGGCCTTTGACAGCTATGGTGACAAGTAAGTCAGACCAGCACACGTGGGACCATTTCATTCCATTAAAGAAGTCGTATAGGAATGACATCACCTGTTTGAAAAAATGGGAACCACTGTACTGAATGTTTAACCATATTCAGCCTTTATGGAGGGAAGTCGTTTTCATTCTGCTGCTCTTCCTGTTGCTGCTTCAGCTGCTGGCTCTCACTGAAGACTGGAGCCATTTGGGCTTTTGTGGCTCCTGCTCTTTTTGTAATTGTGGTAAGAACTTTCTCTAAAAAATGTATTTTCCAGCACCTTCTGATTGTTTGTCTATTTGAATGTATTTTATATATTAAACTAACCTCCTGATGACCAGGTGAACATCGGTATCCTGATATCTGTGACCAGAATCATATCTCGGATCAGCGGGGAGAATTACAAGGTTCATGGAGATGCCAATGCAGTCAAGTGGGTTTGTTTACATGACAGCGTTGTTGTGGTTATGTAAGGTTTTTATCAGGTTAAACGTTAATCATCTGTCGGTTTGGTTCCAGGCTGACGGCCAAAGCAGTGGCAGTGCTCCTGCCCATTCTAGGCATTTCCTGGATCTTTGGTGTTCTTGCTGTCAACACACACTCCTTACCATTCTTATATATCTTTGCTGTATTCAACTCATTACAAGTAAGCTCCTTACTATTTTTGCTCAAGTTTTGCTGCCATTTTTACTAAAGTTTTGTGTGTTTCTTCTTTCCTTTAGGGTTTCTTTGTTTTCTTGTTTCACTGTCTCCTTAATTCGGAGGTATGTTATTTATTTATTTGACTTAAGGGTGAAATAATTAGGAATGGGGCGTTTTGCAACAAATTTGCACTGGATTTACCCCGGCTCTCCTTCTTTCTGCAGGTCAGAGCTGCATTCAAACACAAAACCAAAGTGTGGTCTCTTACCAGCAGCTCCATCCGAAACATCAACGTGAAACCATTTAACTCTGATATTGTGAGTGCTGACGGTAAAATGTTTGCTCCAACAAATATGACCTGGCTCTTAAATGCTCTAATACTCTGTTTTCCCATCTTCTGGTGCAGATGAATGGAAACAAGGAGTGTGTAACGCCCACTAAGATGAACACATGGGACAAAAGCACCAACTCAGCCAACCGTATCGACCTCTCTGCTGTGTAGAAAGCAGAATGAAAGTTTGTGTCAGTGGCAGGACGCGGCTCGCTTTAGGTGGAATAAAACTCTGGCTGGAGGAGTTTTTCCTCTGAAATCAAACAGACACTGATCAGCTTCAGTGAAGGAGGCGATGTTGTGTGTTAGATTCACCCTTAAAGACAAGCAGGCTTATGAGACTGTGCCTTACTCTTTGAAAAACAGGTTTCTGTGTAGTTCTCTTTACTGTTTCTATGCTTTTTGCTTCATATTTGAAAGGTACAGGATTGATTTGAGTCTGTTTGATACATAGAAGTGATCTTATTTGATGAACATGTGCCAGAAAAGTAGCATTTATAGTTAAAACCAGTGTGGGTAACAAGCAGAATGCTGTGGGGGGAAAAACCTGCAATGTTAAATTTCTGCAAAATGGGTCAAAACTGGCTTCAGGGCAGGGTTTTGTTTCCATTGTGTCCATGTATGTATTTTTATTTTGTATTATTTTTTGTAAGTTTAATGAAAATCATCATTTCTACTGATACTATATGTCCAGCACTCAAACATGAAGGTACCTGATTTCCATCGCGCTCTGGAAACGGCTGGTTGGCACAACTCATCTTCCTACGTTGGATCACATTTAACCTCCTCAGACCCTAAAATCAACTAGCTATTCACCATAGGTAGAACTCATGATAAACAGCAAAAACAGGCATGGATTTCAAGCAGTTAGAAGTTTTTTTTAAAAGTTCGTTTTTATTAATAAAACATTGCAGCGCAGAAAGCCAACATCCTCATCTGAGGACATAGAGTTTAAAGAGGTTCAGCATCTAAAATCAGTGTGTAGAATAAACTAATTACAGTGTTATAAGTCTATTTATTAGTACTAAATTTACCTCGTTAGTGTTTAACGCCAGATGATGGCATGATTAACAAACAGAAGTCCAGCTTTGAGGTGATCTGAGGGTTTTTCCAGATGTTGATTTCTAATTATTATTTTATTCTTATTTGTTCATTCAAATATTAGTTTTTCTGATACGTTTAGCTGTAATTAGTTATTTGATGCTGTAAAGTCACCCTAATTGTGTTTCGTAGAGTAGTACTTTTATCCCTTAATGCTCAGACTCAGCATCTATTCACAGGATATTTAGGCTTCACTTTTGAGCGATAGAGGGATGCATCGTTCATCTTTATGGTTACATTGAACAGTTGTGTAAAAATAAAACACTTGCATGAGTATTTTATGCAAAATTTTGAACAAAAACAGAAACTACAGTGTTACCATTAAACATGATTTCATCACCAGCTGGTGACTTTTTATCACCACACAGGACAAAGGGCAGATGCATGTTTGCAATAGTCACATAATTCACACTTAATGTAGTTTGCAGCGCAATAACCGCTTTATACGTTTGATTCTATAACAGGTAATTTAACGCTGATAAAATGTATTTATTTATTTGTGATTTTGATTATTGTCTTCTTCAGACTGTTACAGTAGCAGCTCCTAAACTCTGTGTTTGTTTGTTTTCCCTCCAGGATCTCCCACCCTGTTAAGCTGTCACGCCTTAAACTAGGCTTTATGACAAACAGTGAATATATGAAGTATTGTTTAAGTGTTCCACACAATTCTGTGAAGTTTTATAGATATGTCTGTTTATTCTATCTTTTACATTTAACCTGATAATTTGGGTACAATAAAATATGAACTAAGTTCTAAAACAAATGGACTTCAGATGATTATTCTTAATAAATGTTTTTTTTTGTTTAAACCCTTCATCTCACACTGAGTCAACATGATTTACTGTGAATCACTCTGTACCCTCTTTGTATTGTCAGATGTAAATTAAAGTCACTGGTAAAAGTGTTGGTTTGTAAGAAGAGAAGTTTATTCTGTTGCCTTATTGATTTTTCTAAAGCTTTTGATGCATGCACTTTGTATATATTAATATAAATTAGCAAACTGCTGAATGTTCTTCAGAATCTATTTATATGGAAATGTTTGTGGTTTTATTATTGATTCTAGATTAGATATTTGAACATGTGCTATTTAATGATACAGCAGTTTTATGGTCCTTTATATGAAGTTGATAGAATTGAGCTTTAGGTGCCTTGAAAAGCACCAAATATAATCCAAATATTATTATTATTATTATTATTTTTGTTATTATCTGTAATGAATCTATTTTTTTAGGTCTGCAAAGGATGATTGACTGTATGGATGAGTTCTATAAAAGGTGGGATTTAGAAGATAAGACCAAAGGAACAATATTTGGTCTTAGAGAAAAAGACTCAGCAATATCATTTTTATGTAAATGTGAAGAACTGGAAATTGTGCATTTTTTAAAGTATTTATACTTTTAATTTTAATGGCTTCAACAAAATGGCTGTTAGAGACTTTCATAAACAAGAAAATACAGCAATATTTGCTCCTTTAAGTAAATTAAGTAAAGGTTGGGCACCAGATAAATATGCTATAGTAGAAAAAATAATGTCAATGTGTAACATGGTGTATGGAGAGCTTGGGAAGTTTGTACGCCATTAAAAAGTGAATAGTTGTTGGGCAGGTCGTAAGTTTAGTCAAAGAGTTACTATTACTGTTTACTGATTATTAAACTGGAGTTTATAAATCACCCTGGACTATTTGCATCATATCAATTCTAGTTAAATTAGGATTTTCTTACATTTGGCAGGAACAGAAATAATTAGGTAAACTGGCTGAAAAGGACTGTTGAACAGAACTAGTTTATAGATAATGAAAACGTGAACTATCTGAGATGCCCTCCTTACGCTGAGTTTAATGAAAATTTTACATTTGAAAGGATTTAATGCCATTTGTGACTTCAAGTTGGAAAAATAATAAAATGCCAAAGACATCTGGAAGACGTGTATGTGTAATTTCTTAGTGGACGCTTTTATCCCAACTTACAAAATAAACAACCTATCAGGCCGTGTTGTGGTTTGTGTGGGTAATTAATCTTAATATATAAACCCATTACAGCTGCTGTAACTACGTGTGTCCTCTTTATAAACAAGTCAAAGCCAGATGAAAACATTACAACTTGAATTTACGAGCTGAGCATGAAGGCGCCACCAACAAAAACATGGTTTGGGGTTCACGCATGCGCACCAGGAGACGTGACTAACTCCTGCGGATAGTTAGAAAGGTGACAACAATGTGTGAGCTCAGTGTTTAAAAACAAACCAGCAGCAGCATCTATGAAGCCTGTTTCCGTGTGGCGGTTCTAGAGACGCGGCCGGGACTAGAAGTGGACTGTTATTATTCACATTAGTCGCTGTTTGACTGCGCAGCTTGTCGTTATTTTGTGTTGACACTTGTCACGTTCTGTCGTGGGTAATTGTCATCATGAAGGGCAGTGAAGGCAGCATTTCTCTCCTGTGAAATGGGACTTACCGGTGTCGTGGCCTTGGACCCCGTGTTAGCTGCTCTCATATTTTACTGCAACTTTCATATTTTTAAAACTCATGATGGAGTCTGTTGGGAAGTTTGAGTTCAACAGGAAAGACTTGATCGGTCACGGAGCCTTTGCTGTGGTGTTCAAAGGCAGGCACAAAGAGGTAACTGTAATGTCCGAGGCAGATGTGAATGTGTCTTTTTTTACATGCTTGCTTGTTTATCATTCTTTTCCTATTTTTATTCAAGAAACGTGATTGGGAAGTTGCTATAAAGTGTATTAACAAGAAAAACTTTGCCAAATCTCAGTCTCAGCTGGGAAAAGAAATCAAAATATTAAAGGTAGTGTATTTCCTACATGTTGCCATATTTCCCTAGCTGTCAGCCCCCCACTGCACCTCTGACAAAAAGTTTCTCACACTTCTTCTAGGAACTCAAACATGAGAACATTGTGAGACTACTTGACTATCAGGTAAGGAAAAACACACATTATACTGGAGTGCCAGATGATGCAACTGTTGTGAAAACACTGAGCTTCAGCTGCTCATCCTGCAGTCCTGGACACCTTATCTTACATGTATCGGTTTATTGGCTGCTACGATTGGTATACTAATCCCTCTCTTTGATACCTGCGTGTCTTTTTAACCGTATCACATGACGTTAACCATCTGCTGGATGTAAAGTTGCCCTGTTCGTCTGTTCTTCCTATGACCTGTTGACACCTGCCAGACCGTAGACACGGCTGAGCTGATCTCTCACCAGGCCTGACAGATGGGAGGGTGCAGCAGGTTAAACAATGGCTTATAAAACTCAGTCTGGAGTATCATCTCAGTGGAAACACACTGGCACGCAGGGCTAATTACAAAACTGCAGGAAGTTTCCAGAGGGTTTTTTTTTTCTTTTACTGTCCTCGTTGTGTATAATGGTCCCAAGTCAAGTCCAATGTCATTAAAACTATGACACAAGTCTGACTTGAATCCAAGTCACATGACGAGTCCACATCTCTGGTAAACACATCTTGGAGCAACTCTTCTAGTTTTAACTCGATTGGGAAACTTTTTTTCCATCAGGTGGGACAGACACCTTAAACTTCTCACCCTTTTACGTCACTCCATGTCACCTCACTGCCTTGTGATTATTTTTAAAGCAATAAAGGGGAGTGCTGAATTTGGAAAGGGTCCTGAATCATTCAGGGAGCCTCGAGCTGGCCACAGGCCTCGGCTGGATCCAGTTTCAGGCCCCAGAGTTCACCGTTAAGCGGTTGAGAATTTTGAGAAGCATTTCTAGATGACAGGTCAGAAAACAGTCAACTCAATCTCATGTGTGAGGCCTTATCACTTGTTGTGTAACTGGTGCAGCTGCTGAGTCGCTGAAGGATTGTTTAGTGTGATCTCTCTATGTGAATAAAATGTCTAGACGCATCTATTTACCATTATCAGATAACTGTTAATCAGAGCGACTGCTGTATCGATGCCTCGTTGACTGATTGTGTTTTGTGTGGTTGTTTTCAACAGGAGATGGGAGGATGTGTGTATCTCATAATGGAGGTGAGTTGCTTGTTTTCATGTGGAAATGCAAATCACCTCTAATGAAGGAAAAACACAGCATTATCGTGTCCAGGCTTCTGTTAAGGCCCAGCTCTCCTGTCTTTTCAGTACTGCAATGGGGGGGATCTGGCGGAGTATCTTCACTGTAAGTTTGCTGCAAAACACACAACTCAAAGCTCAACACACCCAAGTTCTCAAAGCAAAACAGGGCTTTAGCTTCAGTGTTTTGGAAAAAGGGGGAGCAGGATAACAGTTTATTCCATTTTCTGGCAGCTCATTGTTGTCTTAGTGGATCAGTGTGGCTTTAAAGAGGCCTGGCTTGGATTTTTGTGTGTGTTGGTGTTATAAAGGAATAATAGGATTCAAGTATGGGTCCACATAAATTAGGTTCTAGGGTTGGACAGGTTAGTGTATAAACAATCTCCCAAGTACTTAACCCAGATCAAAATAAATGTCAGCCAGACTTTTGATTGTTTTTTTTTTTTTTTTTTTTGGAGGATTTCACTGATAAATACAAAAACCAGCTCTTATTTTCTTAGGCAGCATCTCATCTTCAGATGTTTTTCTGGGTAGAAAATATCTCCTTACTTAAATTTCAAATCACCTTTTTACAAGAATATGGTTTTAGAGTTGGTATTCCTAGCTACGTGTAGGTGTTGATTTGTATATTTAGGAGCTGTTTGGGTCTCGTTTTGCTAAAGTGACCGTCTGTGTCGTAAGGAGGCACATATAGCTATTTGCAGCACCACACTCTTGTCACATTTGGCGAGCTTGAAGGACATGACCTCACCCATCTGTCACTCGCTCATCCTGTGAGCACTGATGGAAAAACATGGCAGCTAAAACATTTCTGATTTTCAGTTTTCACACAAATTAAATATATATAACCCTTCAAGTATTATCATGGTGATTTCTTCCTTTACAAGCCTCCATATTGTATTTAATTTCCTTCACCAACAGCCAAGGGCACACTGAGTGAGGACACCATCCGTGTTTTCCTGCAGCAAATAGCTCAGGCCATGAAAGTCCTTCAGAGTAAAGGCATCCTGCATAGGGACCTCAAACCACAGAACATTTTACTGTGTCAGTCAGAGGGCCGCAGGTCCACTTCCATCAACGCCAACATCAAGATAGGTAAAGCTTCAACTTTTATTCTCATTCTGAAAATGCATGGTGGCGAGGAATACAAAGCTTTTATTTTTATGAAACTCACCCATGTCACTAAATCTCCAGCTGACTTTGGGTTTGCACGGCACCTCCAGATGAACGCCATGGCGGCTACGCTGTGTGGCTCCCCCATGTACATGGTAAGTTTAAGGTCGTTGTTTCTGTGGCAGCAGGTTGGGATGTTGCTGCGTCTGCAGGCTCTAAGCTTTGTTTGTTTGACCACAGGCTCCGGAGGTCATCATGTCTCAGAACTACGATGCCAAGGCTGATCTGTGGAGCATAGGTACTATTGTGTACCAGTGTCTGACTGGAAAAGCGCCGTTTCACGTGAGTGATGCACCAGTAACTAACAGGAATCATTTTTTTCCTCTTAGATGTAGAAATAGACATTTGATTTTACATAATCAAAAGTAAACATCATTTTGTTTTATTTCCTGGGAAGAGTGATGGACTTAGTGCTGAAAGGGACCTTTTTATAGCACCAAACAACAACATGATCCACAACACTCCCATCAGAGACCACCTGTCCACAGGATGATACTCTTCTTGAGTGTTATTAGCTGGAAAATGCTGGAACAGCCTGACTGCTTGTTAGGGACGAGCCTTGTTTACGAAGGAGGGCATGTGGAAATGGCCACCAGCCATTTTCTCTGAACCCAAAGTAAACAGTGTTTCACAACCCTCCTTATTACTTTCTTCTGTGCACATGGCTGCTGTGGTGATACGTTTGAACTCTCAGGCTGGCTCTGATTTACCTCAAATACAGACACTTATTAAGATGTTACCTCTTTGCTCTTATTCTGTCTATTAGACTCCCTTTACACCAAACTAGATAGACGTTTTTGTTGCTTTTTGATGCCTTTTAACTGAGAAAGTTCATGAAGATTGTCGTCCATTTCTGCCAGGCAGGTCATTGGGTTTCTTCTGCTGCTTTAGCTGATGAGCATGACACTTTGTCCCTGCTGGGATCATTAAAAACATTTATTAGAAGGCTTCTCTGTGAAGGCCAAGTACATCAGTTTTTATGTTTGTGTTTAAAAAAGAGGTGGAACAAAATATAGACAGAGCAAAATATGTTCTTGTGATGATATGTGTAAAATATAAATGTTTTATTAGATTAATAGAGGTATTCTAAAGTGCCTGATGAGGAACTAAAGGGTAACAAGCTAAATGTGTGTGTGTGTGTGTGTGTGTGTGTTTAGGCCAGCACACCACAGGAGCTCCGTCTCTTCTATGAAAGCAACATGACCCTGTTACCCAGGTTAGTGCAATACACACACACACACACACCTGTGTACATTAAACACACACAACATACAGCACAGATGATAGTAAGAGGTGTAAACAGGCACTACCAGGAAATCCATCATGTCTGCCGTCCGTTTGCTAATTATTGACTGACATGTGTGCGCATGCGACAGAGGTTCAAACCCACGTGAGTCTACAGACACATGCTACTGCAGATAAATTTAGATGTCAGTAAATAAGTCCGCACACCAACACTAAAAATAGTCCTGATGTGGAGGAAAGGGATGCAGACACCCGATGCGTCCCGTCAGATCTTGGACGCTCTCCATCCGCCTCACTATTGATCTTCGAAGTCCCAAAATTCCTACATCTAGTGTCCTGGGAATGTAAGTTTGGTGAAATGCTATCAGAAAAAGCAGAAATATAAACAGAGAATGGAATCTCAGATGTTCAGAACATGAAAACATCAGAAGGGCTTTATGGTTTGTTTTGCCTCCTTTGTTCACGGTGTTCTTTGCCAGCCTGTTTGTGGCTCACAGCCATGTTTATCTGTTAGTGTGATACAGCTGCATGATAAGATAGGCTGTGTTTCTGTGAAAGGAGGCATAGTTTGTTTTCTCTCCGCTCTATATTTAACCTCCTCCCGGTGCCAGCTGCTGGTCTGGGCAGCTATCTTTTTTCCACATGACCCACATAGGTCAGCAGACGTAGACGCACTCTTACTGGCTGACTGACATGTCACCCAGAGGCTGTGCTGAAGACACAAATTAGATTAAAAATCTGCATATCTTTACAGCTTATGAAATGTAAATAACCTAATCATTTTTAGTCGGTTCACACACTTAAGCGTCGTTTTCTAAGTATTAGCATTCTCTGTGAAATGTAGGCTACACATGATGAACTCTGGGTAAAGTAAGGTTGTTTGTCTGTGTGATTTAGGCTTGTATGAATAATTAGAATGCATCAAAATCCAGATCTGAAGGAATGAAGGAGGTCTTTGTTTTTTCCCAGCATCCCAAAGGAAACTTCTGCTAATTTAAGGCACCTGCTGCTCGGGCTGCTACAGAGAAACCACAAAGAACGCATGAGCTATGGTAACCTTCTGTGTTGTATTGTTCATAACCCCGTTTTTAATTAAAATCTGACTTATTCGCCTTATGTGTAAATTGTTGTATTTGCAGATGAGTTCTTCCACCATCCTTTCTTAGAGACGAGCTCATCAACAAAGAGATGTGCGTACGGTGTGCGTCATCATAGCTCAGGATAATAACTCGACTCCAAACACAAGGTTAAGGAAGATGTGTGTTTTTTTCTTAACAGGTTCACCTTCCTCAGTGTTCTCCTACCCCAGCTCAGGGTCAGGCAGCTCCTCCAGCAGCTCCTCCACATCTCAGCTGGCTTCACCTCAGGTATGATACAAACATCTCTCTGTATCAGGTGTGAAATGTTGTCTGATTTCTTTTTCTTACATCAGATTTATTTTTATTTTTTTCATTTTCAGCATTCTGATGAAGAGATGAACCAGCTTCAACCCAAAGAGCTGCACTCCCCAGCGCAGGACACTGGCTGCTTCCTGGAAAAGGAAGCAGCCAATCACGACAGTAGAAACCAGACGTCATACACTGAAGATTACGTCATGGTGTCTGCCCAGTTTTCCTGTAAGACATCTGAGCTTCTCTGGAGTATAGCATCCATTTTCCATTGTTTGTCAGATCAAACAACCTCAGATGCCAGAATTGAGAGAAAAACGCATCATAAGTCAGGAAAAATGTCATCAGGTGAAAAGGCTTCAGGTATCAAGATAAATACAATCAAACTGAATTACTCAGGATAAAGGTAAAACGGTCCTGGTGGTACAAACTTTAGTAGAACCACTCTTGAATTTTGTTTTTAGAGATCTTCTGGCCTGAAATGTTATGATTTTTTCCCCCTTATACCTGATGTCTTTTGGTCTGATGAATTGTCCCAGTGCTTTTTTGTCTGGCTACTTTTTTCTGATGGTTTTTCATCTGAAGTCTGTCTGAAGCCATCCGGTCAGAAGTTGTCTTCCTGTGACCTCAGAATGTCCTAAAATAGGCACTACTGGAAATATTTTGTTTTTTTAGATTTTCTTCTGTTTCTGTCTTGACTCTTTTTAGGTGAGTACTCATGTCAGGTGGGAGATGGATCACCTACTGACAGTTACCTGATGAGCAGAGGGTACGTTAGCACTTTCTGTCCAGAATCTCAGATATAATTCATTACTTTCACAAAATATGATTCAGTTATAAAGAATGACTGAATGTGTCTGTTCAGGAGCTCCCCTCTGACCAGGAGAGGTTCTGGAGCTGCAGGGAGAACACCACCACCTCCTTCCCCGCTGTACTCTCCCCCCAAGCCTGTTGGGTATGAAAATCCTGGGCAGTTTGAGATTTTAGAAGATGTTCATTTACTTTTTGCACATACCACCATTTTTATTGATTCATAAACCTGGTAAAATACCTTCTGACTGTTCCTTCCTCTGTATCTAATGTGTTTTCTTCATCTTTTAACTCTGCAGCAGCACTCCTGTGCTAAACTGCCGTAATCGCACCCCATCAGTACCCATTCCTGTTCCAACTCAGATCCAAAACTACCAGCGTATGGAGCAGAACCTGCAGCCTGTCGGATCACATGGCTCCACCAGGCATGTGAAGCCTCCTCAGAGTGTCTCCTTACCATCTGTTCCTTTTTTCTGGTTTTGATTGTGTTTTCTGTCCCTCCGGGTTGTGTTGTGTTGTGCTGACAGCAGCGGTTCTTCTGCTGTTCATTGTGGAGGATGTTCAGCTCCAAGTCCAGGTGCTGCTTCTAACTTTCCAACACTGGACGAAGAAGGAGGCCAACCTCTACTGTCTTCCCCACAAGGTAGCCAACTGGGTTCTCTTGGATTTTGGGTTGTTTTTGTGTCTAGAGAAGGATTACTCTTCAGACATGAGCAGACAGGCACCAAAAAAACAGCTTGGGTCGAGCATTTTTTTGAAATTTTCTTGCATATTCATTGAACACTGCAAAAATTAAGACGTGTATATTTTTCTCTGAAAGGGGTGAAAAAAAGGCTTTAAAATATAATTTTGGGTTTTTTTTGTATGAAAAGCTTTTTGATTTTCCTGCAGCCAAACACAAACCTTATTAACAAAGTTTGAATGGTAACTGTCACCATCCGATAAAACCAAGACAACACAATCATGTCATGTTAAGTGGATTTAATGAGTTGTTTTGTGGTAAATGTTCTCTGATTTCTCCTGGCTGCACTCTGAAGCATTAATACCTGTTAGTCACACAGACAGGATCATTATTGACTTTTTGTAATGATGTCTGTTTTAGCCGGACTGACTCCGACGATGTCAGAGCAAACTCTCCCTCTCAGCACAAGAACAGAACTTCTCACCAGGCCTCCTGACTCACAGGTCACCTCCAGCCATAAGGTCAGCTTCTTTTATGGATCATCTCCACCTCTTTCCTAATAAGATGTGTACTGTAAATGCCATTTTCTACACTTTTTACACACACAGCTCACAAATTATCATAGACAAGTTTTAAAACATTTCTTCAATTGCAGCATGTTCTACCCAGAAAGCTGAACCGAACCAGGACGACCACAAACCTGCAATCCCTGGAGCAAAGTCCTGCTTCCCACACCAACCTCAGCAGGACGTCCACCAATAAGAAGGGTCCTTTCAAAAGGTCAGAGCCTTGTATAATTTATTATAACATCATTGTGAGTTATGTGAATATAAAACTACATTGTTGAAAAATGCAGGAATGGGATGTAAATCTGTTTTACGGTTAAAACAGTGTGTGTCTGTTATTGAACGTTCAGGTCATTCAGTGCTGGCAGGCTGTCAGACATGCTGCTGAAAGCAGCCTTTGGAGCGAACCTGTTTGAAGAAGAGAGTGACCGGAGCTTCAGCTGTGAAAGAGTCATGGATACAACAGGTACCGAGCAGAACATTCATATAATATCACTCCTTCCTCACACTGTTCATGAAAGGATGTTTAAAGGCCAAATGTCAGTTACAGCTTTGGTTTATATTTTGTAGAAATGTTAAAAGCTAATAAAACACTGTCTTTATGCAAGATTAAATTATTTTAAACCAATAACAGCGCTGCACGTTTTAACATAAGACAAATACAGCTACTCTTTTTGAGTAGATTTCTACAATCACCAGGACCTTGGTCTTTTTTGTGCCTCTACAGCTCCACCTGCTGGGTGTCAGAAGGTATTTCAGCTGTCAGAGAGCCCACCTCCTGCAGACTTTGCCTCAGGTTCTCCCTCTATTGGAAACACTCCTCCTGATGACGTGGTGTCGAAGGTGTTCTCGGGTGGGTTCTCAGCTGGTGTTGTAGGACATATATTGTGAACTTCCTGTCAGTCGTCTTTACTACACATACATCTCAAAAAATTGGAATCTCATGAAAAACTTCAATATTTTTTGTCTCTTGTTTCAGACAGTAAAGCTCATATATAGCTTCATTACACAAATTTTTCTCTGTGTCTGTATCAGTGAGTTTCTGTTTCTGAAATGACATTTGCACAGTGTTCTAATTTTTGAGGGGTACCTGTACACTCTAAACAGGCTCTCCCAGCTACCTTAACTCAGCCTGGCTACTCAGCAGCCGCCCCTTCCAGCGAGGAAGCCGAAGAAACAGTGAGACTGAGGTCATGGACGCCGTTTCACACTACAGTCTGATCTTTCACCCTCCTGCACTCCCTGAAGATACATTGATGGAGGTAGAGAACGTGGGAAAGAACAAGCAGAGACCTTTAAACATCATTTAACCAGTTTATTCTTAGAATTTGCCGTTTTCTTTTCACAGCAGGCTCACACTGACTCACTGAGCGACTTGCGTTTCACCTTGGCTTTTGTCAGCTGTGTCATGGAGTTGGCTTCCTTGAAAGACCCCGGTCTGGGTGCCACCTGCACTCCTGATATGTCCTTTGTAGAGCAGAGCTTTGTAACAGACCAGATCAGCCTTCTGAGTAGAGAGTGGAGGTGAGAAACACTACAGTATCATCCCTCAACATGTGCAGCTGCTCCTTTGCTCATAAATCTTCTTTGCAGTAGCTTTATAGTTCCTGTGTGTTGTTTCAGTTATGCAGAGCAGTTGGTGTTATACATGAAAGCTGAAGAGTTTCTGTCATCAGCGCTATACTCTGCCCAAGAAAGTATAAAACAAGGCCAGCTGCTGCCTTCTGCTACGGTCAAACAAGGTGAGTCTGGTGACTCGGTTCTGAATATGACGCAATGACCAACATTCAGTGATGTAGTCAGGAATGTTTTAAAGCAAATTTGGCAAACAAATGAGCCTAAAACATATGTTTTCATGCCTCTTTACAACATTCTAACATAGTACAGCTATAAACCACTGGTGATTTGTACTCTCTTGTTAATGAGGCAATGCACAGTCTTGTATCTGGCCAACAGAGCTAAAACACGTTGTTTACAATGATCATTCTCATGTTAGGCTGTGTCTTCATATAAATATTAATTTTAAAGACTTATTTGTCCATAAGAAATGTCACCAACACTGCATCAGTCTAGTTTCTTGCAAAAACAGTCGTGCACACTCTGTGATTGACATACGCTAACGCTATTGACTAATGCTGACCTTATATCATAGAACAGGATCGGACTATAACTGATATAGATTTCTAAAAAAATCATACATAATTCCTGAAAGGGGTAAAACTCCGGATATCAGCTTTAATGGATGGGCCATTTGCCTTCAGACACTACTTTGTGATAACTTATAGCTTAGCTTGAAGACCTTAAAGTTTATGTTGAATACATTTAAAGAAAACTGAATAATATGATCAAATGACCATTGCTTTACTTTTTTTTCAGTGATCAGGAAGCTGAACAAAATGTACAAGAACTGTGTGACTTTTTGTCGGACCCTGAATGATCGGCTGCAGACCTTCCTGCTGGACAAGCAGAAGCTTATAGATCGCTTCAACGGGCTCACAGCGGAGAAGCTCATCTACAGCCACACCGTGTACATGGTGAGCTCACTTCTCAGTGTTGACGCTCGCCCCAGGTCATCACATTCTGTCCATCTCTGCCCTTTAAACATGTGTGTCCCCATAATGCATTCAGGTGCAGTCTGCTGCTTTAGATGAGATGTTCCACTATGGTGCAGCGACAGTGCAGCGCTATAACAAAGCCCTTCTGCTGATGGAGGGTCTGTCCCGAATCCTCACCGAGCAAAAGGACATCGACATCATAGATAAATGTATGTACAAGCATTAATAATCAATCACAAAGCAGGAGCTAGCATACTTGAAGAGCAGAGGTTCTTATTTCCCATCTGACTTGATGTTATGTTTTATCATTTCAGGTAAGAAGCACCTTGAGCGACGCCTCTCTGCTTTGCAGACATAACAGCTAGCAAAACATCTGAGGCTAGAACTGTTGCACATTTCCTTTCCTCATCCAACATCCTTGAATGTAGCCGAATCCAACAACAAGAGAGCACTTTGTTCTCATCTGGGAGAGAAACGACCACGAGAGCATTTATCGTTATCCTGCAGCTCGATCTGTAACTGCAGCACAGATGCTCAGGATAGAGAGAACGTTCTGTTTGGTGTTCTGGAGCACAGATTGGGTTGCAATTGTACGAATTTTTTGATCAGGTAAAATTGTTCCCAGCATCTGTTTTGATGCAGACTGCATTTATTAGCGTATTTTTCTTTGTCCCTTGAATTTTCAGAACTAATATGATTTAGAGTTTGCTATACTTGAACCAAAGCTTGAGTTGGTTTCTGTGTTTGTGTTCATAAATGTTGATGAATAGTTTTGAACAAAATGACCAAATATTACCAGTTTGTTTGCATTATTAGTAAAACTGTGCCTATTTTTGTACTTTCGTTTTAACCTTAGCAGAGCGTGAGTGTACAGTGAAACTAGGCTTCAGTGAGAGTGATTGCTTTTGACTTCTGATCTTAAAGTCACACAGAGTGCTTCAGTAAAGTGCAATACGTCTATTTAAAGCTTTGGATGAGATTTTGTTTGTAACAATCCCTCAGGTAGTGCTGCAGTCACTGGTGAGGTACTGCGTGTCACATTACTTTATTTGTGTGCACGTTCATTTTTAAATGTTTTCATCTTTGCTAATGTTTATTGTAGAGATTTGTTTTGACTAATGTACATTTTTTTTATTTGTTATTGTATTTAAGGTTCTGCTAGGCCTGATGGGTTATTACAATTACAAACCATTAGGTATTTATTTTAAATACATTTTAAATGTTTAAGAGACTTGTTAGAATTTATCCAATTACCTTTTTTATTTTCAGGACTGCAAATCAAATGTGCAAAAATGAGTTGTTACACTATGTGTTACCAATAAATTTGATTTATCATTTGTGTTTTTGTGTGAAATGCGTACCATGAGTATTTTTGAAAATGAGAGCAAACGTTTTCTTTTTCTTTTTTGATTATTTAGTTGATGTCAGGTATCTCACTCAGATCTGGTTCTGTTCAGAGAGTCACCCAGAACCAGCCCTGTTGGGTATCAAATAGAACTGGTCTGGAAATTCACCCAAGACCAGTCAGGTCCTATTTCACCTAGAACCGTTCTGTCTTGTAACTCGCCCAGAACTGGTACAGTCTGTTTACTCATTCAGACAAGGTCAAGTCTGTTATCTCCCTCAGATCGGGTCCAGTAACTCAATCTTTCTGGTCAGTTATGTATAACACTTTTCTAATACAAAGTGTTTTACATTACAGTCATTTACAATTTCCATTCATTTCACTTTTTAAACTGCCATTTCACAAGTTATGTCAAAGCAACAAATTACAGAAGGTTGCAGGTTCAACTCCCAGCTGCAAGTGGAGTTGGTGTCCTTGTGCATGTGTGTGTTTTCTCCAGGTACTCTGGTTTCCTTGCACAGACAAACGATGCATGTCAGGCAAATTGTAATGCTGAAGTGGCAGGTGGACCCAAAAGTGCAGATGGAGGAGCAGGAGGCATCAGATGAACTCAGAAGGTGTATTTATTAAACTAAAGCTTGGCATGGCATGGCATGGCATGGCATGGCATGGCATGGCATGGCATGGCATGGCATGGCATGGCATGGCATGGCATGGCATGGCATGGCATGGCATGGCATGGCATGGCAGAACAGGTAACTAAACTGAGCAGAAAATCCAACAAGACAGGACGCATGAGGGCTTAAATACACCAAGGAGCAAATCAAGGTAATGAGGCACAGCTGTGGGGAATTAACTAAGGCAGACAGGGCAGGACATGAACATGGAGCAAAACACAAACCTGATAAAACTAGAACTAAACCATGAACTAAAAACCTGAACCATGACAAGATAACACAACATGGACAGGGGGCAAGAATAAAGAGACTAAAACAAGGAAACTAAAACTGACATGAATAAGAATAGACTGAACCTAACCACACATGAAACAGGCATGATAAATAAAAACACAATAAACACAAAACATGAACCCAAACTAAACCAAATAAACCTAAATCATGACACAAATAGGCAATTTAAATTGTCCCTAAGTGCGCGTGTGACTGGTTGTCTCTACATGTGTCCTGAGTCCTGTCCAGATGGAACCCCTGCCTCTGGCCTGGAGACGGACACCAGCTCTCCTGTGACCTTTAGGACAGTTATCAAGACAAATTGTAGTGAATCAGGCAAACAAAAATTAATAAAAGTTCAGACCTGAACTGCGACTGTAAACACTTTAAGAATACATTATTAGAAAATATATTTTCCCTTTTGTGTAGGTTGTTTTGTGTCACATTCTAAAATTCTTTGTGTTAGTTTGATTTATTTCTTCAATTGAAAACTTTGATTATCTGTGTGCTTGTTGTGCTATGAAGCTGTTTTTTCGTAACTTATAGCTCTCATAAATAAATAGTACCACAAAGGTTGTCTGAAACGACTTCAACAGTTGTGTCCTATTGTTTTCTCTACATACCTGTTTAATCCTAGGGACACATTTTGCTGAATATCAATTTGAGAGCATAACTTCAGTGATAAACAAATGTTTGTTTTTCCTTTCAAAGCTGCTTCTAAGCAGGTCCTGTAGAATGATTCTGCTGGTTGGTTTTGATGGATTTAGGTCATGTCCTTATTTTGTCTGTCCCCATTGTAAAACCGGCCCACAAAAACTGAACCAGATAGTGAGGATCACGTGGGAATAAATATGAAGGATAGACTATCCAAAGTGATATTATATTGTACGAACTTAATAATATATTGGACGTACGAACATGACAATTATATTGTAAAAATGTGATATGTTCTACGAATGTGATAATTATTTCATAGGAACGTGAAAAGTTTATTGTACAAACATATTATTGTATGAACGTGAAAAGTATATTGTTAGAACAATATCACGTTATAACGTGATACCGCTCTATTTTTCTTTTGCTTGGGTAGCAGCTTCTGTACTGGACACCACTAGCCTACATTTATTTGAATCACTCTTAGTCTGGCCCTCACCCAGAGACATTTTGCCATGGGGAAAAAATACCACAAGCATAGTTTCTGGGGTCCTTGGGACATGCAAACCCTTCTACCACCATAAGGTGGCAAGTCACGGAGGGGATTAAAAGAAAATGTTTTTTTCTCTTTTTTTAAGATTTAATTTTGTGACTTAAGAATTATGTTTTTAAATTATGTTTTAGAGTCTTGTTTTTTATCTTTCCTATTTTATGTAAAAAAAATTTGTGCATGTTATTAATTTGGTCTCTTTGTTAAATGACTGGTTGTCTAATGACTGACACACTGGGCTGGGATTCCATTAGAGGTAACTGGGCCCCTTTGACTGTGGCAAGCCGTTTGAGCATTTATTACATATCCTTGACGTCAATTGACTTAATATCAAGGATATGTAATAAATGCTCAAACGGCTTGCTAAAATATATGGGAGTTAATCGTCTCACTTAAAAGACTTGAATGTCGCTTGAATCATATGATAGACATCATATATTGGTAGACCCCGCATAGGCCGCTCTGAGGCAAGAAATGCGGCAGCCATCTTGGGCCGGTCGTCCCATCGGCAGATTTCCAGCTGCAGTGACGCCTGAACACTGTGAGGCGTATTCCTGTTCAGATCTGCGGACTTTCGAGAGCAGGACTCGATGGATTACTTTTCAGAAGTAAGATTGAACAGTTTGATTGTTTGCATTTTGTAAATATAGTATTACTGTATCGTATTTATATATGTCTAGCTGGCTAACGTTAGCTACATGTTTAGTCCGGTTAGAAAGCTGAGACTAAAGGGACAAATAATGGATAAAGTATTACTACTAAATGTTTTTAATGCGATGGAGTTTCAAACTTTTGCACAGTACTGCATGGGAAATCTGAAATGCTCTAAATAGTCTGTAGGATTTCTTTATAAACTATATTTATATTTGAGATGTTTAAATAACTTGAGCATCTCAGGTGGAGCAAATTGACTTCAGCAGAAAATACCAGAGGAGATCACAGTTTAAAGAAACCTTGTTTTTTATTATATTATCGAATAAAATTCAGCAGTTTTCTCAAAGTGTTTTCATGTTTGGTGTTAGAAGCAAATGTTAGACTGAAGTATCTCAGTTTCCACTAGTGTGGGATGGGGAGATTTTTGTTTTGATTTGTTTTGTTTTTGGTTTTTTAGGGTCAATAGTTGACCCTTGAATAGTTTAGTGACAACTTCAGCAGCACTGGGTCATCAGCACTGGGTCGTCAACAGAACTTGTTTTTTTGTTAAAGAAATGTTCAAAGAAATTTGAAGGAAGAAGTGAAAATGGGTTATGTGAATAAACTTATAAGATAATAAAATAGAAGAATGAAGACCTTGTTTGTAGTTTTTTGTGTAGACTCTCCCAAACTCCTGTTTTTGTTTTGAAGGTTTTCCATAAAGACATGAGGAAGAAGTGTGAGGAGGCCTTAAAGAGAGAAGACTTCACAGCAACAGATTCAAGCATTTTAAACCAGTTCATGAGACTCAGAGATGGAGTTATTCATCCATCTTCAGCTTTCAGTTCACCTCCAGACAGTGAGTGTTTCCTAAGACTGTCACAATTTATAAATGTAAATATCCTGTAAATATCCTGTTATCAATCACAGGGCAGAGTGAGCTACTTATCCCTCAGAACCTGTCAGATGTCACGTTTCATTAAACCTAATGGGGATCATATCTGGGTGGCCCTTCTGAAGAGGTTTCTAACTCCAGGAGGCCCCAGACCTGAACTGGGAGCCACAGGTTTATAATAAAAATAATATATGATTTTAAATATTATGCTTCTTTATTTTAGCCACAAAGAACAGGACTACATCTACCTCCAGAAGAGCTGAAGAGACAACAGACTTCAACCTCACATCCTCAACCTCAGCCTGATGATGTCAGTGTTTCTATTTACATCAGATCATAATAGTCATAAATCCATAAATATGGACATATTGAAATCTCACCTGTATGCTGCCAGTCATACACACTTATGCCCTCTTACACACACACACTCTCTCACACACACACTCTCTCTCTCTCACACACACACACACACACAGAAACTTTAACTTTTGTTCTTCAGATTTTAAACTAAACTGTGAAAGCAGGACAGGAGTACACAAGAGAATCAGGGAGTTTTCCCTCAGACTCCACTGACCTGGTCCTAAGGCCTACAGACACCTCAGAGAGACTCTAAATGTCCCCTCTCACGTCCACTACACAGTTAGTCCACATGTTGTCCAGTTCAGTGTTTATAAAGGACTGGAGCAAATATGTTCAATAGTTCATTTTCTATTGTTTTCCCAGGAGGCTGTGTTAGTCTCTACAGCAGTGTTTTTCAACCACTGTTCCGCGGCACACTAGTGTGCCGTGGGAGATCTTCAGGTGTGCCGCGGGAAATTATTCAATTTCACCTATTGGTCTAAAAAAAAAATTGTTTTTTAACTAAATTATTATCTACAAATAATATTTCATGGTCACGCGTCTGTGCCAGTCATCACCAAATGGCAGACTCAGGTTCTGTTTGGGGTCAGATGCGCAGCAGATCCAGGACCTGGACCGGGTCCAGCGACAGCATCAGGCAGCGAGCCGGTGCTGGGACCTTTGTCTGTGTACTCATATGTACTATTGTACTAAACTTCCTTTAGTTTTACACAGTATCAACAGTCTGGACACTTTTAAAAAGCAGCTGAAGACTCAATCATTTCAAACTGCTTTTAATTAAATCTTTGATATCCTGGTATTTAACCATCTATATTTGTACTTTGATCATTGTGTTTTTAAATATATTTTTAATTAGTTTAATTTTTAAATAGTTTTTTATGTTATCTTTATTTTAATTTCTTTTATTATTTTTATTTGTTTTAAATAGTTTGGTTTTAAATAGTTGTTATTTTTAGAGAGCAAATGCCTTTGTATGCATTATGTGTTTGTGTTTTTATCTGCTATTTGATGTATTTTAGTTTGATTTGATCAGTTTTTAATTCGTGTTTTTATTCCTGATTTTAGTGGTTTTTTTTTCTTTTTTATGGATCAGGGTGTCTGTCAAAGTCAGTTGTTGATTTAGTTCTTTGTCATTTAATCATGTTTTATTTTGATGTTTTTTGTGAAACACTTTGATTTATTTCTGTAAAAGTTGCTATAGAAATAAACTTTACTTACTAAACTTTATATCTGAATTTAAATATATATTATATCTGTATATATGTGTATATAATATATGTATATATTATATACACATATATATTATGTGTATATAATATACATATATCATATTTATTAGGTAAAATATGTATATGACACATGAAATGTACTGTATAAGTCTATTAAAATGGCTGAGTAGTACTTTCTGCTTCTGTCATATAGGATTGTGCGTTTTGCAGAATATTCTATTACTACAAAGCCAACAATTAATAGGAAATAGTCCGAACTATCTGTCCTGTATTATAGCTAAATGTTTCGCGTTTGCAAACAAAAAAACCGCATGAAAATCAGTTTAGTATTTATCGAGTTATGATTTAATAAACGCACTGAAGCGTCATTGCTCTGCCAATAAGTTTACACTGTGGAGCTGAGGCGACCGGTCCAAGATGGCGGCCCCACCGCTCACCAGCGCCTATAGGCAGTAGCGGTCAATGCGGGGTCTATCAATATATGATGTCTATATGGCTTGAATGGGCTAAGTTGGCGAAAAGAGGAAGTGAAGTAGGCTTCGCGCATGCGCAGAACTGGTCGTGCTTCCGGTTACAGATGACACTGGTGAGCACAATAGTATCTGGCTGCGGCCGCTGTGGAGCTCCACAGTAACCGGAAACACGTGACCTCCACACTAACCGGAAACACGAAACTTCAATTAAATCGACTTTTACACAACCTCCGTATACCGTACCGGAATTGGTTAGGGTTAGGGTTAGGGGGAGGGTTGTTGACCCAGGTGCCTCTCTTCTGGCTACTGTGGAGGTCATGTGTTTTCGGTTAGTGTGGAGGTGACGTGTATCCGGTTACTGTGGAGCTCCACAGGGTCCGCAGCCAGACCCTTCTCCTGGTGAGCGGTGGGGCCGCCATCTTGGACCGGTCTCCTCAGCTCCACAGTGTAAATGAGTTTAAAAAAGGTATTATTCTTCATTATTCTTCATTAACGAAAATGAAAAACTGGAAAAGTGGAAGAATAATCTTGCAACAAATCAGAGAGAACTTATTGTTTTAAGCTTCTTGAATGTGAATATGCTTTGCTCCCATGTTATGTCTGGTGTTTTATTTTCTTTTTATGTGCCCCCCAGATTGCTAGTGATTTTGAGGTATAGAGTTTGTGATTCCTCCATGAGAGTTTGTATTTTGGTTTGATGTTATGTGTGTTCTGTCTTTTGTGTGTTGTTAATAAAAAAAAACAAAAACTGTTTGGCAGAGCAGTGACGCTTCAGCGCGTTTATTAAATCATAACTCGATCAATACTAAACTGATTTTCATGCAGTTTTTTTGTTTGCAAACGCGAAACATTTAGCTATAATACAGGACAGATAGTTCGGACTATTTCATATTAATTGTTGGCTTTGTAATAGAATATTCTGCAAAACACACAATCCCATATGACAGAAGCAGAAAGTACTACTCAGCCATTTTAAAAGACTTAAACAGTACATTTCATGTGTCATATACATATTTTACCTAATAAATATTGTTATATATACATATATATGTAATCTATTATTAATTATATAAAATATATAATACACATATATGTATATTTTATATACATATTATATACACATATACAGACATAATATATATTTGTATATAATATACACATATATTATATACACATATATACGGATATAATATATATTTAAATTCAGATATAAAGTTTAGTAAGTAAAGTTTATTTCTATAGCAACTTTTACAGAAATAAATCAAAATGTTTCACAAAAAACATCAAAATGAAACATGATTAAATGACAAAGAACCAAATCAACAATTGACTTTATTGACAGACACCCTGATCCATAAAAAAGGAAAAAAAACACTAAAATCAGGAATAAAAACACAAATTAAAAACTGATCAAATCAAACTAAAATACATCAAATAGCAGATAAAAACACAAACACATAATGCATACAAAGGCATTTGCCCTATAAAAATAACAACTATTTAAAACAAAACTATTTAAATAAATAAAAATAATAAAATAAATTAAAATAAAGATAAAATAAAAGACTATTTAAAAATAAAACTAATTAAAAATATATTTAAAAACACATAATGATCAAAGTACTAATAAAGATGGTTAAATACCAGGATATAACAGATTTAATTAAAAGCAGTTTTAAATAATTGAGTCTTCAGCTGCTTTTTAAAAGTGTCCAGTCCATTGATACTACGTAAAACTAAAGGAAGTTTAGTACAATAGTACATATAAGTACACAGACTGACAGACAAAGGTTACAGAACACAGTGTGGAGAACAAGATGACACAAACTATAAACAATATTTACACTTGAACAAACTTGTTCCTGACAGTATTACAAGAGCTAAAACTCCTGAAAGAGGAGAGATTTGCTGTTTCCAGCGATGCTGGAAGAGCATTTCTGACTAACACAGCCACCTGTGAAAAAAAAATAGAAAATGAACTATTTAACATATTTGCTCCAGTCATTTATAAACACTGAACTGGACAACATCTGGACTAACTGTGTAGTGGATGTGGATGTGAGAGGGGAACATTTAGAATTCTGAGATTAAAGTCAGAATTCTGACTTTAATCTCAGAATTCTGAGAAAAAGTCAGAATTCTGAGAAACAAGTCAAACAGAGGAAGATTAGCACAGTATATAAGATTCTCTCTCCTTTACTACATGCAGAATTGACAAAACTACTCAGATGAGCAGTGAAACGTCTTCAAAGAACCAAATAAGTCCAGTTGCCTTTATTTAAAACCCTTTTTTGGAATGTTTAACCACCTAAACCAATGCAGACTTGTGACCAGTAGATGGCAGTAATGCACACCTAGAATTAGAACATGTGGGAATAAATGTTTTAAAATGCATGCATTGTAGTTTTTGCTTGGTTGCATGAAAACATGACTTGTATGAGCGCCAGATTTCAGTTTTTACACAATGTATAATTATAACACAATATGAGTCCAAATGGTCTGCAGACAGTATTTACTCCATCTATTGTTTTTCGCTAAAGTCCACTATAATAACCAGTATCTGTATTCACAGAATAGAAATCAAACATTTTAGAGGTGAAAACCCCTGATTTAAACTGATGTCTGGACGTTTCAGTTTGATGAAGTGTGGAGTGGTTTCCTTCCAACAAACCAAATGACATCAGTCGTCTCAAGAGAAGTGGCTTCAAAGGCTTTTTTTTTTTAATTAAAAAAGTTGTTTATTGTTATTCTGCTGTAATCATGCATCCTCATATGAGGGCATGTCATTCAATATATTTTATTTCTGTTCTACTTATCCTCCTTCCCCCCTTTTTTTTATTCATTTTGAGCTATTAAATGTTCAAAAACGAATGTTAACCTGTTTATTAGGTCCTATTAATCCCAAATAGACTAAAATAAATATCAATTAAAGAAAAAAAATCAGCTTTCAGGAAGTTATTTTAACTTTTATCTGGCATTAAATTATTTCCTCTCATTTTTAAGCGAATGACCCTTGCTGTCTTTTACATTCTGTTTCATATTTTAAGGTCCAGGGGCTGCAGTATTACCAAATGTTCATGAAGCTTCTGATGATCAGTCGGGTAATCATGTTATAGTTGATTCTAAGTAGATGGAGCATTATTAAACTCTTCTTCCTGATTCAGTAGAAACATTAGAGGTGGTTGAAAGGAAAAAGTCTCCTGGGTGTTTATCAGATATGGAAGCAGAACAAAAATAGATTTAGAGTTGCTTTTTCCAGCTTGAATAAGAAACACACACAGTGATCGCAAACACAAAACCCAAAGAAACACATGAATTATTTAGTGAGAAAAATGTTGTGTAATGTTACATCCAAACAACCTCCTCCTGCATGTTATTCTGTTTGGTCTTCCAGGAATGGGAACTAATAGAAAATCCTGAATTAGAGGAAAGGGCACAGCTGTCTGTGGGATTCCTATAAATAAAGGTTTTGGGGGGGAAGTGACCACAAAGCTTTCATATGACTAGAAAGCTCAAGTAAACAAGATGATGATGTCTACACCTTTGGACCTACTGAGTCTCAACAAAGTGTAAATTCCTTCATCTGATGACTACATAGTGTAATGAAACTTGTGTGTTTTTTTCTGCCTGAGCTGCTTATCAGCAAGGCCTCTGTTTCCTGACTCATTTCCAATCATTCAAAGGGGAGGAGGAAGAGCAGGAAGCATCACCTGATGCTGAGGATGATGCTTTTCTGTTTGACGATTGGCTGCTGAAAACTGGCAGCCCGCCATAAATCAACATGATTAGCAGGCAGGAGGATTCTGGGAAATTGTGTGACAGCAACAGCTTAAATATTCCTGAGTTTTTATATCTTTATTAGAACTTCTCTCTCAGCTGCAGTAACAAAATGCAAATTCATGCTTCCAGGAAGAGAGCTGGACATGTTGCCAGGAAGTGACTGGACCAGTTTTTCCTTCTGCATTAATTCTCTTTCAGTCTGGTTGTTCTAAAGTATTTACCTATAAAAACTTCAAATTCTTACTAGAAGACACAAAACTTGAGGACTGAACATCTGTTGTGCTGATTTTTGTTTGATCCTCAGGAATAAGCTGAGGCCATAAGTGACGCTGCAGCTGCAACTTGCAGTCCAGAAATGACTCAGTTTGACCAGCAGAGGGCAGCAAATGCTTGGTAAATGAATAATGTTCTGAGCAAAAGTGTATTCTTTGTTGCTCATTACAACGCCTGGCAATGTATTATGTTTGGTTCTATGATACAGATTAAAACAAACTGAAGAGTTTTGAGAGGTTTGCACCATTAAAAGCCTGATTTATTGAACATTTTAGCTACTTTATACAAATACTAATACAAAATAAACATTAATACAAATGCTTTTAATCTGGGTAAAACACCTACATAGGTATGATGGGCTGCAAGCTGCACACTTGGTGCTATTTAATTATTTAATTAAGGTCATTGGTTTAAACAAATACGTATGTTTTGGCAGAAATTAAATTTTTATTGTAAATGCAATTGAACATAAAACTTCAAATAAAGTTTCACAAACTGCCAACAGAGGCTGCAGGAGATTCCAGATGGAGACTGCTGTGTTGCAAAATGTTCTGCAAGCAAATTAATGCAAAAATTGCAAATTTGAAGTTCCAAAGAAAATAAACTCACTTCTACAGAACTGCTGGTTTCCATAATCCATCACAGTCTTAGTTCTCAAAAAGTATGAAACGTTTTTCTGGATAAAAACAGCCACACCCTTCCTTCTGGATGTTTCTCCAAAGGTGATTCAGATAGAACTGGAGAAGGATACAAACATCATTTATTACAACATGCTGAAGATGTTGGACTCGAGTTACATGACTGATAGCGTGCTGGGACACGTCTCCAATAAAAAACGTTTTCACTTCTCAACATTTGAATGTTATCTGTTTGGGCTGAGCTCTCTGCAGCACACGAGTGGAGAACAGAATTGTCTTGTCATGTCGTCACCTGACCGTGAAGGATGAGTGAGGGAACATGTGGTCCCGCTGGAGTTTAACCTCTAACTTCGTTATTCAGAGCTGGATCGTCCTGCATTGTGGACAGGGTCATGTGGTGTTGGTATGCAGCGTGTTGCAGTCACTTTGCCAGCTTTGGAGCATGGCGGGATGCCTTTCTGTGACATCACTGGCTGCTATGAGACTCAGTAAGGGCAAAAGGTTTGTCTGTGACTGGAAATGTTGACATTAGTGGCATGGAACCCAATAAAACTGACTTTCTTTTTTGGATATGAGTGATTTTTCTTTTGATTCCTGACTTATTGCATAATGACTCGTGACCTCTTTGTGTTCACACATTCTCAGCTGAGCAACCTCCGATGCAAAACAGGAAGGAGTCTTCTCTTCCTCTCGCATGGTAATGCCCTCATTTTTCAGTGGATTTTCCGGCTCAACTTTTCATGCATCTGTCTTATCTTTCTTTTGGCCAAAGGCTGCATGCTGGGAAAACTCTAAAAACCAATTGCCAATTGGACTTTTTTTTTCTGGTTTGGGATGCAATAGATTTTCCATGTAGCCAGCTTTACTTCAATAATCATAATTTAACATTCATTGGAAACTGAAAAGAAATGTCCTGTTAGGTGAAACAGAATCGCACAAAACTGGTATCAGTGGGTCAGAGTTGAACGAAAGCCTGTAACAACCCTCAGAACCAGAATCGGTGCACCTCCACCTTAAGCCTCAGTTACCAAAACTAACCACTGCAGGAGGCTGAAGTCTCAGTAGCTCGATGTCTGTTACAAATATGCGCATTCTTGAAATGTGCTGCAGAAACAAATCTTACTCTGTAGAGAATTTGGCCTCATGGTACCAACTGAAGGTCACAAGCCTTCTAGATTATTGAGTGAGCTGAGTGTCAGTAAAGTAAAATGTCAGTGATTCTTGCAGAAGCCCCCCTTCTTTAAACCAGAGCCTGAGTGCTAATCGATTTTCTTGGAACAGAGAAAGGAGTTATGAATATTCTGGTTTTGACTTTAATCACAGGTGACCTTTTATGTACAGTGTTGATTCTCGTTACAGTAAAGCACACCCAGTTATCGAGATGCCATTTACCTTTAGCCTTTTCTTTGGTGCGCGCACACACACACACACACACACACACACACACACACACACACACACACACACACACACACACACACACACACACACACACACACACACACACACACTTTAGATCCCATCTAAACCAGCTGTGCATCCAGTCCCCATAAGGTGGTTTTCAAACAACAACAAAAAAACCCCATGTCATTTGTGAACTACTTTCACCTCCCCCACAAAACGAGTGGGTTGTGTTTACTGACTCATAGTTGACACCGGTGGGCTTTCATTTTTTTCTTGTGTGTTGTTTACTTGCATAGGGACTACTTTTTAATCAGCAGTGACAGAGGAGGATCCCCAAACACCGATACACGCATGTAATTACAAACACGCCTCATACAGAGAATCCAGGCTTTGTGATAATTGGTTTCTATGTGCTGCAATAGAAAGCTTATTAGGTGGAGTCATTCATAGAGAGTGTGAGGTAAGCAGAGTCGGAGGGAGGGGAGAAGGTAAATAAAGGAACAAAAGGGTGCAGGACATTCTGACCCAGAGAGAGGAGAATGAAACATGAGGCTAGAGTGTCTCATCTGGCTGTTGTAAATGTGCTTTGAGCCAGGATTGTCAAAAGACTCGGGTTGGTTGCACACATGCATGTAAATATTTGAATATCTCTGCACAAAACCCATGTGTTGCATGCATTATGCACACTGGTAATGATGATCTCCATAAAGAGCAGGAGAAAAAGAGATCGATGGCTATTAGAAAGCGCTCTGAGGTCAAATTACACCAACTTCCCTCCAATGTCCACGAGCTGATTTCTGTGAAAGTCCACCGTCATTTATTTCCTAATACAGTAAACATCAAATGTTACCAGCAACACATTTCCAATTCCACAAATTCTCCCAGAATCAATTAGCTTCAAATAACCATGACGAGAAAAACTTGATTCTATTTTTAGCCAGAAGAGCAGCGATAACTCAGGAAATCATTTAAAGCAATAAGGGACGCCACTGAGAGATTTCACACCATCCTGAGGCGATCATGTGTGGCAGCTTTCTTGTACTGGAGAAGGAAACAACTTGTCCCTGTGACCCCACATGTCTGACTTTAATAACTGATTTACAGAGGACACCTAAAATAGCCACGTAGAACAAGCTGTCTCAACAAGGCATGTGCCTTGAACATATGTTCAATAACGACTTTATTAAGACACTTTCATGCTGCTTCAATAAAAGGCATGGTCAATTTAATTTGAGCACTCTGAGGGTTTGCCTGCTCTCAAGCTTGGTTACTATTTTAAATTCTATTTGCAGTTCTTTGTTTAGGCAGTCTGTCCTAAAAGGAGACAGACACGTTCTGCCCTTTTATAACAAGGGAACACAATTTCTTGAGGCTTTAGTGAAACATCGGTGACATGCTTTGGTCAAAATATCACTTGGCTTATGCACAGCAGCTGCCTTTTCACTGCTATTGAAAGGCATTCTGCAGAGCAGGCTGTTTTAGGGGGTGGCGGTGGTGGAGGGGTGAGTCGTTACTCATTCCACTTGTAACTCCTCCACTCTTTCTGGAGGTTGTGCTGACAATCTCTTCTTCTGTTCTTCTGTTAGCGATAGTTAAGCATAAAACCAGGAATAGTTAAGACTTTTACTGAACAGAACCACAAGAATCAAACCTCCAAAACAGCAAGAGATCCAGAAGAAGCTCTGCTATTAAAGGGAAAGCTCTGATTACTGAAGAGAATCTGTTGAGTCATCAGCACCTGCAGTGGATAGTAGAACTTTACAATGTGAATTGTGTATGCAACAAGTTGCAAAATTGTCATAATGAAATGCAACTTTTTTGCAGGTGCAATAAAAAAAGACCCGTTCATTAGGTCTTTGTGACATTTGTCTTAGAAGTCATCCAACCTGTACCCCACTGGTCCGAAACTGTTGGTGATGACTTGCGAGCAGCATTTGCGAGAGAGTTTCAAACATGTCCCAAAACGTTTGTGTGAGTTCTCACTTCCTCGTGTGTGTTGCAGGACTTCACTCTTATGTTGCTGGAATTTTAAACATGAGTCCCAAAAATTTGTGAAATACATTTTCTTTTAAAGTTGTCGCCAATGTCAGGATTTTGTTTTGAAAACTTAATAATTCAGCTTTTGTGAGAAATGTCTAACAACTTTGGGAGGCGTTGGAGACAACAGGAGAATCTGACATTCCAGGACATAAACTGGCAAAACACACCTAAGATTGAGACAAATTTGCTAATAAAATGAAGTACAAATGAAGGTAAATGACAAAGATTGTTTGCAACTAAATTGCAACATGAAGAAATTCACAAATTCGGAGACTTCAAGTGAAAACTTTGGTATTTTTCTCAGACTAGTTGACAAACTAAATTCAACCTCATCACTTCTGCTTTTAACAATATATAAAAGACTACATTTTAAAAAGTTAATGAAATTAATTTACAAAATATTCAAACTTTGACTGAAAAGTTGAAGCAAATCTATTAAATATGCAGCTAAATGAACCTAATGTCATAAAATTGTCTGATAGAAAGTGGTTATCCACATATGTATTTTACCAGTTGATGGTGCATTACAGTCAAATACAATCTTTATTTTATGTGCTTCATTATCTGAGATGTAAAGGTGCTCACTGAGGATCAACTTCTTTCAGCATATCGCAGCAAAATCCCTCCATCGAGTAGCCAGAGTGTTAAAAATCACAACAGCAAACCAAATAGCTACAGAAGTTCTTTGTCGTTTATACTCTAAAGTTAGCTGTGTGTGAGTGGGGGGTGTTATGAAGGCTGTGTTAGTCCCTTATCAGACATGCACTGCAGTTTTAGAGGCATTTTGCACTTGCTTTGGACTTTTTGCCCACTTTTCTTTAGCGAAATAAAATGTCTGGTAGGTGGGACGATTTGTGGAAGTAGCAGCAAACGTGCAGGAGTCCATGTTGCCTTCACTGAAGTGTCTCAGTCAACAAGACAATAAAAACTTGAAAAAAGCTGAATGCTAATAATTAAAACCCCACTAATCAACAATGCAATCAACAGTTTCAGCATTCATTTCGGCTCAGAACCAATCAGTTCACTTCGAGCAGACAAAAGGCCTCCAGCCTATTCTTCCTCTCGTTTAGGAGGCACACGCTGGACTGTCAGTGTGAGGTAAAGGGTCAACAAGTAGCAGTGTGAGGGGTCAGAGGTAGGTCTCTGTATTGTTACTGCTGTCCCCTGGGTTGTGTGAGATGGTGTGGACAGCTGTCCTCCTGTCTCATAAAGAGTGGTTTAGTGCAGCTTGAACTTAACGTGAGGTCATACTCAATCAGGGAATTTGCAGAACTAGATTACAGGTATCAAAATAAAATGCACATATCCACGTAGTTTTGAAGGCCGTTTGCTTTTCATATGAGGCATTATACTGTAGTAGAGGGTGAAGCAGTTAAAGGGGCGGTACGCTCTTTTTAGTGCAGCTGTTGTATCTCCCCAAGGGAAGGAGGAGAAGAAAGAGGACAGAAAAGAAGATCACTGCCGTTTACTCTCTGTGCCGCGCTGCTGCCGCTCCTCTCTTTCACTACCCACTCCTCAGGTTTCACAGCCCACTGACTGAATCACCCATGAAACACACAAATGCACAGTTGCACACACACACACTCTCAATCATACCCCCAGGAATGACTCACGATTACCCCCCTCATTTTCCCCCGGGAGCAGTGACTCAGGGTGAGAGGAGAAAAAAAAAAAGAAGAAGAAAAGGACAGAAGAAACTACAGTCAGGAGAAAAGCTGTAGCGATGAGCAGTTTGGCCTTCAGTGCTTTGAAGAGGCAGCAGACGCTCCGTGCAACAGAACTTCTGCTGAACATGAGCCTCATCACGCACAATGCCTATCTTAGTCACCACAACAACTGCTCGCTGCTGCTCAGTTGAAAGACGCTCGCCGCGAGAGACGTTCGTCATTGTTGCAGCCTTTACACACTTCACTCTGCTCTGCTCATGTTGCTTCACATTGTTAAATACTGGAGGTTTGAACTAAATAATTCATTCATTTCAAGATGCATGTTTTGCAACACATTCTAAATCCCATTTGTAAAAATCTTGCACAAAAAGAACAATGGAACTGTTTAATACTGAAATATAACCTCTGCATTCAGTTCTGTTTATCTCTGTGTTTGTGGGTTGTGAGTGTGAGAATCCTTGAGGGATTGTGCACTTTTATACACTCAATTAAAACATTATACATTCAGAATGCAACAGATTGGAACTTCATGATGAAGAGTCACAGCTTAATGCTGGTTTATGCATGCAGATGACAACATACCGATCATCAGAAATTAGTCACATTGCAGCAAAAGCAGCAATGTGACTACCAGCTAACATGCATAACCACAAGAGCTGAAACAATCAAGATAGTTATTATGTTTTAATAGAGACAACCCATCTAATACAATGAATTCTAATCTCCATATTTCTCCCTCATTCATAAATTAACAGAAATAATCACAGGTTTGCTCTTTTATCAAGGTGGCAGCACAGCTCCCATCAAGTAGGCCTGATTAGTGCAGTTATGAGCTCTCAGGTTGACCTTTTCATACATAAATTGGGGGCGTGAGTCAGAGTAGGTGAAGTGTAGCATCTAAAAACGCCACATGGCTACGAGTTGTGAAAGAGGGAGAGAACCTTGCAGCTCTGAGGCGCATGACTCACGGCTCTTTCTCTTTGGGACGCTTTCAGCCCATGTCTGTGTGGGCTGTAGGTAGTTGTGTTTGCGTGTGGGCTCGTCATTGTGCGTGGCAGCATGTGGCGAGCCTTTTGTTGTGAGATTCGACGCCAGTTTAATGTCATCGTCATTAGTCGTGTCGCTGCAAGGTGCAGATCACTTTTGCAAAAAGAGTAGAGACATTATTAGAAAGCAGTTTTCACCTGCTAAGTGATTCTCTGCAGCTTGGATGTTGGAAGTTTCCAGTTTTTAAAAAAATGGCACGTGGGATGAAAACGAAAAACAACCTCAGCTGCAGCACCCATGATGAAGACCATGTCGGGCGAAGTGGAGTTTCCTTCTGCGGAGGAATCCCCCCCCCCAGAGCCGTGACCTGGTTTCGCTCTCTCTTACACCTTTCACACCCACAATGCAGTGCCAACTGTTTACACTCTGCATTGTATCGAGAGAAATCCATTTAGCTTTCAGCTGTTGTGACTAAAACTAAAAGAATTACAAGTTTCAGTTAGATTTAAAAGCTGTGACAAGCTGTAAATTCTTGGCTCAATAAATTGAGTAACATTCTTGAAATATTTGGCCACATTTATCATACATTTGCCAGTCTTTGATCTTTTAGATGAAAGGATGTTGCCTATGCACCCTTGTGCACAAAACATGGAGGGATGACTTTTTAAAAAATGTTACACTCCTTAATCAATTATATTTATATCATCACAGGTAAAGATTCGTTTACTCCAACAGGACTGCATCCTGAATCTACCAGGCCTGCAGCTCTCTATCTGCTGTTGTGAGGGGCAGACGATGTTTTATCCTGATGACTCTTCCATAAAGCTACATTTTGTGCAGGAGTTACAGAACTGAGGATGAGCTCACTATCGCTCAGAACTTCTGAAAGTCTTCCTTTGTCCAATGTTCCTTTAATCTGGAATAAAGTTTTTAAAAGTTTGCTTAACATAATGTTTTTTTGTTGTTCTGCATACTTATGTCAGAATTCATAGAAAGTACTGAGTTAATGATCCCCAAACTTCACAGTTTTACTAATAAATGTCAAATTGTTTTGTCTGTCACTTGCTTTCAGTGACATATTAGTGTCTAAACCCAGGCGGACGGCCAAACAAGACAAAGATCACCAGTGGCTTGACCCCTCTAATGCAGTATGATGATCTCTGACCCGTGTGTCCTCACCAACTCAGACTGGAGTCAGCTTGCGCCCAGTTGCATCACCCAGTGAAGAAAAAGTGAAAGCTGGCCCTGGATCAGTGTGCTCTGCGCCATATTCGGCTCTTTGCCCCGCAGTCGCTGTGGCTGGCAGGGTGGAGGAAGTGAGCGTGGTGCTTGATGATTATCAGACTGACAGGAAACCCTTTTGTGTCTGGGGGGTTATCTGTCAGCCTGCAGAGGAGATGACGTGAGCACCAGAGGACCGAGAGGCCATTCCACTGACACTGGGTGTCATTCTTGTTAACTTCCTGCTGATGCGCCCACAACCGATCCATGACGCGTTAGGTTTACACAGAATAGTGATGTCTTGTTGTGTTTAGACTCACTGATTAGCTGATCAGAATCACACTTAAGAAAACTAATGGCTGGTTTTACCTCGGCTCATGAATTAGACCTTACGTCTTACTTGTTGTTCTTGTTGCTTTAAGGCCAAAATCTTTGCAAATGATGCAAGTGTTAGGTAACATAGCAACAAGTAATTTAGCATTCTGACACACCAGTGTGACATTTTTGAGAAAGTTATTTTAAATGCATGAAAATTAGTCACTAATCTGTCACCTTTCTTCTGCAGCAGTGTCTCTCCTGATCTGAGTCATGAGAATTGCTCTGGTAGGAGGACGTCTTCCTGCTTCTAGAGAGCTTTGAGTCAAGTCATCGGTGGGCGCGGTCCAGATTGTAGACAAAAACGGATAGAACACCAGCTTAAAACGAATCTTATTAAGAGTCTCTGCATAAACCGCTGACATTCTGAAGTTCAACCTTTAGGCCAAGTCCTCACTGGATTCCAAATTTCAATATTTTGTTCCTCGAGTCACTCCTATGGAGCTCCATCAGGAAAAGTCATTATTCACTGCCAAACTTCTCATTCCTGAGGAAGCTCTGAACTGGTGGCATCCCCATCTGACAGTTGAATCAACTTCAGGACATGATCCTGATGCTTGACATTCTTGGGAGTCCTGAAGACTCCTACATAAATCAGAAAAAAACGTCACTGATTTCTGAAGAGCCTCCAGGTCATGATCTAACACTTTATTGTTTTTATGATTAGTTTTTGTATCTGTAGCTGCTGATTTTACCTGAGTTTAACACTAAAAAGATGAGTCACCTCATTCAGCTGTACTGAATCTTGAACAGACTAAAATGTGTAAGTCTTAAGTTACTAAATGTATGTTTTTAATATGCATCCTTGACTTCTCTGCAATAATCCCTTCATTATAAACTTCTAAAATCAAATAAACGCGGAAGTTTTTTGAACGGTAGTCAAAGAAACAACTTCTTTTTTCTTACTGATGCAACCTGGCCCCAACATGCTCAAACACATGGTAGTTTGTGTGGTGTTTCTGTGTGCAGGTGTTTCTGAGGGAGGTTTCAATCTAGCCTGTTTGCTGTGACACACACACCACTTGTGTGTCATGTTTTAAGTGGTAATTGTGGTCTTTGTTTGCATGAACGCTGGACAATTAAGCTCGCAGACCGATGGAACAGTCGCAGGTTTGTCGGGGGATGAAATTCTGCTCGCTCTGGTCTTTGTAGACTAGTTTCTGGGCTTTGACTGCAGGTGGCTTCGGTGTCAGACAACCAGCACCCACACATGATCAGCGCTAGACACCACAGCTTCGTTTTGCGAGGCAGGGTGGACTCAACGTTCAGAAAGATCCCTCAGCTGAAAGGCTGATTAGACCTCTCTTCTCAGAAAGCATGTGTTCTGCTGAAATGTACTTGAGAAAACATCCCATGCTTGTTAACATGTCAGAGTTTGTCCTGTTATTGACTCGTATTTGGACGAAGTTGTGTTAAAACAACATTTTCTTCTCTAAATGAATGCAATAGAAATGTAAGGCTGCTTAAAGCTCACTAATCATTTTAACAAATTTTAATTTTTGAGACAACACAATTACAAAAGACACACGAAGTGTCTGCTTTCAACTAAAATAGCAACCTACTCATACAGTGTGAGCAATCAAAGAAGGACATGGTCTCAGCTGCAGAGGCACACCTCACAAAAGAAGGTATGATCGAACATTGCGTCCAATAACTCCATGTAATGTAACACCTGTAAAATCTCTGCAGATGACATAACTTGCCAGAGTACTCCAGAGTGTGCAGACTCAACTTGTAAACATGGACTGGTTGTGTAAGGTCTCCCTTTAGTCTGTTAAAAAGGTTAGAGCAGGCCATCATCCTTAGTACACAAGATCCTAAAATAACCCTTTAGCTGTACTTTCAGCTGAGGACAGCTTAGATCTGCATTCTTCACCTTGTCCCTGTTGTTTGTGTGAGTCGGCTGCAGGAATTCAACAAAAAAGTGAACTTTTGCAGGTTAGATTTTGAGTCCGAGCATCATATGTCTGCCTTATAATTGCAAAAAGCACTCGGTTTGGAGATGAGTGCATCGTCCGCTTTGAGAAATCGTCTGATTTCTTTTAGAAACTGGGTGACTTACAGGTGTCTGGTGCACGGAGACCTACTGCTGTAAGTGACAATTCATTCTTCACACACACCCGCAAACAGACTGTTCACAAGGCATACAGGGACACAGATATGCACACACACACACACACACACCCTCTGACAGATGGCTCACACACACACCCACCCAGTGATGAATTTCCATTCATGTGCACATCCCATGCTCAAACGGCACGATCAACGGACAAAAAACTCATCCATTGTCTCCAGATGCAGAAAACACTTTTACTGTTAAAGGCACGGGTTGACTACTTTCATAAAGTCTTCTTTCAGTCTGAATCAAACTGATCTCCACCCTGCCAAATCTCCTTGACTCTGACTCAAAGGCAGACGAAAACTCATAAAGAGCGTCTGCAAAAAAACACACCTAACTGAACATTTAAGAAGCATAAAACTAAACCCCTCTATCGGAGGAGATCCAGACATACAGTCATACATTTAAAAAAACGGTGACGAGTGACACATTCCCAGCCTATTTGTGCACTCACACACACTAAACAGTTATAACTCAGAGTCACAGAACATGCTGTTATTACTTGCACTTTTTATTATCACCCAGAAATAGCTGAATTATCTGCACAGCCACAGACAGATAGCTGTCCACATTTAACAAGATTCTAATGTTTGACATTTACTGACCTAAGCTGTTATCACAGCGAGGCCCTTGACATCACTAAATCACATAAGATTACTCCGAGCCCAGCACAGAGTTGATCACACTTTGACACATTTAGACGGTGCTCTGTTTAAGAGGGAAACTGGGAGATGTGCTTTGTTATAAATAGCATTAGCAGTCACTTTAAAAAGGAACTGAGGCTCTATAAATAAATCTTTCCATTCCTGGGTGGAATGATCTCTTAGGAAAAGCACACATGGAGCAACAGAAATATCTTAGGGGATGTTTACTGTTCATCCTTCCACTTAAAGCACATATTCCTCCCCTGGCTGGCCTACATTTGCATGCCTTTGGCTGTCCTCCACTGTGCAGACAGCTAATCTGGTATTCAGGTGAGGATTGTTCCCATTGGAGCTGGTTCTCTCCGACCTGATCTGACCAGAAGAAGACTCTAATCTTAACCTGTCGCTGCAAAAAAGAACAAAAAAGAAGCTACTAATAATAGCGTTCCTGGGAACATGTTCCTTAGCTTGTGTGACAGCATGTTTCTGAGTGTGCTGGAAGAACATGGCCTTAAAAATTCTTCACATTTTTCCCTGCAGCCAATTGCAGCAGGGATTTTAGTACAAAACATGTACATAGAGTGCAGAACATCCATAAATCTGACGTTTAACCACAATGAATCAGCACTTTCTGACCGTATTAGGCCTGCACACTTTGTTTTCTGTCTCATTTTGCTGAATACATATATCAGCTGAGCAGATTCTGGACTATTTTTAGACCTCTTTCATCCAAACTGTTCTGCTTTCCTTTAGCAACGAAGGCAGTTAGTCTTGATGCAGACAGGAAACAGCTTTTTCCTGCATGATTTTTTTGCTTTCATACAGCATTTATTTATGCATAGAAATCACATCAGGACTTAATTTTCTGCGTGCACTGAAGTTCTGATCATTTTTTGTCAGGTGTTTTTTTTATCCAAGTGTTTCAGTTTTTTCCTCATAACACAGTTCTTTGTTTCCTTTATCCCTCTATTCACTTTGCTTATCACACAGCTGTGCTCCATCTGTCAATCACCCCAGCTGTTTGTCATCCAGTAATCACCTCTCCATATACTCCCTGGTTTGTCAGATCATCCATTACTTTAAGGTTGATTTATCTTGACTTCTTTCGGACAACAAACTCACATGCTGTGCATTATTTTGGATGGCTTTACAGTGCTTTTCTGCTCCATGCATGCAGCAAATTTTAGCAATATAAAGCATCTATCAATGTTTGAATCCATTATGTTATTTACTTTCAGTTAAAAGTGTTTTTCATGGATCAAAATCAGTTTAAATGTTTGAAAGTATTCAAAACTTCCGCTATATGATTTTAATTTGAACAAACCGTGCACACTCATGTAATATGCATCCCTTTCTGGTCTGGTTGTTCTTTCTCTCTGACTCCACGGTGTGTTTTCTCCTTTCCCCCTCACATGTGCATTGTTGATCTCCAGTCAGGCGCATGAGAGGGACGTTGAGTGTCTCTATTGCATCCTGCTGTTAATCCACTTTCCTCTGAAACATATTCCTTCCCCTTCCCAGATTCGCTCACATAAACTCCTGATAACGGCCAAAACATTCACAAGAACTGTAAACACACACACACACACACTGCAGAGCAGAATCACTAATTTAAACTTCCCACGCATTCAGAAAACGTTAAGCTTTGTTATGCGTTCATAACTGCTGCATACAATTTTCTCTGTTTAACCGCAACCATTTTCACAAGACTTTCATCAGATGCCACATGACTAATAGCTTCATCGGTGTTTAGCAGTATCAATTTAAAATATGCTCTCCCAGTAGTTTCGATCCACACAAGCACTACTAGGAGCTGACTCACTCGTTTCTTTGCTTTTTTTCTTGCAGAGTCCGGATGCAGGCAAATGTTAAACATGCCTTCCTTACTCTTATCAAACTGCTTCATCTCCTGCTCCAGCCAAGTTGTGCAGCATGCACACACACCCTGACATCCTCAAATGTAGGTCAAAACTGTGTCAAATCTAGAGCAACTTGAACATGGAAGCAGGTTAGCTGAACAGTTATATGTTGGCCCAGACATCCTAACCTACATCCTCTAGTTTTTGATTAGGAAGAGAAAATAGTCAAAGATAAGTAGTTGGTGATGTGTGTATTTTTGCACTGTGACACTTTTGCATGAGATAGATATTTGCTTTGTCACTATTTACTCAAACTGGTGAGTTCTACTTTGCAAGATTAATCATTTCATCATTGATGATCACTTCCACCAGACTAATAAACATCTTAAATGATGACCAGGTTCTTTTAGACTCCTGCAAAACAGACATCTAGCAGTGAACAAAGCAAACCACTCAGACTCAAATCCTGATAGATGCTCTATGTAGAAAAACTGTGCATGCATGCATGCATGTAAATACATGCAAAAATTCCAAACGATGCACAAGATTTTTTATTGGCAGAAGTGTAAATGTAAGAAACAAGGCATTTGATTGAACTGCTTTTGGTAATTTTGCAGTCGTTTAAGATGGCAAAATTCTTGCTTCATAAGTTATAAAACATGAGATTGCTCTGTTTGCTTTTTTATTGCTTATACAGTTTAAACTGGGATATTTGGGGACACAGGTCTATTTTGTGGGTCAGAAGATGAAAAGTTAGATCCTATTTTGCAACTTTTTGAAAAAGATGACATGAAAGCTCCACCTTTAACCTAACCTACAATCTATTGTCATCCTCTTATTCTTTTCATGTTCACTGTTTACACCTAGCATGCAACCTGAGCACATTTTATGAAGTTTTTCCTGTTTTTGGGTGTATTTTCATTTCAGCGTTGCACCTCCTGGCATAGTTGCTGTATTGTTTGGGCTCATATTTGTGTGGATAATACGTTTCCAAGAAAAAAGAGTGTTTATGTGAATATTTTCGGAAAGTTTGCTTTGGAAAACCTTCTTTTTTCATGTGGATAAAACCTCAGTCTACTACAGAAAAGGTGTCAATGTCACCTCACTTAAAAAAAAGACAAATAATCCATTGAAGTGCTGCTTAACTTTTCCAGGAATATCATTTTTCTTGTATTAGAGGCTTGCAGTGAAATGACTTTACACAGCATTCTTCTTCTTTTTCTTCTTCTCCACCAGACTTTGCAGTGCATAATAAAAAAGTTCTTGGACAATTAACAAGCTTAAAAGAGGGTTTACAACAGCAACTAAAGATGCAGGGTAATCAGGAGCACAGAGAGCAGTGTTTCAACTCAAAGCTAGCCGAGTGGAATACTGAGAATTCTTTTTGCTGCCCTATAATACACAGACGGTGTAATTAGAGAGAAGATGGGCTTTTAGATGCTGAACTGTCTTTTGAGGTAGTTCAAAGGCGCGCTGCAGCAGCTGCTGAGCTTTCAAGGTAACGGGATACGAGCCTTGATGTGCAGTTGTTTCAGACTGTATCTGAATCGCAGCAGTACAAGAAGAGCTGTTTGCTTTTTCATCAAATACCAAGCAGAAAATAACTGAAGCTTTTCATTTCAACAATGCAACTTTGTTTTAAATGCAATCTTTGATATAATTCAGCAACATAATTTCCATGCACACCTTCTGCAAACAAGATTAGATAAAAAGTCACAAGTAACTAAATGTGTTTTGCACCAAAATGTCAAGACATCAAGAACAGACATGTCTGTTTAATCACTGACTTTTCTCATTCCACGCCAGCAAAAGCATTATCTCTGCAACTACTGCTTCCGTGTGCATCGTGTCTACTCTTAAGATTTTGCTTTTTAACCTCCAGCATAAAAAAACCCCCCAAAGATGTGTGTCATCCTGAAAGCTCTGGCGCTAAAAAGGGAAAATCACGTCGCTGCTTCAGCAGTTCTGAAAACACCTTGCTCTCAAAACAGTAGCATTTGCAGATTTGGTTTGCTCAGCTGTTTCCTTTTATAGATCTGAGCTCCAGCGTGCAGGATAACCACAGAGAACTGAGAGGGAGGAATAGCAATTACTGAAAAACACAGAGGTTCAGCATGGTGTTTAAGTGGAGCAGAGGGAGAGAGGAGATTAGACAAGAATATTTGATTTTTAGTAGTCGTGACACAGAATGAGACACAGGCTGGTATGACTTGTCCTCATACTGATTTAGGTGTGAGTTGCACCGTGCAGAAGGCCTTGGAGCACCGTGACTTTCTTTAATGTGCCTTCCAGTTTATGAGTTTTGCTTTGAATTGATTGGTTGCAGTAGTTGGGCTGACAGGAGTGCAGGTGGGAGAACGTGAGGACTGAAGGCTCCTCATGGCTTTACAGCTGGTTTGAGTCCATGCAGACTGTTTGCATGTGATTAGTCCTTAATGATAACACATTGCTCATTGAAGGTCATTGGTTTCCTTCTGAACTTTGCAGCAAACTGCACATAATTTCTTTTATTAGCTAAAAGTTGAAGCTAAACTCCTAAATAATGATTAATTTCACATTCCAACCATGTAATCTCGCCTGTGGGTGGGTTTAGCATGATGATTCATTTAAATTATAATAGAGGTTCTACTTGTATTGGTAGAAAAATGTCTAAAATTTGTATTTGCTCTTTCATAAAGGTTCTTTTTATTGTTGGAAAAAACTGTTTCATACAAGAAACTTGGGAAAATTCTCCTTTTTTACCTAGCTCAACATAATCATTGGGAACAAAGCTTCTTCTAGTCTCTTTGCATGCATCACTCATAGTTTGGTGTTTGTAGAAGTTTGGTGTTTGTAGAAGTTTAGTTTTTACAGTATGGAATGATAAATATCCCTTGGAATCCTTATTTTTGAGGGGGCAGAAACTTTGACTTCTCTGCAATGAGAAGTTGCATAAAAACACAATTCACTTGCTCAGAATTGTTTATTCTAAAGTACTTTTTAAAACTTGTTGCCTTTGGAAATCATTGTACTTTTATCAACATTTTTATGGAGCTGATTTAAAGTGGAAAATAAACAAAACTGTGCCACAACAAAGGTGTAATTCTGTCTCTTGTCTATTGTGCGAAAAACAAGAGGCTTTAATTGTCGGAGTTAAAAATAGCCCGGTCAGTGTGTTCCCTAATAACAAAGAATCCACTCTAAGCTGTAAAGTGGAGTGTTTACCTGCTTCCAGCCACTCTCCTTTCATGACATCACAATCCATTTGCTGGAAGAAAAAAAAAACAGAAACCCACACAACAAGAGACTTGTGATTTACTGGATCTATTTGTGTCAGTTGGGCTAAAAAAAGAGCAGCTGCTCTAAAAATAGAGAGCTGCACACAATAAGGGCATTGCTCCTGTTATTGCTCCTGAGCTCGATCTCCTAGAGCACGGCTAAGATTACTGGCGTTTGTTGCAAGAGAAGACTGAGAGGCATTATTAGTGCTGACGTGGCACTTGTTGTCATAATGACTGAGCAGGAAAACAAGAGTCGGAAACAATCCACACCTGACCTTTGGTTTGACAGGAAATCTCCCTCCTGCTGAGGTTTAGGTTTGTTTTTGGAAAACGTTGAGATGGGGGAAATCTTTCTAAACATAGTCCAACGGGCTACTGTGAGACGGGGCCAGCAGCTCCTCACCTCCTGATCTGGGTAGAAATACAACGCCATGGACTTTTGCTCTTAGGGGGATTTCTTCTCGGGGAATTCTGCTGTGCATCTTTGTGCATCCTGTAACAGTATATCGCAGCCTTTTGCAGCACTTTCCCTCCTTCTGCAGCACAAACTCAAAACCTTTCCATCTATTTGCCTTATAGATTTTTCCTAAATATGCACACTCAACTCCAAAGTTCTTGTTCATTTTTGGAGCTAATGGAGCTTCTTACGTAAATGTTGTGCAGAAGACAAAAGTCAGAAACAGTCCTGAACTGCTTGAGATGGATTTCAGCCTTTTGAAGACATGAAATTAATAGTTTTTAACAACAGCTCTGGATTAATCCTGTTTAATCCAGCAGGTTGTGTTTCTGCCCTCCTCTCCTCCAATCCTTGATTAATGCGTTCAAAGGAGTCACCATATGGGTACTTGCTCAGATCAGGCAGAGCTATATTCACACACACACACGCACGCACACACACACACACACACGCACACACACACACACACACACACACACACACACACACACACACACACACACACACACACACACACACACAGACGTAGAAATAAACAGGGTGATAAACACACGAGTCAGGATTAAAATACAGAAGGCTAAACAGCCATGGTGGCAGCATTACTGCTCATTAAAGCATATTTCTAGGATTTCTGGGTTGTTCTTTGTCCAATGGGATTTTAGGAAAAGTGGTTTAGCAGAGTCCAGATGTTCTGCATTGCTTTTTTGACTTGTGACAAAACATCCTAAAGCCTTTAGGAAATATGCAGGATTAAAAAAGGTAAGATGTCAAATTGAACTGATAAAAACAGGAGATCATTCTAAAGGAGAAACTGAAACCGACTGACCTCTTTCACATCAGCAGCTCAACGTGAAGACAAAGCAAAGATCAGACGGCTGCGTCTCTTTGAAGCTTCCTTACAGGCTGGACCTGCTAATGTGTTTGGACAAAGGGAGTGGCTGGCTTTGTAATTTAGATTTTTTAAGGCTGCAAGATTTGTAAATTAGCAACATTCTTAAGATTAAAGAGGTTAAAAGATGTTGATGACATTATATAAATCTGAACCGGAGAGCATCATTTATAAGATAGAAGCAGCAAAGGAAACTTTTTAGAGTAGAAAATGTGGTTTTTGTTCTTTTTACAGATGAATTTCCTGAAATTTTAACTTCTTTTGCACTTTTCCATTGTGGTATAGTCACAACAGAACAAACTGAAGACTCTGATTTTGCAGGATCACCACTTTTGATTTGCTTGTTTCTCCAACATAATAACAGCTAAATGCCTAAACCAACATGCAGAATGTCTCATCCTCTGCTTGCTAGGCGTTTAGACACATGGGTTTGACGTGACTAGATCTCATTAAAGGCAGCTGATTTTTAAACTGCACATTATTACAGGAGTGTGAGTTCACAGGGTGCAACACAATCTGCACTAATCCATCGGAACCACATCAAGCACTTCCCTCTTTTCATCTCTCAACTTGTCTTTTCTTTATTCTTTTTTTGTACCGTCAAGAATCTTTGCATCCCATTCGTTTATCTGTGCTCCAGTTCTTTTTTCCTCCTCTTTTGTCTTCCTTTTAGTTTTCCGGCTTGTGCCTGCCATATGCCGTGTCCTGAAGGCATGTGTGGAAGAATGAAACGAAGCAAGGAGGGGAAGAAAAAGGAAATGATATTTATTTCTAAGGAACAAATGCATTAGCTGCTTTGTGACCTGCAGACCAAGTCAGTCGTTGAGGGATTACATATTCCTAAAAGTAATTTATGGTGTTCATGCATTAAAGCAGGTCACTGTGTCAGATCAGCTTGTTGTGGCTGCCCTCTGGAAGCCCTCTCTCTCTCTGTATTTTACTCTGGTTGGTGACATCTCACGTCTCATTAACTCTCACCTAACAGGTGAGGCCACAGCTGCAACAATGTGAACACATCTGTTGCCGTAAAACGGTGGTCAGAAGCAGAGCAGGAGGCAGGCATATGCGCAACACAGCTGTCCTCATAAACGCATTCTGAAATGGAAGCTGGGGTAACCAAGTTCCTGAAACCTCCCCAGCATTGTTCCTGGGGGTCCCCTCTGTTCTCACTGATAAGAGAGGCCCAAGCGCCCCACTTCCTCCTTTCTGTTGAATGATGTTTGCTATCAGGCCTCGTGACCAAACCCAGCTGAACATCCAGGTCATGGGTCGCCACCAGAGAGATAACCACCTGCTGGATGTGCCACTGCATATATCACACGCTACAGGGTGCAGCCAGCAGTCTCCCTGGCGTCATTATGTGAACTTGTGCTTTAGTTTTTTATTTGAAAGGTCAAAAACAGGCAACCTGTTTCAGTTTTGTGTGATGCTTCAACAAGAGCTGCAATAAAAAGTTGATTTTGTTATTATGTTCTTAATTATAGGGTTTTGTTTTTCTTTTTTTTTTCTTTTGAATCTTTCAATAGGAATTACACTTTGACAAATACCTTTGGAGAGAACAGGAAATATAGGTGCAACCACTGAAGGTTAGAGACAATGGACGACCTCAGCAACCCCCTTCGTCTCCCCCTGCCCTCCTCTCCTCCCTCACCACAACAAGACTTTTGGTTCTGCTGCTTTTCTGCAACTTAGAGCTCACATTCAGTCAGTCAGCACTGTGTCTAGAGTTCATCCAAGGAGTGCACATTTCAGAGTTGTTTTCTAGTTTCTGAACAAGGAAATTGAGTCTCTGCTTCAGAAACAGGTTGAACTTGAAAAAATAATGATCACTATCAGAGTGACTCTTTTTGATGATGAGGAGGAGGAGCTCTCGCCTCTTGCTACATCCTACAAACAAAAAACTCCTCTGCTTGAGGAAGAGAGTCAACCCCAACTCTTTGTTCCAGTCATGAACCATGGCCTCAGATTTACAGGTTTACTGTAGTTTGATTGGATTGGTCATCATTGACATTTTTCTATTCCTACAAACATTCATTTTTACTACAGGGAGAAACAATTAATACCTGCTAACGTTGTGCAGTCATTTGACCTGAAAGTGTTTTCAATTTAGAGATTTTTACTGAAAAAAAAATGCATTTATGTTTCTTATTTTTATTTTTAATAAGAAATGTTAAAATATAAAATGAACTTAACATGAACACAGGTCTGTGATATATGGATCTACAAACTTCTGGACATTTTATGTCAATTCTTAAAGCTAAATGATTAAAATCAACAAACCAACCAGAAGAATTGGCTGTAAAACAACATTATGCAACGTAAAACACAATAATAATGTATGTTTTCATTATCATTTTTTAAAGATATGCTTAAAATTCATCTGACAAAGGCATCAGCTGACCCCTGTCTGGCTTGTGTGAAACTGTGAATAAACTGCTAATGAATCTGTTAGCTTTGGGTTGAATGTGGTCGGTGTTAGTCTAAAGACGACGTGAGGCTTGGCTGCACAGTTCAGTCATCTGTAATGCAGAACAAGCTGTTATACAGCTCATTACTGTGAGTGGGAGCATGGGGATGGTGCACACACACACACACACACACACACTGAGCCTCTTATTCACTAAAATGTTTTTAGTCCTCGTTGTTAAGAAGATTTACTGTCAGACTAATTTTGCTGCTATGACTTGGAACAAGAGGCGTGTAGCTTTAATTAAAACAAACTGGATGTTCTGAGTGTTTTGTGGGAGTTTTTTGTTTTGAACATATAAACTCTGATAAACAGCTGTTGATGCATTTAGCTGGAAACATCTTAAGAGGATGTTTGCATGAAATGTAGTTTTAAACACTACTGAGTTTCTCAAGCTTTGTGCAGTGGGACATGTTTCTTCTATCATACAGCCTTTTTGATTATGGAGGAATTTCTGCAGGAATGTTATGCTAAACTCTTCACTGCAGACGTCAGGCTTTCAGGGTGCATGCCACTGATTCCATTCATTTTACCATGCACACATGGTCAGAGAGAGAGGGGAGGGAGAGGGCTGAAGGAATCCCCATGGGACCGCTTCTTCTTCTGGTGTGTTCTTAAAGCTTACAGCAACAGCTGCAGGCACAAGTGTGTGATGCTGGAGGAAATCTGCTGCTGAACATCCAGCAACCAAAAAGGCCATCAGGTCAAAAGACCCTAACAGAACCCATGTTGGCTTGTTCTCCTTAAAGATTTAGTTTTATGTCCATGATTAAACCTTGATTGCTCCAAAATGAAAAAGTAAACAAACTAATCTTCACTATTCTCTTAAAACTACTGCATGTGCTGTCTTCTTTGGATTATTGGTAGATTATAAACCCAGAAGACATGAAGGGAAACTCATCCTGTATCCTGGCTTCTTTAATGTTAAGTGATTTAGGAAAACAAAAGGAAAATCTTGAGGATTAAGGAAAGGAAATGTTTATTCCAAAAGGATGTAATTCCTTATTTAATTTTCTTGATTAAAAAAACTCACTTAAAATATAATGAAACACATCCCACAAATTCTATTGTTTTTTGTTGTTGTTGTTGTTGCTAAGCATATCTTTTATTGCACCCATATAGTTCTTTATAAATGCCATTTCTCCTTTAAACACCACCGATTATAATCCCTCAGTGTCAGATTAGTGCTTTAATTCTTCCTGTCATATATTATTGCCATGGTCCTGGTTTAAAGGCTGCAGCAAAGACTGAAGAAGATAAAATAAGAACAATATGTGAAAGAGGAGAATAAAAACAGAGGAAATGGCACAAAAATAGACAGAAACGTGGAGCGTATGAGTGCAGAAAAGTCATTTTGATGAATTATCCGAGGCTTTTTAGAACTGATGCATGATGTATTCATTTAAGTGGGCAGGACTGTTTGAGGAATTGGGATGTCAAACGAGAGCTAAGGAACTGGAAGTTTGTTCACCAGATGAGAAAAAACGAACATTTTCCCTCAAGAATGACAGAAGGTAAAAACAGCTACACAGCGTGATTAATCATTCTGATACCTTTAAATTAACGATGCTAAATCCAACCTCCCCTCTCTCTCTTTGTTTTTAAACTAAAACACACACCCACACATAAATCCTCAGCAGGCTGGTCATTCTTTGAAAAACATCCCTAGGGGATTTCAGGCAACACTGATCCTGTGTGATTGCATGTGTGTGTGTGTGTGTGTGTGTGTGTGTGTGTGTCAGGGTGTAAACACGTGTATCTGATGCATTGCTCTGTTTTTTGTTTTCAGAGATGTGCTGTAATTTAACATGTGGCTTTTGATGTGGCGGAGGAGATGTTGACGAGCTCGTGTTGCGGTCACGCCGCGCTCTTTCAGGGGTCGAATTAATTAAAGGATTCTTTGACTGCTGCAGCGCAGCGGAGGAGGATTAGGATGGAGTCCATTTGTGTTGTAAAAGAATACAATAATAACTGTGTGTGATGGTTAGCGCTGTGTTTGAAAGGTGTCGTGGTGTGTGAAGCACATCCAAAGTGTGCAGGTGCCAGTGTTTAAAAAAAAATAAATCCTGACAAGTGTGGAAAAAAAGTAGTCAGCTGTCAACAATGTGGAAATTCCTCTAAAGCCACTTAAAAGGCTGTTTATGTCATTTTAATTTCAACTAAGAAGCTTGATCTTTCCAGTACAGACTGACTTTTTTTTAATGTTTGAAGTCTCAGATGAGAAATGTTGCTGAGCTCATTAAAAATTAAACTTTAAGATGAACACCTGCAAGCTGAATCCCAAAGAAACAGTGGTGATTTTAGGCTGTTCCATCATCACAAGCTGAGTATTTATGTTTGAGCTGCACAAAATTCTTAGAAGATGTTAAAACAAGGGTTTTGCTAATTCAGTAAACAAATAAATTACAAAACTTTTCATCTCAAACTACAGTTGATTGAAACCTGGTGAAGTAACACATTTCAACAGGGGAGCGGATCTCTGTGTAACACCGGGTGGAGGCTGCAAGGTCGGGACTGCTGTTTATAGTACTGGACTCACCTAAAACTTGAAGTATGCAAAAATATACAAATAAAAGTATTCCTGTAGTAAAATGCATGTGATCTGAAGTCTCCCACAGTTTTCTAAGCAAAATACATTTTAGTTTTTAGTCAGTTTCTTTAATCAATCTAAAACAGACATGAACACCTGAGTTCATAACAAACGTTTGTCCTCACTCTTGTGCACAACAGTTCAATTCAGCAAACTCTCTATGCTTCAGTACAAAGTGTTCTGTCCACCATGACGTCATGACATCACACTGAAATGGGTCTGTTTTCTGAGGGAGCCCAAGTCCGTCACTGTATATTTACCTAAATTGTTTTTTGAGTTAGAATAAACTCTGATTCATTGATTCTATAAGGTGTTTGATAATAGATCCGCTGGACACACAGCATGTGAGTCTGGGATTTGAATGTTTTTAAATTTCCTCTGGGGGTAATGAAGTTGTTTTGAATTCCAATCTTTTTTATGTTAAACAGATAATTCATGTTATAACTAAATAGCTTATAAATTATTTACTACAAAACCATATTAGAAAGTGCAACACAAAAATCTAATCAGCAAAATCAAAAATGCTTGTTTTTCACTTTGATACATGCTTTTATTTTGAAAGCAACCACTACAGGTGAGCAAAGCTGAAAGATGAGAGTTACACCAAGAAACTATATAGCATCATATTTATAAAGAGTGTAACAAAATATTGATATAGTGTTATTTGATGATATCTAAACAACAGCAGATAAAAAATACTGCTTATATCAAATTATATATTTTTTGTTACCTATGAGGCTCATTATGTAGCGTCTGCTGGAATAGTCTCCAGCCCCTAAGATTAGGGAATAGTTAGTTTGAGATGAGAACTGTTTTTCTTTCCATCACTCATCCTGTTCCTGGATTTAAAAACCTAACAGAACCAGACACCTTCCATATGTGGCGCTCATCTCACGTTCTTCAACAGAAGACTTCCAAAGCTGACTCGGATTCCTAATATTCAGGGTTTGACTTCTGGGCCTCCTTCCTGTCAGACATGTCTAAAACACATCACCTGGGAGATTTCTGGAAGAACTCATGTCTCACTTTGTTCCAAAGCTGCAGAGGGTCCACTCTGAGCTCAGTGCAGAGCCTTTGGAAACTGCTCATTCGTAAACACGATTCCAGACAGTCCGTTTTGCAGACAGAAAGAAGTAAGTAGCAGAGTCAGTGGCTGCCTCCAGAGCGCACCTAAAGTAATCTCTAGAAGTGACCCAGATCACACCGCCCTACATCGGTCCACGTTGAGAAACACTGCTGAACCCACAGTCCAGGCCCTGCTGGTGCTGTGCAGCCCTGTGCACCAACCATACAAAGGCAGTCTTGTGCTGATGCAACAAAAGGCAACAGAGAACATCAAACACATCTGTAGAAAGAACACCCCCGCTGAAAGCCAGAGTGTGCGTGTGTGTGTGAGTCCATGGGTGCATATATTTTCATTGCACAGCAGATACAGTGTCCCTGTGTAGGCCCCACAGAGGGGTTGGCTGTTCCCTCTGTATAATCAGCCAGTGAAGGTCTTGATTAGCTGTGGAACAGGATAAACTTTGCCCAGCTTCAGCTGCCTGGCCCTTCCTACGTCAGAGAACAGACACTCTGGGTCCAAAACGGGGCTGTTTGCAAGGTTTTCTGTAGGGGGTCCAGAGCAAGGAGTGAGTCTGTTGCACAGGTTCAAGTTTGTATGAGGTAAGAGTCATCACCCCCCACGGAGGGAAAAAGAAATCATTTCACCCCATGCAGACGTTACTTAGCTTCAAGGTTTTCACAATCCAGCCAGTTCTCTCCCTCCTCCTTCTTTATCTTTTGTGCAACACATTAAGCAATTTAATAGAAAGATCACAAAACGGAGATACACAGTATAGTGTTGAGAGTCAAACTTCTACAGCGTGTGGTCACCGTCATGTGGGACCAGGACTCACAGCAGCAGGAGTCATGTTGTACAGGTGGAGGTGGTTTTGACTCTGTGGTTCTGCAGAATTACACCAAGCTGAGACAGCAGGAGGCGGGTTGTGGTCGCATCGAAGATCTGCAAAGAAAAAAACAGATGAATGTCTGTTATTTTGTGAAAAAATGCTTCTGTGGATTCAAATTTCATAAAATAATTTAAAATAGATTTAATATAAACGTTTGAATTATAAGGGGAGTCGTTATCAGCGGTTGGTGTCTCACCTGCAGCAGTCTGAACAATCTAAGTTTGGAGAATCAGTGAGAATTTCTCATCAGCTTAAAACTGTCTTAAAACTGATTTATTCCACCTTAAATTGTTGCTGTGTCAGCAATGATGCACTTATTTCATCTTTTGTTATTCAAGATCCAAAATGATTTCAAGGATCAAAATTAAAGCCTTTGCTTGTTTGGCGTTTTCACCCAGACCTATCTGGGATTAGCAGGACCAGAACGGACAGAAAAACAAACCTGGTTTTGGAGCATTTAATCACTCAAAGGTGAAAAAATGTAAATGTTTTGTCACTAGTCATTAAAAGTATGAAAGCCCTAAAGCTTGATCAGACAGGAAAACTACAGCTAAATGATAAATAAACATATATTGTATGCTTATTGGTTGACTGATGCATGAATCAACCTGATAGATTTCTATGATTTTCTGTGACCCGTGTGGGTTTTAGGCAGTGCCAGGTTTTTCTTCCTTCTCTTCCTTTTTTAACTGACCTGAATTTGCCAAACAGTTTACGTGGAGACAAATTGTTTCGCCCCACATTCTGTTTTCAGACCCTTCGCTGAGACATTGCACATAACCAGGATATAAACTAAATAAAAAAAGTCCTCCAACCTAAATTTCACTGTGAATTTGAACCATTTGGGTTGGGAAATAATCATAACTTTACATTTTAAACGGATTCTTGAATTTATTATTTTACGAATTATAGTAAAAAAAAAAGGTTTGGGTGATAAAAGGAGACTTCATGTTGACAAACCAGCTTTCACAGGGTCAGACTGTGGCCATCCTGAGATAAAACACCCAACTCACTTCATGAACAGCTGATGCAGATATTCATCTGCAGGGGATTTCTTGCACGTTGCTGGCAGGAGAGTCAGCAGAGGATAAAAGGGACTTTTTTACTCTTCAAACACTTTTATCACAAACATTATGGTGTTATTTCCAGTGAAAACATTCTGAGTCTGATAATGCTTTAAGCTGGTGAAAATAACAGGGCAGAAAAACACTCTGAATGTCTTTCTGTCCTTTCTTCATTTCATGAGACGTTGCTCACTGCGTTAGCTGTTATGTGTAACAGTGGAGGCCAGCTGCAGATGCCATGTGACAGTTCAGGTTTTCTATATGTGAGCATGCACTGATAAGAGACGGAGCTCCCTGCCAAACTCGCAGCGTGATGAGCCCCCATGCTTCCATAAAGTTACACAACCCTGGATCACACAGGTTACAGCAAAACATGTGCTCCGCTGTTGTCATCAGACCTTCAGAACCTTCCTTCAGTGCTCAATATCAGATCACAGGTTTATAGCATTCAGATGCTATAAATCACTACAAGACCAGGCAGCTGGAAAACAACGCTGCTCTAATGTGCACATGAAGCAGGGTTAGGATTAAATGTTGTTTCTATGTGGCAACTGAGGAAAACCGATCCTAATCTTGCATAATGGTTAACCTGCTCTTGCATGCTGCTGAAGGATTAGCTAACTGTTCCTTAGATAAAACATTCGGAGTGCACATCAGCTACATAACACACACTGAGATGTTCAGAGAAATCCGTGTAGCCTCCATGTGCTGCACTGGTCTCAGAACACACTCAGTCTCTGTGTCTTCACAAAAACAAACTCTTTGTTCTAAGAAAAAGTCATTTAACCTTTATTTAACACAAGCACAAAAAGCATGGCCAACATTGTGTTTAGAACATCTAATCTTAAAGTAGATGACAGCAATTTACAAGCATAACAATGAGGAGAAGAGACAGAACAGTCTGTGTGATGCAAATAATGTTTGCATGAGCTGCTATGACATTTCTCAGAATATAGTTGCTATAAGAGACAAAGAAAGCCTGAGTGGTCACTGTTCTTTGTACTACTCAGTGCACACAGTACATCTTTTGTGAATGTTAAGTGCTTCACGTGGCACATTGTTAAAGCTCAGACACCATGCATAAGTTTGTAGTTTATGTCATCGACAGCCACGCTGATAAAGAGTGAATTACCCAGTCAGAAAACACATTCCTGCAGGGTGACCGTGCAGCATATTTGGAGGATGGAGCCGACCTGTAGCTCTTTCCTCAGTTAGATGGCTCTCCCTGAGGATGATCGTGATCCTCTTTTTTTTTCAAGTCTACGTGAGTTCGAGGCATGCTTTTGTTCTAATCTGAGTCGTTATCCTGAAGAGAATAGTGTCCCATTCATAAAGTGAAGTGGAGGAAAAACATGACATTGTCTTCTGTTTTCAGTATCTGTAATCTCGCTGCACAGCGAGCGGCAGAAACAGTTTGTATCAGACATGGGAGTTCTCCTTACATAAACCCTCAGAGCTCGTCATCTCATCCGAATGAATCAGCCATTATCTCACCACCAGCACAAGAGCCTATTCTCCGTGCATCTGCCCTGCTGTTTCAGACGAGGCCAGGCACTCACTGTCTCTACAGACAGTCTGTCTTCTGGAGGAGAGGAGATTACGCTGTGTGTTTGCATTGTGCACATATCAGATGAGAATCTGCACAGCATGAGACGCTGTCAGGACTACCTACTGGCATTGCTAAATGTGTGCATAAGAACTGGCATTTCTTACAGATTATTATGATACATAAAAAGCATTGAAGTATTTTAGAAATAATGTGAAATTACACCTTTTATTGAAAGCCTAAAAGAGTTTTTTGGATGCCGTGACAGCCTCGAAAGAGTGTTACTGAGTTCATGCAGCAGAGATAATGCCCCTCCTGTTCCTGACAGTCAAACTGCCCTTTACTCAAGGGTTGTAGAGGTTGTGTGCAAGTGTGTGTGTGTGAAGAGAGGGATAACTATTCCTGTGTTTTGCTGCACATCTATCACCAACTGTATGAAAACCACCAGAAACCAGATCCTTTTCCAGGCAGCTGTCGCGTGCAGCTGGTAACCCGAGCCTGCGTTCTCCAAAAGTCCTCTAATTCCACACATGTGGCACTACCTGTCCAGTGTGGATTTGAAGATTTTATGTGTAGGGGGCAGCTGCTGTGGGCTGAAAGCTTGATAATGAGCAAGGGGGGGGGGGGGGGGGGGGGGGGGGCAGACTGTAAAAATGCAACTCTTGATCTTGATCACCGTATCTGTTAAAGCGTATTAATCCTGTCTAAATAATGAGTGTTAATTATTTGCTGCTAAACACTGAGTTGATCTTCTTTATAAACTTGAATTAATTGACAGAGATGAGGTGACTGGACTCAGATGATCTCCTGCTCTTTGCGAGGTGCCAGCCTCGGCGCTGAGACGTTCTCACAGCTATGATTCAGAGGTGTTCTCTGAGGGTTCCTGTCAGGAGGAGCATCTCTTCTCATCCAGTCAAAAGTTCACATCACTGCTGAGGATGAGCTGAACTTATAAAATGTCACGTCTGAGTTTGATGACATTGTCACCATTATGTGGGAGTTCGAATGTAACTGGACAAATGTGTTATAGCTGTAGTAAAATATTAAATACAACATCCATTACTAGATCTTTACTGTAGTTTATTATTTCTGTAGTTTTATGATCTTAGCTTCATGCTTTAGAACTTATGTTTGTCAAAGATGCATTTTATCAAGATCTAACTGTTCTTTCTTTATTTTCTTTCTTTTTGAGATTTTAAGTAATCTACATTTTTTCTGGTAAAGCTACATCACTGTTTATTTAGATACAGGTGGATCATTTTACATGCATTAAAGAAATTTTTCTTGCAAGAAACAACCTGCGTTCCCAGTACTTATCAACTGTTGGTTTTTATCTAAAACTAGATGTTTTTGTTCTTGAAGCTAAAAGTGACAGTTCAGATCATCTGAAGTGAAAAAGAACAACTAACACCTTACTGATAGATAGTTATCTGACTGACCTCAGTTTGGAGAAACAGAGATTAGTTCTGATTAGCGTGACAAGCTAACAACTAGCTCAAGTGACACCAAGACCAAAGTTTTCCTAAAACAACTCTTTTCTTTAAAAAAAAAACTAGTTTGTGCAAATGTGATTTTATAAACCTTTACATAATTGTCACTTTTGCATCACATGATTATTCCTGCAAAAATATGATTGTGCTTCTATATTGCGCATGAAAAAAAAATACATATTTAATTAAATGTAATGACAAAAAGTATAGAATTATATGTAAATAGAATGACAGGAAACATAAATACTATTTTAAATATATGAATTTTGTTTCAAAAATGACAAAAGTAAAGATTTACAGAATGGTGAGCTGTTGAGATATTTTCAGGATAACTATTATTTTGAAGGAATCAGCTATTAGTTCCTCATTAGCTCCTCAATCTGATCAGACTGTTGTTGTTTCTCCAAACTCCAGTCAATCAAACAGCTTCACACAACCATAATCATTCTTATCTTCTCCACAGAACTGCTTTTTCTAAGATTTTAACTATGACTTTAGGTAGGATTCACTCAATTTAAACACCAAACTTTCCCTTCAGTTAATTTCAGTCCTTTTCATAAAAACCCTAACCCTTAGAGCTCCTCTCCTTTAGGTGTTCAGAAAGTGTTTAAAACCAGATTTTCACACCATGTATCTGTTGAACTCTTATCAGTCAGTCACTAATCATAAACATGTGAAAAGCTGACTTTCCCAGAGTTTTATTGGACAGACCAGAACATGTTGTATCTTCTGTTTTCCCACCAGAGAGACGTGGAGTACTTGGAAAGCAAGAGGCACTAAACACTACTGAGAAAGTAACCGTATCCTCTTTGGGTCACTGCTGGGCAATCAGCACGCTTTTGTTTACAGGAATAAACAGAATCCTGCTGTTATGGAGGATTTATTACTGGAACATTAGCAGAGTGTTCATCTTAAAGTAGGCATTCTTGTAAAATAGGCAGCTATTTTTATTAAGCAGATTATAAAGTTTACGTAGAATTGAGTTCTTTCTGTGCTCCGCTCTCTGCAGCTGGTTCAGCAGACTTGCCCTACAGTATGTACTCAGCTGGACTCAGCTTTTCCACCCACTGCTCAGCCCAGTTTACAGCCTGGTGTCTGGCATCCACTTCAAACAAACACGCCTCCCTCTGTGTCAGTCACTTTGTGACAATTTGAGTGTGATTTGCACCGAAACTTCAAATCAAATCTGTTTAACAGGTTATAGCAGGACTTTATTAACTTCAGTCCTAGTAACTGCACCTGTTCAAAACACGGCATTCATCCTAATAAGCCACATTAGGACTTTAAGGCCTTAACTCTAACGCCTGGGTGCAAGGTGAGGCTGAGATTTGCATCAAGTTCAATCCAAAGGTTGTGTCCTAAGGCCGATTTCAACTGAACAAAAAGTTCCTTTTGCCACGAAGATTAGGCAAATTAGCCCACCGATGGATGAAAGTTCTGCATGTTTATTCTCCCTCCCTTTCCGTCAGGAGTTTTAGTTCTGTGTGTGTGTGTGTGTGTGCGTGCGTGCTGGGTGTGATTGAACTACAACAAACAAACACACAGAGAGATGAGAGAGACAAAAGAAGACAAGATGAGACGTGCTCGGTGTCCAGTGGCACCTTCCTGCAGAATTACTCAGCTTTACTTGTCATTAAGAAGACATTTATTCAAAGGGTTTGCAACTTTTTAAAGGTTTTCTGACTCGTGCTGGTTTGGATAAAATGCAAATTTAAAAAAATGAAGTCGATTTATTAGTTTTCTGTATTTGCTTAATGTTTTTCCTAAAAGAATAGAAGAAAAAATACGATTGCCAGAATTAATAGTGAAATAAAAATAATTTTAAAAATGCTTAAAATGCTTTCCTTTTTTATGAATATTTGCACAATTGCACATTTTTCAATATTGTTCCAAATACAATGAAAGGATGTATATGGATTTTAAGTTTTGGGCAAATATTTATACCAGAACAAACTGAATGCTCAAATGTATTGCTATTTCTGAATTATCTTTATTTTTACAGGTTAAACATGGTTCTTTTCACGCTCTAGATCAGTTTTTTGCCTGCAGTAACCCGGATCCCCTCCGCTCAGAGCGGCCAGTGAAAGAGGACAGGATGTAGGTGAGTTCTGCTCTGCTGAGAAAGGGAATGTCTGGCTCACATTAGACTGTCTGACTTCACTGCAGATGATCACATCAAAGGGGCTTTGCATTTGTCTGTGTAAAAAATAAAATGAGAAATCCCACCAGTTCCTTATGTAAAGTTGAGGCAATTCTAAAAATGGTTTTCTGCTAAAAGCATACTTTTAATAAGTGATGATGTTCCAAGAGGGCTTTTTTTTATTGTGTGTGCATTTGCCCCTTTAATGTGAATAATCTCCTATAAATGTCTTATTTGATAAAGGATTATTCTCCATCTCTTTGTTGTCGTTTCAATCAAAGGACAGATTCCAGATCTCAAGTGCATCCACTAATCTGGATCCAAGAGTGACAAAAACTCTGTGATCCATTTGTGTGGACTTACATGATATTAGATCAGTGGAGTTATTTTAACTCACTCATCACTTCAACAAAAGACTAAAACTCCCTGTCACATGATCAAAGCAACTGTTCATCTTAAGATCCTTTTTTTCTCTGTCTTTCAGACATCAAAGGTCTCAAACATCTTACACTTTTCTGCTTAACAAAGAAAAAAAAAGAAAAAAGGCACTTGCTGTGTGGCTGCTCCCAGCAAACGGTGAAGACTGTTAAGTAATAGGCTTCTTTCTTTCTTTCTTTCTTTCTTTCTTTCTTTCTTTCTTTCTTTCTTTCTTTCTTTCTTTCTTTCTTTCTTTCTTTCTTTCTTTCTTTCTTTCTTTCTTTCTTTTCTTTCTTTCTTTCCTTCCTTTCACTCCTGCTGCATTTCATGAAGGTGACAGCATCGTGAGTCAGCTTGGACTTTCCAGCTTCTCCTCTGATCTCTGAAAATCACCTCACGTTGCTTTTCCTGGCATCTGCTTAAAGCACACACAACGTGCAGAAGACTCAATTTCACAGGGGCATTTAACATCTCACCTTTTCCTCAGTGCTTGACTTTTTCCACTGAATCGGGACTCATGCAAACCCACCTAAAAGGTGAAGATGGTTGGAATCCCCCCCCCCCCTCTCTCTCTGCAGCCTGAGTGAGGATTAGGACAACCTCGTGTCTCAGAGGGGTGCGAAGCTGATCTTTCACCTTTTCTCTTCTCTGTCTCAGTTTCCTCCGCGGAGCTCGGGATCCACAGAGGACAGGTTAAGTGTACTGTTACTGGAGTGTGAGAGTGTGCCATCGTGGAGTCCAGTATCACACCCTGATCTGAACCCTACCCGAGAAATACTGAGAGTCTCATGGATACGGCAACGCAAACAAAAACACCAACTCTCCAGGTTACAGAGATGGTGTTTGTGTGCAGAAAAAGCATCAATTAGAAGTTTTTTCTGATCATATCAGGACATAAAACTTTAAAAAACACTTCAGATTAAAGCAGCAATCTGGATTATTTTTCTCTGTATCAAAGTTTTCTAAATGTTCTAAATGATATTTCAGGTCTAAACTATGATCTATGGGTTGAGTTCCACAACATCTGTCATTCTGATGAAGACCCTCCTTCCTCCTAGAGACCCCTTTCCATTATTTCTTGCCGCCGACATTTTTTAGCCAATGAAATTCAAATGTCTGCATTCTCTCAACATGCACGCGCATCGACCAAACCTGTACCAGTAGGGGGCGCTGTCGTACAGGACGCTCCTTGTGTTTCTCTGTTTGCGTCTCAGCCTCACGGCTCATTTCTACTAAAAACCTACCCATTCTCCAGCTAAAGATGGATTTATTTTTATTTTTAAACCTTTCACCTCACAGAATGGCAAGGCTTGACAGGGTTATGCGTTTATTTGGGTCAGAAAGTTCATCCAGGGCCGAGTCAAGGTCAGCTTCAGAGTCCAGCAGCAGCTCTCTGCTAACAGAGCTAATATCAGAAGCAGCAGGGACAGAGAGGGCTCATCAGACCCTCGTAGTATTGTTGGAATAAGATTGTGAACTGTGAGTGATTAAACCCTACACATTGAGCTGTACAGTTCATGTCCGAAGTATATGCGCCGTGTGCACGCGCGCACACGCGACCGGACGCGCGTGTCGAGATGTTTTGAGGAGGAGCCTTTGGACGCTAGATTCAAAAACTGCTCTCTTGATGAAATCCTCCAGAGTGCTGCTTTAACAAATGCACAACAAAAACTTTTGTAGGAATCCATACATTTCTTACATTGGTCTGGGGGGACTTTTACCCTCTATTCTTTGAAACGTTGCTTGCTTTAGTTGATTAGTTTGTTGCATCCGTTCTCAGCATGTCAGACAGACGGGTTCATGTTTGAGATGGTTGACTGC
>SSNR01000009.1:2654-69157 GCA_006937965.1 Callopanchax toddi | reverse complement strand
CCACCATGTCTGACAGTCAGTATCAAACAAACAGCTGAACATTTCCAGTCTGGCCTCATCTTTCCAATCCATTCCAATGTGGTTTGTTCCGATGCAACAACCCTCAAACTTAAAGCACGGCTATTTTATTATAAGAGGAAAAGAAGCTTTAATGTGTTTGGAAAACACATCCTTCAGACTGAGCTGTAAGGGAAAAGTTTTTGTGTGACTCTTCAGTTTTATTATAAGCATTGAGCCTGCCACTCAGCAGTAAACTCTTGGCTTTGTGTTCTGTGGAGGCTGCTAAGTGACGCCTGCCAAATTAAAAGAAGAGTTAGAAGGAAAAAATGCCCAAACGCCTCCCACAGCTTGATCAAATCTAATAAACTGAAATGTAAAAGTGATTATAGAGCTTTCCGGATTAGAGAGATTCATTAAGTTTGCACATAAACACACAAGTGAAGACTCTAAAAGACATAACAGATTTACAGAAGGGTTTAGAAAAAACTGATTTTATCTTTGTGCAACATTTGTTCAAATTTATTTCTTCAAACAAAATTAATTAGTGATTTAAAAAAGTTCCCACAGTCTTGTAAACATCTCATTTCCTCCTCCTGTTTACCTGATGCTAGCATTGTACAGACGACTAAGCAGAGCTTTGACTCCGTGTTTTTGCAAATACAAGGCTGAGGATAAATTAAGGCTCCAGGACCTGAAGGGAAGTGGGCTGATGATGAGTCTGCAGGAAAGCAGAGGGTCTGACTGCTGCATGCAGGTGGAACATCAGATAATGATGTCGACTGACTGTTATAAGCGACGCACACACTAACGTGTGTTGTTGCAAGTGCACACAAGAACAGGACGACAATGGTCCTGAAAGCAAATTCCTTAATGTTTGCACACATTCAGGACCTCGCATCCATATGTGCATGTTTACAGAACAACAGCAGGAGTGTCCTTTGTTTGACATGAACAGGTGTGTGTGTGTGTGTGTGTGTGTGTGTGTGTGTGTGTGTGTGTGTGTGTGTGTGTGTGTGTGGTGTGGGACATATATCTTGTGCAGTGTTTTATCAACCTAATCTGTCAACTTGTCACACGTTTGAATAGATTATGATGTCGAGAGCTCAATGATCAGCTGGTAATTCATGTTTTGTATCAGGTATAAAGTTACAGCTTCTACCTAAATAAATGAGATATTACTGTAAAGATTTTAACTGTTTATCAATAAATCTTGTATTTGTTCTTGAAAAGTTCAGTGTCTTTGCTATGAGTTTAGTCAAAAACTCATTATATCATAGAAGTAAACACATCTAATCTGCCTAAAATTGGAAACTCAACCACTGAATACAGTTTTTTTAATGCAGTGAAATATTAACTATTATCCAGTCACTCTTTCAAGTTTTTGTGTGTGTGTGTGTGCAAGCATCAGATTTTCATTCCAACCAAATTTTTTTTGTTCTTTTTCTGTAAGTTTTTAATTTGCAAAGTAGTTTTTTTTAACAAAAAGGTGCAAAAACTACAAATATGAACATTATCATGTTAAATGACTATTTGGATGGACATTATCTGCTACATACTATGTGACCATGTGTGTAAAGGTAACAAGAGTGAACAGTAGCTGGAGTCTGACAAAACCATTTAGAAGACAATAAAGAAATAAAGTTTATTTGTAAAGTAATTGTAGACATATTTAGGTTTTTTTGGTAGTTTTTTCACAGTTTGCACCAGATTTTGTATGCACATTGTGCAGAATGTAGCTACAACAATGCATGATACAAAATATTAAATAGAAACAGTGAGAGAAACTGCTTCAGGTAATTCAGCTGCGATTTCTGAACGAGCCATTCACAGGCCGACGCAGGTCGTAAGGGATCAACTGTTCTTTGTGCAACACTTTCAAACTTGCAACAAAAAAAAGCATTAATGTTCTATTATTTTGGTGAAATTTACATTTTTGCAACAAAAAACTTTTTTAAATAACAGCTAATAACAACGTGAAGCACACAAAAGCTTTTATAATTGAATCAACCGTCGTTTTCATTTCTGGAGCATCCCTCACCCTTAATTAGATCTCGCTCGTCAGTTGTTATGCGAGACAATGACAGCCTTAATAGAGCCGTCACTCTGGATCAGACTGACATGTTGTCGTGGCAACAAGGGTCAGTGGGGGTTTGCGTCGGTGCTGGGTGTGGAGGATCTCAGATAGAAGGAGAGGAGCAGACGTGCGGAGGTTGTAAAGAGATCCTACGTCCACGACATTCTGTGAAAACAGTTTAAATGAAGCCCTTTAACTCTGTTTGAAGCCTCCGTGAAGGTCAGCGTTGCATGTGTCATACACCATCCCCCTGTTAAGACTTCATTTATCCCAATTTATCTCCATTACCTGGATTTTGCAAACACATGACTCAATGCTCTTTGAGGCTTTTAACCCGTCGATCTGTGTACTTTTCATGTTTTCAAGGTTAGAGCTGGATCGCACCAGAATGAGCAGATACGTCTCCGATAGCCCTGTGCAAATACCGTGTTGTTGTTGGGCCCCAAATGACTCCTCTGTGTCAACAGCTCATTTCCTGGAGATGCCTCTGTGTTGGAATAAATCATAGTGGATGAAAAACAGAACTATAAACTCATCTTTAGGTGGAGAAAATCCACCTCCTCCAGCTAGGATTCGTTTATGAGTAGAGACGTTTGGCCGAAGCGTGCCGCTCTTTATTTCTTGGACAAGATCCAACCAGCTTCCAAAAAAGCTCCTTATTTTCTGTCTGCAGACACACACACACTTCCATTCTTCATCACAGTGTTTGAAAAGGCCCTAGCTCAGATATCCAGGCAGGAGTAACAGCTGTCACTAAGCCGCCCCCACTTAGCACCACCCAAAACTCTCTGTCTGTCGCTGCCTCCATCCCTCCATCTATGAGCGGTTGTGGCTACTTTCACTGTCTGCCCTTCTTTTCCTGTCTGTGTATTTGTTTACCCTTTGCCCTCTAATTATGGTGCATCCTATTCCTATTATTTTACATTTAGGAAAGAAAAAATCCTCTTTTTTTGCTTTTTTGAAAAGAGACACTAGAAAAAATAAAAGCTCCAAGGAGGTGGAACAAAGAAGAGGGGCCCATTCATCTACTGACTGGGCCACACGTCCTCTTACTACACACACACTCCACCCTCTAATCTACACCGTTCCACCCTGAGGGTCTGAGGCCGGGGCAGCTGCTGCTAATGGAGCCAGAGAGGCAGCTGTCCGCATACACACTCACCCACTGAGACATACACACCCCTCCACTCATTCACCAGGAACAATGGAGCCAGGATTGGGGTGTCTGTGTGTGTGTGTGTGTGTGTGTGTGTGTGTGTGTGTGTGTGTGTGTGTGTGTGTGTGTGTGTGTGTGTGTCTCATGATTTTGAAGTGTGCCGTGGTCACCAGGATGGGGGGTTCACAGTCTGTAAAGTGTTTTTTATGCTCGCTTTGTGTTTCAGCAACAGTTGGCAGCACGCGTGTCAATGTAATGCCTCTTTGCTTTATTGTCCATGAAGAAGAGGCTTTAGGACAAACCCACCGACACACTTCCAGAGACGTATAGAGACATATGCATGCAGACAAAGGGGAGGTATGAAAATCCCATCATGAGGTCATGCAACTTTTTAAAAAAAACGTTTAAAACAGAAACACAGGCGCATTGTTTGCGCTGTTTAGTTCGACAATTTCATCATCTTGCAACATCAGCTCCAGACAAATGTCTGTTTTCAGGTTTTCAACATCCTTAAAAAGAAAAAAAAAACTGGCAGGATTTGCTCTCTAATGCACAAACCTTGTGTAAGTTTAGATTGCTCTGTGATAAAGTTCAGATTACCAACAAGGGCACTAAGTTCCTGCATGTCTGATCATAAAGAAAAAGTTCTTAGCAGAGCTTCAAAAACAACACATCAGTGGACTGAAACCCACCTTCTGATTGGTTCACAGCTATCTCTAACTGCTTCAGCGTGCGTCTCCCGCTGCTTATTGGGTATCCCTCACTCTGAGGACCGGATTGGCCCAGTTGCTGATCGACTACAGGCTTCAGCCGCCTCATTGGAGGAGCATCAGCTCAGAAACGGCTCTGATTTGCTCTCAGCTGCAGACTCTCTGGTGTTTTCTATATCCCACAGCTGCTTAGGAAACAATGTGAAAGCAAGCGTGTGTTTATATGTAGACTGATTTACTTGAGTGGGTGAAAGAGGAGGGTTAGATGTGTAGTTGGAAACTTAAGGGCCATATGGTTAATGACACACACCTGATGGCTGCCTCACACCTGCTGCTCTGTGTATGGTTGAGCAGGATCCAGATCAAAAGAGACGAGCCCTCGGGGGACTTGTGCGTGCGTGCATTTATGTGTGTTTGCATGCGTCTGTTTGAAAAGACATTCACTGCTTCTGAATCTAGTCCAACAAAGAGGGCCGTATTTGAATGGGAGGCGACTCATGTCTGGCTTTGCTGAAAGCTAAAAAAGCTGGAAAGGACAGGCAGTTGTATGGCTCCATCACTGCAGACCGTGCATGGATGCATGCACTTGAGATTTTGACTCATATGCCACACTTTGTTTGACGAGAATATACCGACACAGGAGGACTTATTTCAAATAAGGGTGTGCATTTTGAATCATAAGATTCAAGATGCGTTTCTTGTTTGAATGATAGTCCCGAACACCCACCTAAACACAAATGCGCACATGCACAACAAAAGAGGGAGTCTCAGATGCTTTGTTCTTTCGCCCACAAAGGCAACAGAGTCCGTCTTTGTCAGTTTCCAAGTCAGACGTCAGTGAGTTATCTCACTCAGAGGTTGTGGATGTAGCTTGCCTACACCGAGCCTCCGCGTACAACGTCCCACTCACACTCTGCACACAATACTCCATACTGTCAAAGAAATTAGCATGGAGTATTCTGTCCATCAGATTCTAATTCCTCCTCCTTGCATACATGCAAGCATGAGCCCGTGTTCACAAACGCATTCATAAAACCAGACAAACCTTGAGATCCTCTTTGATTCAGGAAGACTGTGAGATCTTTTGACTGTGGTTGAGGCCATGTCTGAGCAGACATGCATGTCTGAGTTTGTTTGCAACAGAAACTGACTACCGGTAGTTAAACGTACAGTAGTTGCAGGGCAGAGACAAGGAGTCTGCTGAGGACGGTGTGGTTGTCTAGACTCCCTCTTTGTTTCAGAAAACTGTCTGTTCAACACTCTGCTGCAGGAACGAAACAACAAAAGCACTTTGGAATCACAACATAATAAAAAAGGAAGTTTATCTTAAGAGTAAAAATATGTTTTCAGGGTTTTTTAAAAAATCATGACTGATTGTTTTCTTGCTCTGTATCAGTAAGACTTGAGTTTATTCCCTCCTTTCAGGTTTGTTGTCCTGAAATGACCTCTGGCAAACCACTAAAGCTCCAGAGGGCTGTTTTACCTCTCAGTGAAGAGATCAATCAAGGATTACTTTTTGCCCACGCTGCTTCGGGTGAACTAAAACTCATTTACTAGAGCCCTGTATTCTAGTGATTAGGCAAATTGAACTCTTATGCATTGAGGCTAGTGAATATAAAAAAGAAAAACAGCCTGGACTCAGTGGATTACTGATTAGATTACAGACCTTCTTCCCTGAAGGCACACTTAGCTTAAGAGCTGGTGGATTTAAGACAGAAACAAAAAAAGAGCAGAAGCAGAAATGACAAAGAAACTCTGTTTTAAGGAAATGTGCAGCAAAACACACACTTGCATTAAGAAACACACACCAGTTATTGTTTACTTGCTGCAGCTGCATCCTGTGCGGCAGGTAACACATGGCTCCGACTCGATATCAGCTTTCATGCACATACACACACACACACACTATGCACACACAGACCACACTTACACTCTTTGTTATCCTAACAGCTCTGCGAGCACATTATAAATGCTTGCAGATTAGAAGCTTGCAACACAGTTGCAAGAAACAAAAAAAAAAAATGAAACAAAAATTTGCTTTTTTGCAGGAATCTTTTTAGTATTTTTCACAAGCATGCCTTCAATTCTGTTTGTGCACATGAGCTGACAACTGGACAGAAAACAGGGCTTCTGGTTTTTGTGTCCACAGCAGTAAAGTCAGCTAAAAAACAAAGCTTCAGACAGTAAATGAAGCCTAAAACAGGTGCAAGAAATAGAAATCAGCCTGTCAAAACAATAACAGCTGTAGGGGACACACATGACTACATGCACGCTTGTACATGTGCACGGACATGAGACTTTTAGTGTAATGGATGCAACAATCTGATAATTTAAAAGAGAAAAAAATACCTCTAGGAGTGTGTGTTTACCACCAAAATGCACACACACACACACACACACACACACACACACACACACACACACACACACACACACACACACACACACACACACACACACACACACACACACACACACACACACACACACACACACACACTCATCAAACCCCATTAATTGGAGGGTTTTAATTGGCTCAGCCCAGTGTTTTGGTTGATCCAGGCATTATTACTGAGCAGTGTGTTTTTTCTCTTCCTTGAGTGAGCTGATTAATAAATCTCCTCCTGTCAACATGCTGCCAGATAGGATGAAACTGTTTGATTAATTTGCAAACACACAAACACACATGTCATAATCCGTGCCCTCCTATTGGCTGCCCTGGGCACACTGTTTCCAAAGCAACACTGGAATGCCACACGAGGAGACACCCCTTTCAGGAAGGAAACGCTTGTAAACAAACCCGACATGTGCCGCATTGTATATCTGACTCTGTGGCAAACAGAGCGTGACTGTGGAGGACAGGATCATTTGAGGATCTGCTGGTGTTTTACCTCATCTCATAAGATACATTTGCCACAAAAATTCCCAAAATATCTGTGTATTTTGGATAACAGAACGTTAGTAAAAGTCACCTGCTTTTACCCCGGGTTGGAAAATCAGCTGCAAGTGCATCACGCAATAATGTCATCAACCTCTCCTCACATTCTAACATCACATGCTCCCCCCCTCCCCTCTTCATTTTACAGGATGTCCAACCTTTTGTGCTGCTTTGTGTTGACTTTTGAGGCTCAGGTGCAGCCCAAAAGGTAATCAAAGTTCAAAACATCCAAACATACAAGAAGGGTAAACAGTTTGCACACAAAACAAAGGAAAATCATCAGTTGTTGGGCTGCAAAGTCCTCCTCTGTAAGTGAAAACAGAAGGAGGGAGGGAATAACAAAGTTATTTAAGAACATAACAGCAGAAAAACATTCACAACACTGATCAAAATACTCACACACACAGACACCTATCAGATTGAGCAAGAGCTCCCAGCAGCCAATCAGGCGTCTGTTACCAACAGCAACACCTCGTGTTTACGCCTGCCCCCGGCTAATCCCGCCCTCCGATTGGCTGCCAGACAAGCACAGCCCCTTCCCCCCTTCCTGTTTTCCTTTTGCCGGCCTCTCCATCCCTACAGATTAAGTGACACCGGCAAAACAAAAAGCTTATTTTTGTTTTTCATCAATGACAAGTGCCCACACACAAACACAAGTCATGTTGATGGGTAAAGGTATATATGTGTTTTTAAATTGCACAAAGACAAAAGGTACAGAGACAGGAGTGTGTGTGTGAGGAAGGAGGAGGGATGGAGAGAAACGCTGTTGCCATGCATCCTTAGTGTGTTACTGGGTTAACTATGGTATGTTGCTATGAAAAAGAGCCCTAGTGTAAGGAAGAGGGGCAATTGCATCACTCTCTTGAAAAGTCCTTGAAAAACACATTTCTCCTTGCAAAATTACGATTTCACTTTCAAGCCTTCCTTGGGGAGGAATTTCAAATTAAACCGCTGCGTGTGAAGCAAGTGGCTTCACTCCCTGCAGGTGTTCTCCTGCATTTAAGAAACTAACATGCTCCCAGTGTTTTTCTTCCTTTTGTTATTATAAAAATTATGATCTCATGGCTCCTCTTTGTTGCTGCTATTTAAGGCAAAGTGTACGAACTCAGTGCTTGTTTTGATCTATCAGCCACTGTTCAGATGCTGCTGTTAGAGAGAGTGGAGGCAGCATTAGATAAGATATGCTGCCAAGAACATGGTCAGTCAGTTTAGACCTGATGCCATTATGCAATGCCTCAGCGGTTCAAGGAGCATGTTTTTAAACTCCAAAGAACATGTCAGTCCAACACACACACACACACACACACACACACACACACACTGAATCAAAACTAAAAACATGTTGTGGTCAGTTTCACGTTTCAGTTTTTGATGTGTCCATGCAGGAGGTGGGACGGTGCATCACATGCTTTTCTTGTTATGTGCTTCTGTTTATCTGTGCACAGTTTAATCTTCCATTACTCATTTGCACACAGACACACACATTCAGACACACAGCCTCTTTCAAAGAAAGTCTACTTGTTTGTGCGTGAGCTGCTGCATCATCGTTCCCCTAATAGCCCTGAACTGTAAGCGAGTGACGACGCAGCACAAAGCAAACAGGGTTCCTCCTCTGCCTTCTACTTCTTTACGCTGCTCAACTTTTATGGAGCTTTTTCATCAGAATGTGCACGGGTTTTGCAGTTGCATTGTTTCCTGCCTTCACATGAAGCTTTTTTCTTTACATTCTTTCTTCAAATGTACTCTTGGATTAAACAGTCTCCTTGTATAAGAATGAGTGCTGCTATTTCAGACACTCCTATGTTTAGCCTGAGATAGTCTTAAGCATCACTGTGGTGGAATTTGGAATTTAGACCCTCCCTGCTATGTAAGTGTGTCGCTCTTATTCAGTCTTTAGCACAATCAGCCTGTCTGCCCTGTTTTCTTTTTGTTTTTTTTTTGTTGCATACCATGACTCAGCAAATTTTAAAAAACCATCTGATCAGATGAGCAAACAAGATCGGCATGTGACCACATTTTATTTAAACGTCTGGAACAGTGTTAGTCAATTCGTCCAGCCTGAGCGTTTCTGCCCCGCCGCTCCGCCTGAGGAGAAGGGATTCCTGGCATGGCTTAGAGTACATGTGCTTCTGGAAGGATAAGCTCAGCTATGTCAGTAATGTGTCAGCTCCAGCAAGGTTACAGTCTGTTCCCCATTTTTAGTCAACCACTTAGCATCGCCCCACCTCAGCCAGACCGACACCCGGGGTGAAGCTGGAAATATGAATGGAATCCAGAGGCAGGCAGGAGAGAAGACAATAATACATTCATTGAATACCACTTGATTTGGTTGACAGTGATCAAATCTGATGTCTTTAAACCAAGGAACCACAAAAAGTTCAGTATTTCCTGCTTTATTTATGTATTTATGGAAAATCAAAGCAAAAAAAAAAAAATCACTTTTGATTTGTTCAATTTGATCCAGAAAATATATATTTAAATATTGTGTGCTATTTTCCTGAAATGCAATTAGTTTTGGACACACACACTCCAAAATATTCCACTTTTGTTTCATCAGTCCACAGGAGATCATCACCTTTTTGCTGATCTGACTCGTTTTAGTGTCACCAAAAAACACAGAAACAGTATAAATCTGTGTGATGGTAAATATGTTTACTCAGCACTGTACTGTACAGATATAAATTCATAGTATAAGGCAGTAAGAGCTCACATACCGTCTTGTTTTTGCCAATATTTTAGAGATTGCACTGAAAAATCTCCCATTTCAACCAGTCACTTGTATTGGAACGCCCCTGAACAAACACCCTGATGCAATAACCCAGCAATGACAGACATGTCAACTTAAAAACAAACAACTACACCCTGCAACAAGCAGAGCAATCAGCTTCTAAATTTAAACAGTTCTGGTTCTTAGCTCATATTCTATAAATTAGGTTCAGATTAGTCTGCAGACCAGTACTTATTATTACCAGCAGTCATGTTTGTGTCATGACCTCATATCCAGTGACCTGCTGTGCATGTGTCACTCTATCCCTCAAAAGGGCACACTGAATCTGTAAAGTGTGGGTCAGGTTGTGTGTGTCTAACCTGGTCGCACAAACACCTGCTTTGCTCACTTTTAAATGATGGGTTCTGCATTATAGATCATTATGTCTGAGCAGATCATGTGATCTCATCTGTGTGGTGTGGTCATCCAAGGAGCAGGTGTTTGCTTCAAAATGCACCTGAATAAAACCATAAAACTTCACAGTGCTGAGGTGAAGTCACCCTGACAGAGTGACATCACAAACAAACGGTGTGTGTGTGTGTGTTGTTGATGTGGAATCGCTCCGGTCGCCACAGCGATGAGAAGTTCCCTGCACTAAGCACTCTGAATCTTTGCATGTTGTGCAGGGTTACAGACTCTCTCTGAGGAATGAGCTCACTTTGCTGCAGCTCATTTCTCCAAAGGTGTGACACATACCCTGTACTTAGGTTAAAGACACCCAACACCCACATCTAGTCCATCTATCTCTTCGCAGAGCCTGCCAAAGCAGCTGGGCCATGATCTCATGCTACCAGTACGGCCACGCGAGAACAAGAGCTGGCAGGGCGGGCGGGGGGGAGAGCGAGGGGATGCTTTCTGCCAGCTCATCGTGTAATCTCATCCCGCCGTGGTTACTGTAAGTGAAATGGAGCAGGAATAGGAAGGCAGGCCCACACTTACCCATGAAAGTAATGGCTCTGGGAAGGGCAGAGCAGCTCTGTGTGAAGCATTAAACATTTACGGTTAAACCATGAGGATTTTTCACTCTCCCAAAATGGAAACATACTCAGCAACTTTTCTCCAGCTTGAAATCCCAACAAGTTTTGACAGAAAGCATGCCAAAAACATTATGAAAGGCCTTTTCCCTTGTTTTTATTTCATTTTTTGAACTTTTAAGAGATCTGGGTCATGCATAGTGAAGACTCCCTGATCCTTTATTGTAGGATGGTTTTCTAATGGGTTTGTAAAACTTGCAGGAATGTTCTTGCATGTTTCCAGACCAGTTCTACCAAAGTATGCTTCCACTAAACTCTATATGCAAATTAGGGCAACTTGGACTTTCAGCCAGAAGCAAATAGATATCAGTGGATTATCTCCCTTTGTATCAGAATATTAAGATGATACAATCAGAAAGTTCTCCAGAAACCAACACAATGACGAAGATTTTCTTATGCAAGCATATACCTTCAGAGGAATATGAATTCTTTTGGCTGATTATAATTGTTCAGTGTCTTGCCAATGTTAGATAAGAAGATAAATAATAGCATTTCATCTTGTTGTGCTTGAAGCTGGAACCAGCAGTTCTATCATATTTGTTGCAGGCAGCCGTGACAGACTCAGGGAAGTCACTGTACCAGCCAAGAAACTGTCAAATACCCTTTGAAACTACAGCTCAGTGTTCCAACACCTTTTGTGCTGAACATACCAGACATGCTGCATAATTAATAATTACAATTTGAGTCCTGGGTCTGGAGGAACGTGTTAGAAGAACCAAGCTTTTATTGCACTTTTTAAAGGAGTGTGCAATTTAGAAATATCCAGTTGCTTTAAAAATCTGTTTTTATCCAAATTTACTGTTGAAACATAGAGTACATTATGGCCAACTCAGTGCAAGTAGATGCTTCTGCAGACATAAAAGGACTCCCCTGAGCCTCATGAAAAACATTCATCCATATTTTCATTGTTGCACAAATAAGAAAATGAATATTAGACTGCAGTTGTCCTTTCACTTTACTTGAAACTTTGCACCTAAGCGACCAAGTTGCAGTCTTTAGTTTCTAATTAAGCTTATTGCAATGCAGATTTCTTTAACCTGAATGTAAGAATACAAAATAATACATGCAAACTCTTATATTCAGAACCTAGAGTAGTGTTATCTGCATTTATTTAAGTGTTATGACCTCATGACCTGTTATCTGTGTGTCACTTCATCCCTAAAAGGGTCAATAAAGTTTAGAAAGAACAACAACAAATAAGAATATTCTTAGTAAAATAAGTTATTTAGGAAAACATAATGTTTAAAGGGTGGAAATGCTTGAACCTGTCCTGTAGGAGATAAGTAAAGGAACTTCAGATACTATGATGTGTTGTTTACCACTCTTGTGTGTCAAAGTTGAGTACACTGATATTTCTAAGTCATGGCACACATCTGTCTGGTCTCGTTTCTTCACTTTCAGTCTATCGTAGCTCTAAATCTCTGGCTCAGACTTCATGCAGACAGTCAGCTGCCTCAGCAGTCTGGGCTGTTGCTCCAGGCTTTGGCAGTGCAGCCGGCATAGGGAGAAGATGTTTGCTAATTCCGTGCAAACAGCAGCAACAACAGAGGCAAGCTTTCCCTTTTACACCAGCCTGATTCTGCTCTTCTTTCAACTGGTAGATGAAACGATCTCGTAAACTTAGGGCTCGCATTCACTTCTGCAAAAATCAGAATTGAAACAGCAGATAAAGTTGGCCTCAGAGATGCACGGATTAAAGTTTCGTAGAAACTCATAGAAGAAAAATCTGATGTCAAAATTGACATGTGACTTTTATGCAAACTGGGTCAACAATACACTTGCTGCTTAACTGTTATTGCAATACACTTAGTCGAATCTACTTGAGGCTCCATAAAGTACCACTTTTTTATCTGGGACATTTTTTTTTCTTCAAAATCAGGTCAAGATTATAAGCTACTACCACTGCTACGTTTTTTTTCCACACTGCAGAAAACAAATTAGGCTAAAATCTCCTGAGATGGACATCCCATGATATTACACCTTTTATTCTGACCGTATCATAAACACATTTTTAAATTGTCCAAATCTATGCAGTCATCTGGGACTTTTGCAGGTATTTGAGCTTTCACTCACATTAAAGTTTCTCATTTGATGATAGTTCAGAATGCATCATCGCAGACAAATAACAGAGACCAGCCTGTTGGTTTTCAGATCAGTGTTAAACTGTTATGACAGCACATGGCGTGAAATGACTTGCTCTGGAAGCATTTATTGTAACTTAGGGAGTCTCCAGTGCAAGTAAACAGGTGAGTGGAGAGTAAAGTCCACGGAAATTCCCCCCAAAGTTTGTCTGAGAGTTGCATTTTAAAAGTAATCCTGCCTGAGAAAAGCTTCCTCTGTTCTTAGAACCTTGTGTGATTACCTGCCGCCTAAGCAGCAAGCCACAACGTCCCTTCCTTTTGTGTGTGCTGTGCACGATTGTGTGTGCACACATGTCAGAGTGTGCAGATACAGGTGTCAGTTCATGCACCTGTGTGCTCATGCGAGTGCACATGCAGGTTGTGGCCAGCGGCCGGCTACAGAGTGAGGTCCCCTGCCAAGAAAATCAAATAAGAGTTTCTCTGAAGTCTGCTCTGTCTTTGATGTGGGCCACCTATTACTGTCAGCCTTTTGCTCTGAGCTGACCGCAACACACACACATGCATTTCCCCTCTGATAACCCTCATTCCCCCACAGCTCTGTGCAGATTATTTCCCATTTACTATGACATGCTGTTATTGTTTAGTTTTTTTGCATAATTCTGAAGATATTTGAAACATTTTACAGCCTGTTGCATGACAATTAAAGGAATTAGTGAGGTTTTTTAATGATTTAGAATTGTTACACATAGCATCAAATAGGGCAGGTTGACTATGTGTGGTTAAAGGTCAATAGAGTGCAGCTTTCAGCTTTGTTTTTTTCATTCACTCCCTTTCTAAGTCACAAAATTGTTTTTATCCCTCCCACCTCTTTTCCGTTTTTCTTCTGAAACTATGCAGTAAACACTTCCTGGTTCTTCTATGTCTGCACTGCAGTCAGCTGTAAATCCCCACATTCTGCTGCATTTCAGCTCGCCTCAGGAGAAAATAGTGCCTTAAAGAACTGAAACTTATGAGAAGAGGAGTTTGATTCCAAATGTTTATTCACAAAACATTTCAAATGAGTACATTTCAAACTGATATTGCATATTCTTCAATGTGCATATCTGAAAGTAATAATAATAGTCCATGAATGTCTCACAGCTCAAATCAGGATTTGCAAGCAAAGTCTCTGCTTATTCCAAGAATTTCCTGATAGCTGTGCTCAGTAAGAAAAAGTCCACTTAGACACTTATCAGAACCAACATCGGACGTGTTGCTCTGTAATGAGATTCAGTCCGGCCTCCACACTTTCTTAGGTCCACAGCATCTTCATCTGGGACCTGCTGCTCAGCTCCACACATGCCTGCTATCTGGGGCAGCACTGGGTCACCACTTAACACCATCCAGCACAGTCCACCTCCTTCTCAATGTCCATCAGGCATCATGTCCACTTGACCCAATCAACACGTGATCTCTGAACTTCAGCCCCGTCACAGGGTGATCCAGAACCAACTTGCTGACCCAGAACGCTCTGGAAGGGTGCACTCTTGCAGACTGGGGATGCAATCAGCCTCTTAATCCAGACGGTTAAAGCAGAAAGGCTTGACTCCCTCAGCTGAAGGTCAACTTCTTGACTTTCTTTTCATCATCTTCATCATCAGCGTTTAGAAGAACACCTCAGCGCTCTGGGAGAGTGATGGTGGGCACCCAGTCGTATGCGCTGCGTCTTTCCTCGCAGAACAGACTCAGCTTGTCCAGAGCTGGGTCCTTCCACGGGTTTGCACTGGGGCTCTGAAATCGAGAGGAGAGAGATTTAGATCCGTGCACACATCACGCACAAAATTCAGACCTCAGCGTTATGCATGCATGAATAAGTCACTGGCTGTTAGCTACGCACCGTGACAAGAATGCAGTGCGCGTCCTTGGGCTCTCCGCTCTGTTCTGCACCCACGAGGTCGGCCAGGCGCTCGATGTCATTCACGCGCACCACGTTGATGTCATTATCGAAGCAGAAAGCCTGGATGAGAGTGAAGTGGATCTGGAGCGCAATGTCGCACTCGTACTCCTCATCGGTGGCGAGGACGCAGAACGCCACGCTGTCTGGGTCGCTGTGGAGCGGAGGAAGAATAAAGGGCGATCAGTCGGACATCCTCAGGAGTTTTGCAGGAAAACGTTCAATGTTGTAGAAAAGTTGCAATACTCACACATTCATGACTTTAGCAGACTCGTAAACGCCGACAGTCAGGTAGTCCTGGTTCTTAGCAGCGACCAGCAGCTCCTCCAGGGCTGCGCCTGCACTTTGCACTCTGAACAAAGACAAACACTCATCAGGACACTGTGTTCGCTTCCAAAAACAGCCTCAACATCACTCCGACAGCTCCAGCAATGCTCAACAGCCGGTAAATATTTACCTATCAGCGTTTTCCATTGTGTTCTCTTGTCCGTGGATCTCTTCCAGAGTCATAGCTATAATAATCCAAGCGATCGGGATGTTCCAGTGAGCAAAAACAGGAGCTGTGTTGTATCCGTGTGAGTCTCCGGTGTTATTCTGAGCTCGGAACAGGCTGTAGGTGGTTTTATAGCTGACTGGCGTAGTTTCTCGGCAAGGGGCGGTCCTTCCTCCTGCTATTGGCTCAGCTCAGGACAGCAAAAGTCCCCGAACAGCTCAGGCTGAGCAGCTGATGACCCCCACGTGGGGCAAGTTTCAAGAAACAGCCCGATTCCTCCTTGTCTTGTCATCATAGACAACATCACCACAATGTACAAAAACTTAAAGTCCTGTTTGCGGTGGACACAATCAGTCACAGGACACCCTGTCACTCTGTCATTTGACTGACTCTTTTATTTTGAGGATTGATGGTGATCAGCTACCAGGATCCTTTGCTTCATGCAGGTTTTATAATAAACCAGGTGATATTTATTGTGTGTTTTTCCCCCAAAACAGCATGACGGTCTCACAGCACCAGAACATGTGATGGAAAAAAACATCATAACATATAGATCCCCTCCCTATGGGGGGACATGGGAGCAGGCGATCACTTTCCCAGCCTGGGAAGTTTTATTTCGTTTCTAATAAACAGGCTGTTTACGCGCACGCGCTCTGTCCTGTTACCCAACTGGCTGCCTGCTCTGTTTACAGGCTGGAGGAGCCGCAGGGTTCCGACCCGAGCCGGGTTCATAGATACTCCTTCTTGAAGTGATCGGGAGCTGTGGGCCGGGCACGCGCCTCTTTTTGTTCTCCCATTGAAGCGCGTGTCGTCTCCCCGCGGACACACACAATCCACCTGCCCCCCTCGGAGTGGCAATAAAAGAGAGCGCGTAGGCGCACAAAGGGGCGCGTGCACGCACTCACACACAGCTGTTTAGTGACCAGCAGCAGATGCCCGACAGATGTGCGCGAGACCCCCACCCATCCAAAAAAAAAAAGAAGAAAAGCGGCACGCGCCGCAGCCAGAAGCTTTTCTTGACCATTTTATCTTATCAGTGTTTACTTTCAACATCAGGCTCTGGTAAAGCAGATGGTCGAGTCTTGACTTGGTGAATTAACGATCATTGGAGGTATGTGTGAGTAATTCAAACTAAAGAAGAAGAAAACAAAAAAATAAAATAATAATAAAAAATAAGGAGGAACCCCTGGAAACTCTGCAATGATAAAAGTTTGCCATCAAAGGTGGCAAAAAACAGTTTGAGGAATTAAAAAAATAAATGCATCAGTATTTATTTTTATTTGATATTAAAATAGATTTTGCTTTAAACGTTTATGTAACAAAAGAAGCAAGAAATTGAAAACTATCAGAACTGTTTCAAAGCTTTCCTGGAACACTGCCCTCAGTTACGGTTGAGCTTTACATGTTTTTGCTAAATGACTCAAAAATATGCACTTTGACATTTAAATGTAAATTGGCTTGCCTACGTAATCACGTGATGACTTTTCACCTGAACCACACAACAAAGCAGAGCAGCACAGCTTTAATAAAACAGGCTAACATCGCCACCTGCTGGCCACGCAGGGCGTGACCTTTCACCCACAACATAACAAGTCTGAACATGTTGAGCTCATGATGTCACTCTGAGTCACCTACCAGTCTGAATACGGAGTTTCCCTAAGGTCAAATAAATACCGTAAGTCTGCTGATGTCCAAACATGGAATATCTGACCTCTATTCCAGTTCCTCACACTAAGACAACACAGTCTGAGTGAATAAAAATGGAATATATATAACTTACATGAAAGTGAAATGTTTTTCTACATGTGCAGATGAGAAAATCAGTTGCACTATTTAATGTACTGATTAGGTAAACGGGTCTAAAAATAGAAAACAACAAGTTTGACCTTGGGGGGAAATCCCAAAATGACTCAACTTCCCAGTGAATAAAAACAAAAACAAAATTTTTAAACATATTATTTACCTTTTCTATCGTTTTAAAATGTTTTAAGTGTTAAATTAGGAAAAAAAGAAAATTAACTCCCCAAATTTTTAGCAGAAAATTATAAGATACTTATTGGTTCATTTTGTCAATTAGTTCTCACTGCTTTGTTTTTCAAAATGGAAAAATACATTCTAATCATTTAGGGAAAGCTTGGTGCATTTCTTAGCTTTCCATATTTGGTTAAAATAAATAAACGACCACCCCACTGAATAAAAAACAATAAAATCATATTAGACAAAAGTGCATGTGAGTTGTTTCATTAAAAAGACAAACAGATCAAGGTTTACTTAATAAAAAAGGTTTTATTATTATTATAGATGTCCAGCCATGTCTTATACATAAAGTTATATGTACACAAAAAAGTAACAATCAATATATTTACAAGCGATTCTTGGACTGTGTCAAATGTCAGTGCGTTTGTTTTGACATGATTAACATTTAAAATCCCATTGCCTGTCAATCAATACAAAACTGCTTTGATTCTATTTAGCTTCAATTTATCACTGACAGTAACAAATAATATACACACAAAAAAAAGAGAATGCTTCACTGACGAAACAGGTCATTACATCTTTGAGCATACTTTACTGAGCAAATATATTAACCCCCCCAACCCCCTTATTCCTAACACATGGGTGCTAAGGTATTCCATACATTTACAAAAGGGAGATGACAATGCTGACTGGGCTTAACGTACAATAATAAAGTCAAGGGGTTGTTGTACTGTTCCCCGTTTTGTCTTGATTTACTGTACAACATAAAAACAAAGCATTCCATTAATTCAAAGGAGCATGGATACCCTTGTTACAAGGGAAATACTAATAAACTTCACAAGTCTAATGGCCAAATGTCCTGCAATGGCTTAAGCGTTACATATAGTGGCCAAACAACCACTTTGTTCAAGCTTCATGAGATTCAAGCAGCCTATCTTCTACAACTGATGATGGTGGCTGGATAGCAGTAAAAGCACTGGACTACTTATTTTTAACGCTGTGTAATTTCAGATTTTTGGGAGTGTTTACATCAGCCAAAGGCCAAAGTTGAATAAACCGCTCCCCAAAACCTCATACAAAATATTAAAATTGCACCAAGTTTTACTTTTCTGGACATTTATTTGGTCCAAGTTGGCAAAATCTGACTAATTTTGGTCATCTTCATCACATTATAAAACAAGCTGAGAACACCCAATAGCACATGGCCTGCAGCAGACCAGACAGATTAGAACTAGACTGACCTCATTAGTAGTTACAGTAGTTTATACTGCAGAAATACATCAATCTCTTTTGCATTCTGAGCAATAAAATTAAAATAAAAGTGCAAATAATGTAACTGTCTGAGAGGAAAAGCAATAAAAAACAAGTGGATTCAGAATTTGGATTAATTTTTCCTTCATTCTTCTTCTATTTAAAATTTCCCTCTTAAACAATTAGAAATATGGCTCCCTCTGCTGGGCGTTTTGCTCAAAACACCTCCACTACATCTCATCAGAGCGGTGCTGCTGTAAAATCACAGACGGAGGGCTTCGGTCAATCCAGTTGTCCTTGGATCCTGAGACTTCGTAAGAAACAGCAGACGCCACCATGGTGTTCGTGGATCCTTCCTGTAAAGGCCCCACATTGCCAGGGGCCCCTGGCGTCATCTCTGCAGCCTGAGCAGGACTGGGGAAGTCAGCTGAGGAGTTGCTGTTGACACCCGTCTCAGAGTCGGATTGTTCCACCCTCTCATAGTCGGGGGTGTGATTCTTCTGACCGCCTGCGAAGATAGCTTTAGTGTTCTCCACAGTCTGGGGAACCAGAGGAACCTGTTCTTCCTTGAGATCGATGTGAGGTACGGCATCTGTGCCGTCTGTCGACAGCGAGCGCAAGCCCCGGGAAAGGACTGCTATTATGAGAGAAATAGTTAGCAAACATTAGCCACATGATCAGATTTTAAATAATGCAATATAGCTTTGTTTGAACACAACTCACTGGATGAAGGTGTGTAGGATTCCATACTCTTTGTGTTTCCACCAAATGGGTTAACAGATGGGAAGATGATGAGGCAGAAAGACAGCAGGAACACCTAGAGTGCAACACAAAAGAGAAAATGAGAAAAAAATATATACAAATCTGAGAAAAAATGGAAACAAATAAGCAAAAAAAAAAAGTTTTACCATAATGCAAGTGCTGGATGTGCTGGCCTTCATAGTCGACATTTTCACCACAGCCTGAAGCTTCCTCAGCTGCTCTATTAAAGATCTTTAAGGACAAAAAAGACAATTAGATTTCTGATGTTTTCCTTGTCATTTGTGTGTTATTACGAATGAAAAGAAAAACAGTCAGGACTTCTTACATGTTCTGTTTCTGAAGCATCTGGACTTTCTTCTGTAGCTCCAGATTGTGTGCAGTGCAGATAGTCACCCTGTTGGAAATAAAAGATTAATTAAACAGCTCCTTTATGCAAACACACATGCATATGCAAACATTTTAAAATCTTAAAGGCAAAGAGAAAATTACACACCTGTTCTCCAGTCCATCAACATACACTTTCTTCTTCTTGCGGCTCTCCTGAGCGGACTGCTTGTTGCGGATCTTCCTCCTGACCCTCTTCAAAGTCCTCTCTTCGGCCTGTTATACAAAGTAAACTGGACTTTCACCACAATGTTGACATGACAGGTGAAGACGAGTATAAAACAACCTTGAACAGCTGTGCCAGAGAAAAATCAAACCATAAAGACAAAAAAAGAAAGAAGTGAAAAACAGAACTACCAAGAAGATGCAGATGATGAATTTTACAGGATTGTAATTTACTGTATTTTAAATAACCATACCTCTCATTCCTGCTCTGTGTTATTAATGACAACATGAGTTAAAATAAAAACATACAAAATGTCCAAATTACCTTGGTGAGAGGCATGTGAGTGGGAATGGTAAGTCCTTCTTTAGCCAAAAGCCGCTTCTCCTCCTCGGTGAGAATAATCTCTTTAAACTGGAACTAAATGAAGGAAAACCAGTTTAGATCATCAAAGTCATGTCATATATAGTTATGTCATGTTCATAGTAGTTTACTTAGTCCAGTTATGGCAGCAAGAGAAACTGACCTGGTCTGTTTTGTAAGGCTCTGTTGAATCCTGGGTTGAGTTTTCCATAGACAAGGTGCAGGGCAGCTCACTGGTGAAGTCCTCCTCCATCGCATCACTCACCAGATCATCTGTCACATCATATTATTTATTTTAAATCAACTTTATCTGATCTTTTTGGGTAAGTAGCCTCACATTTTATCACTGTAGTGTCGAATAATTAGGAGTTTACCCAGATCAATGAAGACATCCATGTCTGGCTTCTCGGCCCTCACGCTCTCCAGAACGTCCATGTCCTTGGCTCCGCTTTGCAGCAGGGAGTAGCTGTGATCCGTGTGGACCGTTAAGGCCTCGAGGCTCTCTGTTTGCAGCTCTGTGGAGGTCGGAGCAGGATCTGAATGCACCGGGCTGGGATGAGAATAGGTGGGACTGGGCACAACATCACTCTCACTGCCGTGTGGACTCAAGCTTCCCAGAGCATTGCTGTTTCCAGCCCCCGTGCTGCTGTCATCAGAGATGCCGCTATCACTCCCCATTGGAGAGTGAGAGGAGCAGAAGGCCTCCATGTTGTCTTCTACATCTAACAAGCTGGACAGGAAATCTTCAGTATCCAAACCTGTCAGCATCTAGAAAACAAAAAGGCACAGTTAGACAAAAAAAAGTACTTTCCAATTTCTAAGATTACAAAAGCAAGATTATGATTAAATAATATCTTGGGCAGCAATCAATGCAGCTTCATTTAAAGTATATTTTACTTCTTGGTGAATTATGTCTTACATTCTGTTCAGACAGCCAGGATTCAATGAGCCTGTTCCCATCAGGGAAAAAGGGCTCAGTGGATCCATCATCTCCGTCCTGGAAAAGCAGCCCTAACAGGTCTGCTCCATCCATGTCTGGAAGCTCCTCAGTGACGGACATCTGTGGCAAAACAGCAAACAGACGACAGCTAATTACATTTTGATTACAACAACATCTAAACCCACAAAACATCATGCTTACACAGCGTTAGTAAGACAATATTATAATTTTAGGTTTAAAAAATGGAGTTCCACAGGCACAGCCACGGCATATATGATCGTATAAATACAGGATCAGAGTTCAGATTGGTGTTTGAACTAAACAAGCTTTAAAGTGATAGTTCAGGTCTTTTAACATGTTTCTGTATAAAGGTTAAGAACAATTACAATCTTATCAGCTGATTGAGTGACCTCGGTTTAACTCTAATCTAAAAAATGTCACAGATTGATTGATTACATTTCCATAATTTGATATTTACATATTTTATAGTACATATAAAATAGTGAAAGATCTGTTTTATATATATATATATATATATATATATATATATATATATATATATATATATATATATATATATATATATTATATTATATATAATAGAATTCTTAATATAAAATTCCTGTCATTAAATAACAATAATCAATTTTTTATTAATTAATTTTCATGTTTTCTATGTTCAGTTTGAATACTGTAAGGATTTGATTGGTCCAGCTCATCAAAAACAAACAATGAACCCGTCACCATTGTCTGGCAGAAAATACATACACGTGTCAGTACTTGCATTTCAAAGATTACTGAATATCTCATCAAAGTGTTTATTTCTAGTTAAAATCGCAATTTCATTGACAACAATTAACAACTTCCAGCACCGTGGTGGGACAAAGGATGCCGTGGTAAATGGTCCTGAGCAGGAGACGCTGCTGCCTTTGGCTCCACGTGGCTGCTACAGGGGTGTGTGTGGATGGTTTTTGTTAATTATTTTTATTGAACGGGACATAGAAAATTGATTATGCCTCTCAGACCGACTCATAATACTCCAATGGATCTACAAACCTCTTAGCATTGCATCATCGAACAGATTTCAGCATGACCTCATCCTCTAATGAGCCCCGCCCCCAACATGCCCTTGTCAGGAGATCTTGTACAATTCATCAAGTATCAAAACAAATAACATAGAACGATCATAACAAAAACTGAAAATGTATTAGGAACTGAATGCAGAATGGCTCAATTGTGTCTTTTGGTTTGCAGAACAAGTATGAGGTGTCTTTATTTTACTGTTTTATTAAAGAAAAGGAATGTCTTGCGGTTTTAGGATGTAAACAAATGGCCTGAATGGGCATATGTAGGATTATCCAGGTGAATTATCGTCAAGCTGTAACTGTATTGCAAAATAAGTTAACAAAAGAAAACAGGAAACGTCCTAGCTAACAGACCAGCACTGACAACAATACACTCCTTATAATCATCTGGCGAGGGTGTGGTCCTTCGTACAGCTTTAAAAAACCGACAAATAATCAAATAGTTATGTCAACATGAATATTTTCTCACCGTTTGATGATAAAGAAGCAATGTGTGTGGTCGGACGTCTTTAGGTTACTGAATTCTGCTTTTTTCTTCCGTCAACGTCTACTGTGGAGCACTTCCTCCAGAAAACACCTTCCAACAAGGCAGAAAACGCGTCACTACGCAAAGGCGGAAGTGATTTCAGTACGTGACTCTCCTAAGGGATCCTGGGAAATGTAGTATGACGCAGAACTATGTCATGTTTCTTCATTGACCTAGTTTCTGGGTTTCAATAAAAAATAGAAATATTTTAATTTGGCAGTCTTATTTTATAAAAAATTTTTTTTTACAGTCTTAAATTAATAAAGCAAAAATGATTTAAAATGCAAATGACTAATTTTTTTAAGTTGAAAAACTTTTTGCATTATTTTGCAGCAAAAAGTTTGATATTGTAAAACTACTAAAAGAAATTCTTACAAATTATCAGGGAATGTACCTCTGATTTTGTAAAAAAAAAAAAAGAATGAATTTGTTCTGGGTTATATTCAAATATTGTATTGTGTAAATGTGACTAAGTTTACATGCTTAAATCTAATGTAAACAGATATTTAATGAGCAAAGACTTGAGTTTCAAATTTAAATTTATTTCAGTCAGTACATTAGTATGGACATGGCATAAACAACTGAAATTCATTGTTACCGTAATTTGTTTCAGTCAAACCTGAAAATATAGTTTTGTCAAATGAACAAATAATTCCAGTAATTCATCTTTCATTATTTAAAGCTTTATGTCTTATACTTGGTTTTTCAAGCAGAAATGTAAAACAACAAGGTCAGTGAGGTCAACAATGTGAACATCTCTTTGGGATATGTCCCATAAAGATTTATAAACTTAATTTTTAATCAAAAATATGAATGATATCAGTATGCTTGATTTCATGTCACAATAGAAAAATTAAGGCATTGGAGGAAGGTGCAATTAAACATCAAAGACAAAACATTGATTATTTGTGTATATATTTCACTAGCTTTTCAATTGATCGTGCTTTTAATTTCTAATGTTTTTAGCTTATTTTTACTACTTCTGCAGGTTATTTTAGGATTTAGTTCTGAATTAAAGCATAGAACATAAGAGACAGACATACTGGTCTTAAAAGACAACAAACTATATCTGTATGCCCTCTAATCACTGTTTTTTCAAAAATAAATAATATTTAATTTTATTTTAAAATCTTATAAGAATTCTATGTCCTTTTCAGAAAAAAAGACAGTAGTGACAAACTTGCAGCAGCATTCTCACAGAGACTACAGTTTTTTTTACAAGAAGAGAGATACTAAAGTAAGACATCTCAAGTTTCAGGGAATGGAGTATAATTGCTTTATACTACTGGACTGAAAAGCATTTCTAGAGAGACCCATGCAGTTTCATTCCAGACTATAAAATAATTTAACTTCCATAGTGAAATGAAGCCTTTCTGTCACAGAATCACACAGAGTTTTGATGTGTGCCGTAGACTTCTGTACACTTTTAGCCGTTCCTTTTTATTTGTTGTAGTTGGTGCGACTTTCTTTGTGGCCACAGGTATTTTCTCAACAACCCGTCTTTTCTGGACCCGATGCAGCAGGATCCGGTAGACCCCAGTGATGGAGCTCCTGCAGTCTTTCCCCTGGTTGTTGAGGATGTGCTCTGAAGTGATTCCTAGTGTCTCTAGAGCTGCCTTCACCTCCAGCTCCTCCTCCAGCAGATCTGATGGATCACTCTCAGCCAGATAGAATGGGTCTAGTTTAAAGGGCTCCATTGCACGTGGGAAATCCACAGGTAGCAGCCATTCACAGCCAATCATCTGCTCCACTGTGTAGCGGTCGGACGGTGTGGGCTGGAGGATCCCCCTGATCAGCCTCTGACATGCCTCTGGCACCCAGGTGGGCATCACATAGGCCCCTTCCATGATGCATCGCTTCAGTTTGGCCACAGTGTCTGCCCTGAAAGGCATGGTGCCCGTCACCATAAAAAACAGCATCACCCCCAGAGCCCAGATATCTACAAAAACACCAACGTAGTGCTCATCCCGAAAGAGTTCCGGTGCAGCGTAAGGTGGAGAGCCACAGAAAGTGTTGAGGGTCTCATCACGGCGGCTCAGCGTGCTGAAACCAAAGTCCCCAACTTTGACACACGTGCTGCTGGTGTAGAAGACATTTTCTGCCTTTAAGTCGCGGTGGATGATGTTGTTTTCATGCTGTGAGAAAACAGAAAGGCAAAAGATTTTTTTGAGTCAGTTGTTACAGCTGTTAACTCGTACCTTTTCCTTGATCTTTTCTGAAATGTGTCTACATTCATATTCTCTAGGGATCCAGATGTTTTTGCAATCTTTCATGACACTTAAGTGATTCTAAATCTTTAAATCTGATTTCAAAACAGCTTTTGAAAGGTCAATGTCTCATTGTAAGTATTTTTATAAATTCCACACACAATCATGTATGCACTGACCATATGCTTAACAGCAGAGAGAATCTGAGCAAAGACAAGCTTGCCGTCAGCGTCAGAAAGCTTTCCCTCTGTAGTAATCTTTGTGTAGAGCTCCCCTCCGCCTGCGTACTCCATCACTAAATGTAACCGTGACAAAGTCTCCACCACCTAAAAGAAGACAAAAACACAAAAAGAATAAAGATGTTTGTGAGAAAACAGAAGACAGGATGGCAGCTGATCATACAGTCAAAATGGAAGGACACCTCATAAAGGCGGATGATATTGGGGTGGTGGAGTTTCTCCATGCTGGAGATCTCTCTGGAAAGCAGTCTCTGAGTCTTCTGATCCAGCTTGGTTTTGTCTAAGATCTTAATGGCCACTTTATCTGGTGAGGAAAGAAATTTAAGATAACAAATCTGTTATTTTTACTCTGCACATGCAAATCACCCATAAAATAAGACATTGATTATTAAATTAGTCAATGAAATGAGCTCTAGTTAATTTGTTGGAGACCTAGCAGCCTTCAGCAACTAATTTTCCCGATTGTGTTCTTACAGGGGGTTCGATTCCCACTTTTTCTCTGTCTAACAATGAATTTTGCTTTTCAATTTAGCATTTTCCAAAAATCAGACTCTTTAGGTGAGATGGGTGAGAATGAGGTCCTGATTACTGCCAAGAAAGGGCTGATTTAATTTTTAAAAATACCTAAATACTCAATAAATATTCAATTTGAACAACTGAGATCTTGGACACATGCCTTTAATCATTCATAGGATGCAAAAACTGTTCTCAAGTGACTGAATACAAAAAAAGCTCTTAAGTAGCAAAATGGTGTTGAGATATCTACGGTAATTGTGCTTCAGTATGCATTATTAAGGCAGGTATTAGGCTCCGTTTCAGGTGTTACATAGCTGTCAATAGGAGCATGCAAAATGTGTTGCAGCTCATATTCTTTTAGATTATGTTTTACTGTTTACATACACACAAACTCAGAATGGAGAAGCCAGAAAACCCTTAATCATGATGTAGCGTACACAAATGGACAGTGCCACACATTCATTTCTCCCTCCATTTGCAGCCTTTGATGAGGCATGCAGCAATTTTAGCTGTCGCTAAGGAAACTGGAGATCTCTAATCAATCCCTGTGGTCAAAAGCTGCAGACGGTCTGCCTCTCTGTGGATGAATTAGCCCCTCTAGCCTGGCACACATCACCTCGTTGTTGAATTGATGGAAGCTCCATATCAGCCAACTTATTACTTAACTCTAATTCGTACTCATTTCAGAACTTCAGGAATACCTTTTAGATCAAAATGGTTCTGACTGAACTTAATCATGGTATTCATGACAGTATAGTATTTACCTTTGGTGAGAGCATGAATTCCCAGTTTGACGTGGGAGAAATTCCCACATCCGATCTCTCCACGAATCTTATAAAAGGCGATTCTTCTACCTACTGTCAGCTCACGAACCACCCTGCAACCAGATTACATAACATCAGATGTGATGCTAGCCTTTTTAATCCTTTACTAAATTTAAACACAGCAGATAGGGAAATATTACACTAAGATAATCTGAAATCTACCTTTCATCCTGGCACATGTCCAGGTTGAGCCTTTCCAGCGGGGTGAGGCGGCGGACAGTGGCCCCCTCATCGTCCGTGTTGATGTCAGAGCTGTCTTGGCGGCTCCAGCGGCTGTATCTTTGGCCACCGGTGATCACGACAGCGCCGACGGTGGAACTGCCAACAGAGTCCCTGTTGGATTCCCTGGAATCTGCCCCTGAAACCGAGCTGTTCCCGGTGGTTCCTGCTGTCCCTGTCCCGGCTTCAGCCCCATCTGGGCTGCCCTCAAAGGGGAAGACAGCAGTCATCCTGCAAGGGACGCCTCAGGGAGGAGTGGACTTAGGTCATAGTTAGGAGTGATCCAGAACTGGATCAAGAAAACAAACATCATTCACTTCCTTTATCACTTTTGACAGTAATAAAAAGGAACAGTGTGGCTCATAAAAGAAAATGTTAATCAATCTGATCATTTTAAATATATTTTAAAAATAACAAAAGTTTTCACACAATTGATTTCAGTTAAAGTCAACAATCAAAATATTTACTTACCTTTGAATTTTTGAGCCATTTTTAGGAAAATCCTTTCCTATTTGTCTTTGCTCCAAAATCCTTACTGTTTGATAAGTCCATGAAAACTATGACATTTTCTGTAGTTCAACATCTATCCACATCTAAATAGTCCATGTACATGCTTGATCCACAGTGTGCTCCAGCTGAGGCTGGCCATACACAGCTTTGTGATTAGTTTTCCATCAAAAGCTTGAAGCTGTTTTTGCATTTCATGAATTTTCCACTTCGTGCTGGACTTCTCCCTCTCTCATAGCCGCTGAAGACAGGATAGCAAGTGCAGCGATCCAGTAAACCATGTATTGTCAGCGTCATGCTCATGGTTGTCGGTGGGAGCTTTAATAGACAGTTTGGAGTCTCCAGAGTATTAATAGGCCACAGGATGAGGAGGAGGGAAGAGGAGAAGGATGTGGGAGGTTGAGAAAAAAAGAGAGGTTGAGCAGATGATCGTGAGAAGGTGCAGCCATTGGGTGACTGGCAGGAAAATCTGCAAAAAATAAATAAATAAAGAGATGCATACAATTTTTTAAAAGTATTTTACTATATTGTTGGTCATATCTCTTTTTAAGCTACTTGTTTAGAAAGCCAGAAAATCATTTTGTCAACATGTTTATCTCTACAAAATCTCAGCATTTACATTAAAGTTTGCCTCCACAACTCAAAAAGTGTTGCAAATCCTAAATAATTTAGTGCTCAGATAGGATTCAGGTGGATGATTTTATGAGAACCAACTTAAGCACAAAGAAGACACCTGCAGCCTAAAATACCTGCATGACTGATATCATTTCTAAAACAGCGACTGAGTGATGATTGGCAGTTCCTCCTTTGTGTTTGTGTGCTAGTGTGAAGTTTGTGGTTATATAAGAGTGTAATCAGGTGATAATTGATGCTGCTCTCAGAACAGAGCTCTAACAATGTCCCATGAGAGGGAAAAGGGAGAAAAATGAATCAGAGGTGAAAATGAACCATGGCTGTTCAAACAATTCTTTAAATCAAATAATTGTGAATAAGATAATTTAATTGTTTATGTAATGTAGTTGTACCTCAGTTCAGATTTGCTTCTATAGATTTGTATCTCTTTAAAGGCACACTAATTAACCTTTTCACATTTTAAATCTTTTTCTTGGGCCAGTATGTGCTAATATGACCCTTTACAGGGTTAATGAAAAGTCACTCAGCCCCATCTGCTGCTTGTGTCCAGAATACCACACTTGCAACTTCTGAGTCTCTGTTTCAGTGCTCTGAAGTCTCACAAAGTCACGTATCTCACGAGAAGCAGTAACGCTTCAAGGCAATCCATGTTTCCACCTCAGAACCTGCTCAGGACAGACGAGCTGAAGACACAGACATCATAGATATGAGCTAAGAGATCTATTGTATTGTGTTCATCATGGTGGAGCCCCCAAACAAACAAAAAAAAACTTTTATCTGATGATTGAAAACATGACCGAACAGCAGGAGTGAGGGGGACCCGTTTGTTTTTATGACAGTGATTTAAAATGGACACTAGGGGGTGCTAAAAACAAGCCAAAACTGCCTAGTGTGCCTATAAATTTGGACTTTCGAGCTATAAATTACTCATAAAGACACACACAACAACCATACCCTGCTTGTAACTCAGTTTTATTTGTCTTTATATTAGAATGAATGAATCTATCTGGAAACCGCTTGGAAATCAAAGTATTTCTCTTTGTAGAGCTGTGAATATTTCAGCCTTCAAACACCGTCCTTCCATTCATGAATATCTTCGGATTGATCTCATGCAGCCTAAACGGAGCATGCTGTCTTTTGTGTGTGTAAATAAAAAGACTAAAGGACAGCCATGTATATGATGAATAGTTACATCACTAATCAAAACTAGAAGATAAATCAAGAAAGTGTGTTTTTATTACTGCACAAAAGCAATAAATCTAAATCTGTTTGTGAGATTTAACTTTTGTATTTTTAGAGAACATCATGATAAAATCCTGACATTGTTTCAACTGGGAGGGAAACTACCTGCATGCATAAAAGTAACTAAAACCATAATTGGACCAACAACGTTTTAGGTTGTGAAATACTCCAGAGAGAGAGTACAGATGAATATTTCACTACCTTGTCCTTTGCTTTCTCTAGATAATAAATTCACCTGGTTGCTTGGAGATGGACACTGACTAAGCATGCTTGTTTGTTTTCATAGCAGACCGAGGATGACGCATTATCACAACCTTAGCACACAAATACATGCAGTTAACCACACCGAGTGGTTAGACTGCAGACTAAAACAAACTAAAGAGTTTCAGTTGAAGATCTGTTGTTTTTTACTACAAGCTGACCCCATTTAGATAACCCTGTGTCCACTCTGGTGCTTTGTTAGGATTTGTTTCTATTTTTGAACAAATCTAACTAAGGACATTATTCTCATTGTGACATTTTAGTCATTTTTATATTCAGTTAAAGCTAAAATAATTTGGTTTTTAATATATTAATGATGAAGCTCTAATCTGTCTCTTTGTTGTTAAATTTCACATGAATCTCATGTTTATCTGAAACAAGCCTACGTGTTTGCAGACAACCTGCCCTTCATCTGTAATCAGTTTTCCCAAGTATGAGTCGCTCCTCACTCACTCTTCAGTTAATCACTTGTGTAAGAATCCCTAAAGACACGGAGTAGTTTTTTTTTTTCCTTTTCTTGGTGCACTCAGCTGCTGATTGGCATCAGCAGCCTCTTCACGCCTTCCTACAACACAAAACTCAAGAGCCCATGCACGGCAGCTGTGGATCAATTTACTTGTTCTTTCCACCTGTTATGCTTCCCTTCTCAAAAATGCATGTAGTGTTTAACAAGTCGAGCTGCTTCTCACATTACCAGCTATAAAACGTCTGTCTGCAGGCAGGTTTATCCTCCTTTCAGTGTGCTTGCCTTTAAATCAATTCCATCAATCTATTTGTTTGAAATTCAGTTTTTATCTTTCTGAAGCATTCGTTGCACACATGTTCACAAACACTTTCCTCTGTTAGACTCATGTGCAAGTATGCAAATTTGAACACACCGATCAGTGGGTTCCAAATCTCCCCAGTGTGTTAATTGAGATGCACAGCTGAGGAGAAGAAAAAGCTCAGCAGTGAAAGAGCTGCAACAATGAAGCCTATGGAACCTAGAGACAGAGAGACGGGCCTCTCTGGAATCTAAGGGGCAAATATTTCACATTTTCAAAAGAAAAAAAAAGATGGTGACCTCTAAATCCCACCCCCTGACACACAAATGAACACAGTCTAAAGAAAAGCTGCACAGACATTTATGTGATTCTCCATAGTTTTCTTTTTATATTTGTTCTGTCAAATCAAGTTTTTGCAAAAAAAAATTTAAGATTTCTAAACTTGAAGCAAAACTCCAAAATGCATTTTGATCTCTTTTTTTGACTATTTAGAAAATATTTGTAAAACCAAATACCGGTAATTCCCTTTCATGTCAACCCAGAACTACAGCAGTGAGCAGCATGGAGACAAGTCTCTGAGGCCTTAATGTTACTATGACACCATACACAGGAAGCACAGTACCATCACGATGCTGTCCACACTGTAAACCATATGTACTTCTTCCAGCTTTAAAGAGCTGTCGGAGTTTTCATGTCTTTCCACAATCAACACATCAAAGAGGCTGTTGCATCAAACAAACAAAAAAATCACAAGAAGCCCAACGTTTCATGCACTGTGACTGATTGATCATCAAAAGAATTAAATTAGGAAAAGATTTCATGCAGGTGGACATAAAAAGAACCCCAAAAAGACTGGTTTTGTTTTTTAAATTATTGAAAAATATACAGCAGCCTTTAATTCAAAATGATAATTAAGATGTTTTTCTTTAATGTCACATTAAAGGCAACCTTATTTGCACACGTCCTTTTGATTCCTGAGAATAGTCATAATTGGGTATTTTGTGTATTTCTAGAGTCTTTATGGGGCAGAATGCAAATCAGCCCAATAAAACATGCCTAGGATGATTGTGACTTCAGATTTATTTATATCACTCAATTTTTATTGCCACCTGTAAACACAAAACCTGTAATTAAACACTGTGTGAACATATTTGAACCTTTTTATTATTATGGACCGGTTTCATAAAAGATGTTTTCTACAGATCAGTAGGGGGTGGGGATAATCACAAAATGCAATAAAATACATATAAAATGTAATTACTGCAAATGTAATACAAAAGTAATTCTCATTCTCCTATTCACACTAATATGTTATAGTATTTTTTTCCAAAATAAAAATACCATATAGATCAGTTGTGTATAAAATAAGTGTATGCAAAATTTCTTTAGTTTTCCTTTTTTTTGTGGCCCAGACCCAAATGATTCAGCGGCCAGTCCTCGCCCCAGTGAGTGGAGATCCCTGTCCAAAATAGACTAATTTCAGCGTGTGCTGGACTACTTCTGAATAGCTACAGGTACTTTTTCTTATTTGATTTAAAACTTTTTTTTTATTGTTGTGATATGTCAAAGTCAAGATTTTTGTATTTTTGAAGGAAAAAACAAATAAACTCATGTAAAGTACAACAGGTGACTTCCTTCTCAGTTCAAAGCAAGATGTTAGGTTCCCATGGTTACACAGTGAACACCTGTTTCCTTTTTTTTTCTTAAATTGTAGGTGGAGCATTAATTGTTCCAACAATCACATCCTAAAAAAACAACAACATAATAAATACTATGAGGTTCATTCTCTGTAAATGTTCATGTTACAGATTAAAGCAGTCACCCATTTTTACACTATATACTGTATATGTATTATACAACAATAAAATGTATACGCATCATGAAATTTCCTAACAAAAGCCTAGAGCAATAAATTCCAAAGTGTTTAACCTATCCGTGTTTAATCATATCAACAGTTAACGTCCCCGCAGAGGGCCTTTATCTGAGCCAAGCCTTTTATAACCCACAAAAACAGCATTTATCTTAGCTAACATGCTACAATTAGTCTTACTTGGGTGAGAACGTTATCTTCGCGGGGCCGTTGCGGCTATGTTTACCGACCTCGCTGCCAAATCCATCGCCTCTGACGCCCGGTGACATTGGGCACACCGGCTCTGCTGCAGCTGCTCGCGGCTCAGACTGTTGTCAAGGAAATCTGTTTGATTGGCAGCCGGCTCGACGATTCAGCGGCGCTTACGCGTGCTCTAATCGTCCAATCAGAGGAGGAAATTAGGACCGATTTAGAAAAGGTAATTATGTAACGTCGTTTTGTAAAACAGGTCTCTTAAGGCTAATAGTGTTATTCTTCTTTATCCATTCATTTTAAATGAATAAATGTTTAGTTATTGAACTTGTACATTAATATCAAAAACATAAAAAAATTAATGAACTATTTCTCCAGTATATTTTTTATCCTTCGACTACGTCTTTTAAACTTTTCAGATTACATTTTATTCTGAAAATAACATTGTAAAGGATTTAGGCTAATTAAGCAATAAGCTTGACATGAATACTGCCTTACTTGTCTAGTTTAGCATATTCACTCCTACATTTTTAATCTTTCACCTTATTCTGTAATTAAATTCAAACTATTGTAAATAAAAGGAAAAAGATTAAAAAACAAATTCAAACCCATCTCGCCCCATGTGAAACAGTAACTGGCCTGTACACGTAACATCTGCCTCTGGTTGTTTCACCTTTAGAAGGTGGTGATGCTGCTCCTTGTCTTCTATTTTAGCAAATGGGACTAGCTCCTCTCTGTTTGGCAGCATTTTGCATATTTAGTGCACAATAAGAGTGCACACAGATGGACATGATGCACAGTAGAATCATTGTTTTTAGCTCAGAACAGGGGATGGGCAGATGTTTTAGACAGCGTGAACTGGAAAACATGATTATTTTTGTCTACAACTTGTTGCACCAGGTTATTGAATCTTATTGGGATGTATAACTATATTTAACACTACATGATCAAATGTATTAAATCAAATTGGCAGCTCAATGGACATTCTGATTTAGGATTTTCTATTAGAGAGCAGAAGTCATGTTTTCATCAACTACAGCAAGTCATCTCGGTCCTGAAGGTGAATGCGAGAGACCTTTTTTTTTCAGCAGACATTTTGGCCTTGGAGCTCTCCCATAGAGGTCATTCTTCCCCCACCTCTTTCTTATTGTTAAACCATGACGTCTAATTTTAACCAAGTGCAGCCTGCAGTTGTTCTGGATTCTTCTGTTCTTGAATTTGTTTAGAATGGACCACGATGTGTTACTTTTTGAGATCTTTTAGACAGGTTCTATTGAAGTGATTTCTTAATTCTACATGTCTGGCAGTAAACAGATCTCATAGCTTTACAAATAAGGCATTTAATCAGTTAAATCACAGTTTAGCAAAGAAAGCTATTACTTTTTCCACATAAGGCCAAGTTGTTTAGCTTTTCCTCTTTAATAAATTAATCAAGAATACTGCATTTTGCATTAATCAGGTAATCTTTGTGATTTAAACATTTGTTTAATAAACTGAAACATTTAAGTGCAACAAAAAAGCAAAAACAGAAGAAATCTGTGAAAAGGCAAATACTTTTCACAGCACTGTACCAATTTTTCATTTATGACTTTAATGTTTCTTACAAGAGACAAACAGCTGCAAGTTGTAAGTTTTATATGGACACGTCCATTCTGAAAACCCATTTTATTTTATAGCTGAGTTTCACCAAAAGGCAGCGTGAAAATAAAAAAGTTAAAGCAGATTTGAAGTGATTTGCTGCAACATTAGATTCATCAAACTGTAATGGCAAACATTCCACAAAAGTAAAAAAGGTAAATAAGTACATGAAGTAAGTCAGTGACACACTGACAACATGATGCACACGGGGAATCATGGTAAATAAGTTTTAAATAAATACAACTTTAGTAAGAAATGACACTTGTCTCAGAAACTTAATGGGATATTTCAATCATTTTGATGTAGCGATCCATCAGGTACCTATGAGTAACATATTCACCGGTGACATCACTTGGAGCGAGCAGAGTCTCTCAAAACCTGAACTAGTCAGATTTGTAGAGACACTGCTGCAGAACAGTGACAAACTAGCAGCTAATTCAGGATATTTTAAAAACTTGTGCTAAAAAAAGGCATACCGATGTGTTAGAATGCTATATCACCCATTTGTTAATCTCTACAATTTTGCATGAGACCGTTTGCTTAGTTAGTTTTAACTGAACAATGTTTTTATGCTAGGCTACAGTAAACAATTTAAACTAAAGGTCTCATGCTAAATTGTGGACCGCTACTTCAAAATGATCGAATTCAGTGATGAAAGTGGAAACTTCAACATTAAGAGACAGGAGGACATGATGAGGTGATAAATCCAGTATCCCCTACATGCAGGGCTCAGTTTGAAATAAGGTGTCTGTGGCAAAGATAAATTAGCTGCTTGACACTGGAAGTGTTGTGCAAATAAGTTAAGCTAATACCCCTCGCCAACTCATATAACCACCGCTTGTTCTTCTTCCTCGAGGTTTACCATCTCACCGTCCATCTCCACTTCCACCTGTTGGTTTACCACTTGCTGTCCGTCCACTTCAGCTGTGGTCACACGCACTACCTGGATCTGCAGTCCGGCCTGTTTTAACCTCTCTAAATCCTCCTCGCACATCCCTCCAACTTCTCCTTCCTCCACCATGACGGTTGTAGTGTCCCCCATCTCCATCACGTTCATGGGCTCCACTGTGACGTGTTCGACCTGGATGCCATCATCCAGCAGGACTGTTTCAGCGCCCTCTATGCTTTGTGTGGCTAAGGTGAGGGCGGCGGAAGCAGAAGAGTCTGTGATGACCAGTTGCTCAACTGTCTTTTCCTCGATGGAATGTACGTCTTTGAGGTGGGTCTTGAGCTCTTTGGGGTGGGTGAACCACAGGTCACACATGGTGCAGTGGTTGGGCTTGTCTCCAGTGTGGCACATGAGATGCTCTTTGAACTGGTCCCAGCTGTTGAAGATGCTGCTGCAGACCTGATGGAGAAGACAGAGGAGAAATTATACGTTTCAATCAAAAAAGAAAGTAAAAAGCTCCAAGGATCATCCCATAGCATCTGTTCTGGCAGGTTGTTCTGTATAGTTCTGCAGGCAGAACTAAAACATTTAATGGTAGGACTGGTTAGGCTATTTCTATCAATTTGTCTGACTAAATTAAGCTTTTTAACATTTTGATGAAGAAAAAAAGTTAGTAGAAGTCTGAACACATGGTACCTGGCATTCATAGAGCTTTTTTCGTCCTTTCTTGGCTCCAGCCCCATTCTGACAGGCTGCCATATGGCACTTCAGCGTGCTGTTTCTTGCGAATCGCTCGTGACAGTCTGGACACTCATAAGGTTTTTCACCTAAAAAGCACAAAAGGCCAAACATCATAAAGGGAAAACATGTTGCCTCATGTGTCAAGTGTGTAAACGCACAAAATGCTGGTGTGCAAAACTCCAGATGTATCAGTAATGAACAGACTGTGGAAATGTGCTCAGCCTCACACCAACTTCATGTCTGGTGCGTGCATACAGTATGTCTGCAGGTATCAGTCTATTTGGCAATACTTAGCGAGTATGCTGGGAAACTTTTAAAGATGTGAAAATTATTATTGTTCACACTAGAGACACATGATAAACAATAATTAACACGTGTTACAGTTAGTGGAAATTAATGCATGAGCAAAGTGCATTAAGCCCTTTAGCGACTTTAACCTTATCAGAGGATATTACAGGTGGAGCAATGTGAAGACAGCCTGAATTTAAAGACCCAAAGGATTTTCTGGAACATCATGACACTGACTCATCGGCCGCTGCTTTAGGTCAGCTGTGCTCCAAGCTGCGACATAGCAAGGAGGATCTCAAAGCTAAATATCATTAGGATATCAAATTCCAAGTAGAATTAATGCTTAATTTAGTGCCAGTTTTCACAATGCAATCAGAGCAATCTGTGGCACAAAGCTCCGCCAGAGGGTGAAGATATTTAGGTTAACAGAAGCATTTTTGTTCAGGTGATGTACAAGCGTACAAACCAACATTGTAGTGAGGTAGCCTGCAACATGATTCATTCTTCTAATGAACATGGTCTGGACAGACTAGCTGGCACATTGTGGGGTTTCATTTCATTTAATTATAAATAACAACTCCCCTTGCACTGCTCAGCACTGACGCAGCACACACTGAGCTTTAGCGCTCTGTCCTGCTGCAGAGGACAAAGCACCAGATGTGTTGCATGTGTCTCTACCTCATCTAGAAGTGTCTTCAGCTCAAGTTCCATAAGTTTCATTCATTCCAATGTGTATAAACAGGATTTTTTTTGTGCAGCGGAGAGAATCACACCTGCAGGAAACATTTGCATCTTTAATAAGAGGCATGTTAGGGGGAGGAGTATAGTATTCTCTCATCCTTGTGTATGCACAGTTTGATAAATCTGGAATTATTTTCTTGATTTGAGTGTACGCCATCTTTTAGTAGAAGACTGTCCACAGCACCACAGTCCTTTACAATGTGTTCCATGTGAAAAACAAGTTGCAAGCAGACCATTTAGAGTGTGCCAAGTCCATATAACCATCTGATGCAAAGGGAATGAAAATAAAATCCACAACATAGGAAGTTTGAGCTGGAAAGCTATAAAAGTCAGCTTTGCTTTTTAAAAATTCTCACCTGTGTGCTTCCGTAAATGTTCCTTGAAGTGGCCAAAGTGGTCGAAGTGCTTGAGACAGTATTCACAGATGTGCACTTTCTTCTGGGTCTTTTGGCTGTTTCGAGACAGTTCTTCTGAATCAAAATGAAATGTGCTGATGTGCTGCTTCAGGGCGCCCTCCCGTGTGTAGGCCTTATTACAGTGGCCACACACATGGGGCTTCTCAATGGAGCCCAGGTGAGTTTTTAAGTGCTGTTTGAGGTGGTAGTAAAGCTTAAAGCTGCGGTCACATTTGTCGCAGCGGAACATGTTGTCAACTTGGGAAATCTGGACCTCGACAACCTCAACATTCTCCAGGACCTTGGAGGCGGTCACAGTTTCCTCCTGATACAGAACATCCTGCTAAACACAAACAATGTTTTTTTTTTTTTTTACATTTCAGATTATTATGCGAAAATGAATGTGCTCCTTCAACTTCTTTCTTCATTATCACCTGTAATGTTGGCTCCCCTTGCTGATATTTGCTGGTTATGTCAGCCAGAAGAGCCAAAGCAGAGTCGTCTGACTCTGCCTGCGCAGTCTTTGCTTCATGTACCACCTCCTCCAGTCCAGACTCCACCACCTCAATGGATTCTTCCCCCATCACATCAATCTCCACCTACAAGGCAGTAAATAAGTTGATCTTAAATATAAAATAAAGACAGTTAAAGATAACTTCATACATCAGGATTCATGATATTTTAGTGTGATGATTATAAAGATGCTCACCTGCCCTCCTTCTACAGTTGGCAGAGTCTCCGTTATCACATTAGTTGTTTCTGAAATTTTTCTCTTTTGCCCTTTGCTCCTCGCAGTCACCGAGGAGTTTTCATTCATCCTTCAAGAAAAGAAATATCTTTGAAGTCATGAGGAATCTTTTCAGGTTATTTAACATTTCAACAACAACAACAAAAAAAAAGTTTAAAAGTTATCTATGGTAAGAATATTTCATTCTAAAATAGATTCTTACTTATAGTCGAGAGCTTTAAGGGCTTCTTGCATTTGCAGATATTCAGCAGCCTTCCACACATCATTAGCCTCCTCCTCCCCTGCTATAGCTAGCGTGGCTGTGTACGTGAACTCCATCAGCTGGCGGAAGGCTGTGTTGCTTACTCCTGTAAAATGAGTAGAAATCCAATAGCTATAAACACTACTCAAAAAAAGTTAGGGATATTTAGTTTTCTGGTGAAGTTCTGTCTAATCTTTAAAGGTGAACTTAATGTGACCTCTAAACATTTAAATGCACACATCCAGTTGTTCAATGTTTCAGTAATTTCTGCACAACTTGTTGTTTTCTAACATGGAGCTTAATGGCTAAATTTAAAACAGGTGTTTGATCCATGAATTGACTAATACATTTTCAGTGTGAGGCTTCAAACAGGATGGTCTCAGATGGAAGTGATATACAGAGAGACTGGGAAAAGCAACAGAAGTGGACGTGCTTTGACCACAATCCACACTGAAGTCAGCTTCACTGTAAACAGTGCCCTACAGAACCTGATGATTAAAGATGATATGTGGAGCATTTTTCTATGTACAAAGTTTTTAAAATGTTTTAAATGATATATCAGTTCTAAACAATGATATATGGGTAGGGATCCACAACATGTTAGTCTTCTGAAGACCCTCCTTCCTCCCATAGACCCCTTTGAATTCTCTCTGACTGGCGAACTTTTTCAGCCAATAGAATGGATGTTTTGGGAGGGGCTGCGTTATGTTGGATTTAAAAAACGCTCTCTTGCTGAAATACTCCACATTGCTGCTTTAATGCCACACAACTCCAGGCCCATTTAAGGGAGGTGAGAGGCATCTAAGTGTCAGATCATTCAAAACTTTTTATATCAGAGTGGTCTGTGTGCTAGACGACCTGCGAGGCCACATGACTAGTTACTGCAACATTTTTGTTGAAGTATACCCACCACTGTTGGCTTTTCTTTCAATAAATTGTTTGAGATGAGGAAATCGAGTTGTCGAGTGTCGAGTTTGGTGACAGGAGAATCTCGTCTCTGCTTTTTGCAGATGATGTGGTCCTCCTAGCTTCATCAGGCTCTGACCTACAGCTCTTGCTGGGGAGGTTCGCAGCTGAGTGTGAAGCGGCTGGGATGAGGATCAGCACCTCCAAGTCTGAGGCCATGGTTCTCGGTCGGAAAAGGGTGACTTGCCAACTCCAGGTCGGGAGAGAGGTCCTGCCTCAAGTGGAGGAGTTCAAGTATCTCGGGGTCTTGTTCACGAGTGAGGGAAGGAGGGAGCGGGAGATCGACAGGCGGATTGGGGCAGCGTCTGCAGTGATGCGGACGCTGAACCGGTCTGTTGTGGTGAAGAAGGAGCTGAGCCGGAAAGCAAGGCTCTCGATTTACCGGTCGATCTACCTCCCAATCCTCACCTATGGTCATGAGCTTTGGGTAATGACTGAAAGAATGAGATCGCGGATACAAGTGGCCGAAATGAGTTTTCTCCGCAGGGTGGCCGGGCTCAGCCTTAGGGATAGGGTGAGGAGCTCGAACATCCGGGAGAGACTCGGAGTAGAACCGCTGCTCCTCCATGTCGAAAGGAGCCAGCTGAGATGGTTCGGGCATCTTGTTAGGATGCCCCCTGGACGCCTCCCCAGGGAGGTGTTTCAGGCATGTCCTGCCGGCAGGAGGCCCCCGGGTCGACCCAGGACACGCTGGAGAAAATATATCTCTGGTTTGGCCCTGGAGCGCCTTGGGATCCTGCCAGAGGAGCTGGTAGAAGTGGCTGGGGAGAAGACCGTCTGGAGCTCCCTAATTGGGATGCTGCCCCCGCGACCCGGACCCGGATAAGCGGAAGAAGACGAGACGAGACGAGACGAGATGAGGAAATCACCTTTGCATGCTTCTACTTAAATGTCCTACTTTCATGATCTTCATATCACTGTGTCAGGAACACTTTACATACAGTAAATGTCAACAGTAAGCTAAATGTCCATAAATGTTTGGGTAATGTACATGGGTAATACCCATAGTTAATAACTTTGATCTAATGAATAACAATAATTGATCCTTTATTCAGAAACGATCTCTCTGCTTTTGACACATTCTCATGTTTGGGGGCCAATATGAATAACGCCTGGGGGGCAAAAGGTGGATTCGGTGACTTTCCTAGGAACACTTCAGCACATGGCCTGGCCTGGGCTGGGGTTTGAACCCCAGTCGCCTTCTCTTTCCCTGGGCCATGGTCAACCCACTTACCGGTACTTCAGAAAGGTTTTCACCAAGTTTCATTAAGAGATTAATGTGACAATGCACAAAAAGCAACAATAAGGATCAAGAACTATACTGAAACCTGCCAACTGTTCATATTGAAAAATAGTGTAATTATCAGTCAAGTTGTTAAACTATGGTGTTGCCAAAACAGATCTAAGCCAATGTTTACACTTGTCCACTAGAGGGCATTATTTTCCACCCAAAACAATAACAGCGAGCACATTGCTTAAACCTTCATGTGAAGTTATGACTGAACCTTTAATTTCTGAGGCTTGACTGAACTCTTAAATACCTTCTATCTCCACCAGAGGTTCCTGAGTAAAATCTTGGAAGAATTTGTGGAAAAACTGACTGCATGCTGCCAACACTGCTTTATGGGCTCTGAATTGGTGTCCTGCAATAAACAAGAAATGCAAAAATTAGATTTGTAAGTTGGGAATTTTACTAAAGTTTTTCTCCTTACACATAAACTCCATATACACTCTCACAACATCAATTCTCATATTAATTACATGCTTTATCCTCACATTGTCTCAAGTGGACATGCACTTTGCAGAAAAAACATGTCATGTCAGTGTCTGAATTGGCAAGTTGTGTAAAAATGGAAAATAAAATATAGGGAGGCCCTAAGCTGTACTCACCATCCACAATCAGAGTAATGTCTGTGAATTGGTCCAGCTGTCGTTGCTCATTGAGTTTTTCCATCATGACCTTGTAAAGTGCTGGGTACTCACTGCTTCCATTAACCTCCACCTCTGTCCCCGCCTCCATTATTACCCTGATATGTCTCTGCAGGTACATAGAAACATGGATACTTTTATTAAAAACAAGGCCAAATAAATAAAACTTTGTTTGTGACTCATTAAATCATTTAATTCTATGGATGTGGAAAAAGATGTTTCACTGTTTTGTGCATACTGACTTAAGAAATTAAGGGAGAAAGTAACTACAGTCTTTATTTTAGTTTGCCAAATTTTATGTAGACTTAGTCGACTAAAATACAGTTTATTCAATTGAAAATAATTATAAAAACAGCTAAAATATGAAGTATCTTCAGTATGAAACTGTTTTATCAATGGGCCATCAGAACTGCCCAAACGGTCATGTAAAATCACGTATGAATGCAGAACCAGCACAAATACCATAGAATGTACAGTATTACCCCTTAATGTGACCTTTATAACTAGTGCAATACATTACAAACATTACGCTAAATGTTGATTTTAAATTGCTGATTGCACATTGATGTGTAATGTAATGTGAGTTGCAATAAAGATATATTCCACAGCTAAAACAGGGATACAGTTCAACTAAAATTTGCTGTCAAAGCTAATACGGGCAAACTAATAAGCTACTTTATTAAAAGGTGGTAATTAGACAACTGAGATTAGAGACATAGCATTAATCTCAAGTTTTTCTATTTACATAAGTTATTTTGGCTAAATACGTGGCTAATATTTACAGACATAAATCGAAAGCACGTCAAAGTCCTACCAAAAAACAAGACCTGCTTAATTGACAACAATGACTAAGCTTTGATTAATGATTAAATTGAGTTTACATTAAATATCCTCACAAAACTGCAGTTGTAAACACGTCACATGGCTGTTAAAAGCTTTACTAGCAGTAGCTCCATTCCGTGTTTGCTACATCCACAAACTCCAGCCGCCCCACAGAGGAGCAGAATATAATCCATTACACACCCAACGAAAGTATGTCACTAACGCTTAACGTACCCGGATATAAAAATCCGTTCACCCTTTTCCATACTGAAATATTAGGACATTTGTTGCACAAGAACATAGTGCTACTGCTACCGGGCCTCTTAGCATGCTAGCTATTTCGCGTTTTGACAATCACATTACGTCATCAAACGGCGCATTAAAATACACTTTTCCCAGACGTATTTCGTGATTATAGCCGCTGTAGATCTGAGTATACATTGCAAACTATCGATAAACATACCTCAAGTTTGGCTACACAACTTCACAAAGTTGTTTTGCGATATTATTTTCCACGACGCTGTTCTAGCCTCGTTGCTCCGAAAAGGGCGGTCGGACAACCCAGCCCGCAGGCCTCCGATTCCCAGAAACCCTTGCGATCTGCAGGACGCCATGAAGTGTTGCTTAGTAACAGCATAGAGCTGACTAGGAAGATTTTGATTGTGGAGCAAACAAGTATTCTATTTAATCTGCACGAATTTTTAATCTAAAATACACATTTAAATGTCAAAACGTTTCCTAGACAAATACGACAAGTTCCTTTATATATAATGAGGAGCAGCAGAAGAACGAGACTAGAGCCACAAATGAATGAACTGCAGAGCTGCAACAACTTAAATGAGGATCACAAGGCAAAGTTACATTTCGTAAGTAAAAGAAATATCATAATTTAAGTGGAAAGTGTTAAAAATTAAGCCTTTGACATCAAACAACATGGTGCTTATAAACAGTTGTTTTCACATTAGTCATTTTGCACTGTATGATCAGATGTAGGTAACATTAGTGAGGTGATGTAGCTGCCCTGGGGCAGACTGACATGCACCAGGCACCATCAACCACAACCAGCAGGCAGGGTCAAGTCTTACCCAAAGACACAATGACACAGCCATATCGAACCAACAACCTTCTGGATGCCAGCCAAACACTCTACTGCACCACCCCATCTTTTTATTGCATGTGTAACTTTTCAATCCATATTGGGTGAAATCAGGGTGCACTCTGTAATACAGTATAGTTAATGTTTTACAGAGAGGGAAGGTTCTCTGCAGCAGTGACACAATTATAATGCAAAATCAGACTCAACATTTTCCACATTATCTTGGTCACTTGCACTTTGAAAGGACTGAGAATATAAATGGGTCAGGAACCTGACACATTGGAGGGAGGTCTTTTTCTTACCCTATCAGTCTGACTTGTATATTATTTTATAAACTGCAAAGATGCCACAGTTGCCTTTGACTCTGAAAAATTAAAGGTCCTCATGAATAAAGTTAAAATGATGCGCCTGAAAATTAGGTGTGCATAAACAAGTTTTAGACCTCCTAGCTCTTAGTTTTAGATTCAACAGCACGCTACATAACACAATCAGGTTTCTAAAAAGGGAAGTGGTTTGACTTCTTTCTGAGTTCCTGGAAAATCTTTTCTGTTATGGAACAAACCGCAAAACAAAAAACCATACCCAAGTTACATCAGGTCTATAAAAGAGGTTTTTGTCTTCAAGAAGATAATTTCTCAGACCCTACAGTGTCACTGGGTTTATTCTAATCGGTTCAGATCTTTTTAAATTTACAGAAATGTATCCTGATATTGATGCCTTGATAGAAGTTTGCACCACACTCTGTAAATGAGTAACAATCTAGGAAAATCACAGTCACTGAAAAGTCACATGTTGTTTATCAGCTAACAGCTCCAGTCAGGTTGCCACATCTCACTGAGCTTATCAGGTTTTGTTTCATAGATATCTTCATTTTGGGGACTACTTTGTTGCAAACCCTACTAAACAACTCTCTCAGTCTTTATGTGCAGCACATTCTCTGTCTTTCAGCATATATTGTGCAGCAGAATGACCTTTTTTGCAGTTTCTGGTAAACCTGTTTGCAACAAAAATGTACTGTTCTGTTTTTCAGTATTCTTCAAAACATAATCTTTATGAAAACAGGCAATAGTTAATTTATAAAGATAAGTGGTCCCCATAATGCAACATTTCCACTGAAATAATCAAAAATGTAACTTATTTCTTCTCTTGTTAAAAAATTGCTTGTACTAATCTCCTTACAGTGCCCTTATTATCACTCTCAGCTGGATGCCCTAAATAAAATCATCTGACAGTACGTACAATACGGTCATTTACAGCTAGCTTACATAATCTTATCTTTCAGTATCTCACAGATTGCTGTTTCATGTCGGTTTAATACTCACTAAATGACCCTTAACCTGGTAATAAGTCTTCAGAAGGATCCAAGTGTCTTGACCCATTTTGACCTGTCATTGATTTTGAAATGATAATTTTATTGCTTAACTCTTGTATTCAATGATCATTTCTATAAAAGCTTGGGCTTGCTAAGACGTGCTGAATACCATTCTGAGTCCCGCCTTCTGTCCTTTTTTCCTTCTCCTGTTTCTCCAGCAAGCAGGAAACATGATTGCACAACTCCTTTCTCACTTGTAATATTTAATTTTTACAAAATGTAAAGGACCTTGACTTTTGAGCTAAAAGCTTTTACTAACTCCAGCTGGCATGCTTTAGAAAGTGAACACAGAAGCAGCTTTTCCTCCACACACTCAAAACATTTTATATTAAACATGCTTGTGTCCTATTAACTAGAGGTTTTCATGGACTATGGCTTTTTTAACTTAAGGAAAGTGTTGGCATCAGCAAACAGCTGTGGTTGAACTTTGTCCTCCATCCAGACAGAAAAAAACAACAGGCTGAGTATAAAAGGGAGGCGGTTGAGGAAGAGGCTTGTTTTTGTTCAAGGATCGAAGCTGAGCTCAACAGAGAGAAGGAAACTTTTTATCTAAAGGGTAAGCAGCGGAATTTTTCATAAAAACAGCAAGGCAGCATTTTAAAATGAACTTATAATGAAGAAAACATCGTCTGGATGTTGCATGAGTCTAATTGGCAGAAATGTTCCTTTTTCTTTAGATGTGTCTCTTTATCGACTTTATTCAGGCATTGCACATTTTCTGTAATAATAAACCTTGATGTTTGTCATGCATACATCAGAAAATGAAGACTTTTTGTTTCTTTCTGCAGTAGTTACTGTTTTAACTCGAAGAGAATGTGCAGACAGGACCATGAACTTCAAAGAAAACACACTGTGCATCTTAAGTTTTTATAATAGGCACTTGAGTAAAATGTGGTGACAGTTTAATGAGATGTCACGAGTAATTTAGTGGATGTTGAAATAATAAGCCATGTTTGAACTTGAACGACCTTTTGTGCCTGATTATTTGCTGACTGGTTTCCTTTTCTCCCTTCACTTTTTGATTCTTGTTTTCCTACTTCACCCATCACCCCCCTCCCACCTCTCATTCCTCTTGGTGTTGTTTTTCTGCAGACTGGGGCAGTGGGGAGGCGCCACAGCGATGTGGGTGCACCTCAGCCTGCTCCTCACTCTCTGCCTGCTCCATGGGGGCAGTGCAGAGAGTGATGGGGGCGGGCCTCGCTGTCAGCTACCTCCAGCCTGGACCATAGGGGAGGAGCAGCCCATGACGGGGTCAATGGGCCGAGTGACAGTGGTGGCCCTTCTTCAGGCCAGCTGACTGTTGTGCTTGCTGCAGGCTTCCAAGTATGGGACGGTTTATTTTTCTGCAACATATGACTGTATGATTTTAGGTTGAACTGTAAGTAACCTGTCAAATAAAATGCAAGTGGAGCATGCCAGAATCTATCATTCTTAGGCAAGAGTTCACAAGCAAAGAAATGCATCTTTTTTTTTTTTTACACTTTTTTGTCAATTAATATCAGACATTGGTGATAAAGTTGTTATTTAAACAGAATTTTAACCTCATGGCCTCTGGTGTACCTTTTCTGAGCAGATTCGCTGACCTGCGCCAGCAGCTGGAGGGTCAGGGCCTGAAGGATGTGGTCTACATGGCCATCAACCACCAGGGGGATCAAGCCCAGCAGCTCCACCCTTTGTTAGCACAGAGACTTACTGAGAACATCACACTCTACAAACAGGACAATCAACAGCCTGATGTTTGGCAGACACTGAATGGAGAGAAAGATGACTTCTTCATCTATGATAGGTGGGTTTCTGCCACATTTTGCAGGAGGGATGACTAACTGATGACTAACTTTATTTACCATTCTTTCTTTTGTCTTTTCCAGGTGCGGACGTCTTACCTACCGCATATCCCTCCCATATTCCATCATTAGTCATGGCCATGTTGAGAGTGCAATCAAGAAAACCTACTGCAATCGCATGTGTGGAGAGTGCTCTCATGAGGTGAGGACCACACAACATTGAAGAGATGTTATGTTAGGTATGCATTAATAATCAACTAAAACAAGAATAAATTATGTTTCTGTTTTTCTACAGAGCACTGAGACTGCAGAGGTGTGCACAGGAAACAACGCTGCACAGCCTGATGCAGATGTCATCCATCCTGCTGGAGACAACACCGAACACGGTCGTCATCATGGCCATCATAGTCACCGTGGTCATCATGGCCATGGCCATCATGCGGACAACAATGAGGACCACGCCCGTGGCTTTGGCCATGGTCATGATCAAAACCATGGTCATCACCATGGAAACCACCATGGTTCTGATCATGGACAGAGTCAACAAGGTGTTAGACCACAGGATGATGGTGGATTGTCTCAAAGGCAGCATCAGTTAGAGTCACACCACATGCAGCAAGCTGTACTCACACAGGAGATGTTTCAGGAGGCCGACGTAGCCCCTGTTAGACCTTGAGGGTCAGACAAGGCCAGGTGAAAATCCAAGTTCAGCTGACAGTGGACGGCAGGCTCCGAGAACGAAGCCGCTCCCAAAGCCAGCTGATGCTGACACTGACGCAAGCTGTTGTTCGGTAACGCAGGTAGCGAGCAGCCGCGGGGTCTCTGACACTGTGATGAGGCGTTGCCCGCCTCCTGACAGTGACACGGCCTGATGAGTGAGGCGGACGGTAACGTTAGGGAGACCTGACAGTGACGCTCGCCTCCTGCTGACTGACAGCAGCCTGAGCCAGCCCAGTGAGTCTGACCTCCTGGTGTGAGAAGCTGAGCATGAGAGCAGCTGTAAGCTGGTCCTGATGCCAGCCATCAACACCAAGGCCAAGTGCTCTTTTTACCAACAAGTATTACCCTGAGACGGAAGGAGGGCAGTCCTCACAGAAGGCTTCTAGGCAAGCAGGTGGAATTCAGCAGCAAATAAATGACCACATCCACCGAAGCATTCAGTGCTACTTTATGACTTATAAATTGGATTGACCTTTTGAGAGCTTTGCCACAGTCTGGACATCTCCAGCTGTGGGCTGCTATCCTCCTGTCTCAGGTGTACACGTGGTTGTCATGTTCATAAACTACCTCCTTCATTTTGCTCTCGCCATCCTTTATGAAACCAGATGCAGAAACTACGCTCTAGTGGCGTCTGTATGATGTCAGGCTGGGGGGAGGGAAGAGGGTAGTTTAAGAACACGATAAACCCTGAAACCATAAAAGTTTAAAGAAGAAAAGATTGCAAAAATAAAAAGAACAACACGATTATTTGCAAAAAGTAAGATAACAGCAATTGTCGTTTATTTTTGTTCTGGAAAATGTAGAAGCGTGCATATTGATTTCTAGATAAAGCAAACATCAGAACTTCCTATTTTGCAACGTTTGTCACGTTTTGATCAACCTTGAAAACTTGCACTAGCAGAATCTGTCTTTTAGTTTTTTTTAACCTGCTGATAAACTTTTAACACATTTCAGGTTTATGTTCCTGCTTCCACTAATACATTTTTTACTTTTATTGAAGTTTGTAGACATTTATTCAAAGCTTGTTTAACATTGAAGTGTTTTGTGTTTGAGTGGAGGGGTAGAGATATTGAGAGCGACGCGATGAATCGACTGCAGGAATATTTTCTATACTTAATGATGGTTTCAGTGGGAAGACAGCTGTCACCCTGAAATCCTGATGCCAGCACAGAGAATTTTGTATTGAGTCTGTTGGACGCGGATGGAGTTTAATAAAGATGGTTATTAACTCTTAATGTGTGTCACGTTTTTATTCCTTATTTAAATTTGGGGGTATGTGATGTTTTTTTAAAATATAATGACCAGTTTGTCAGGTCAAGTTTGAGTCACATGACTTACCAAAGCAAAAGAAGGAAATGATTAAGAATATAGTAAATTCAATATGTTCCTCTTTCAGATGTTGCTTTTACCTAACTTTGTCAGCAGATGGCGATAATGTCTGCTGAGTGAATCCACACTGGTTGTCCTAACTGATCAGATTGTTTTTCTCACCAGATTTGTTGTGAAATAAGCCTTAAACCAGAGATCTGTAACCTCCAGGACCGGAGGAAACATTTCGACCATCTCCTCTATTAAATCTAATCTGTACGGAACCACAACCTGACATTTAAAATGTGTGATTTTTCTTTTCACTTGTTTAGCAAAATTCTAATCAATCAGCAGAACTATTCCAGTTCCACATCTGTTAAAAACAAGTAGAATAAACAAGTAAATTGTCTTTAAAACACAAGCATAACAATACCTCACACTGATGATTATTTCTGATTAATAACTGAATTAAAAAAAACAAGCCAGTGATCTGTTTTGCATTTTTAAAATTTATTTGGGGCAATGCAGTTTAAAACTTAATAAAAGCTTATTTTTAAGATACTAATAATGCAAGATAGTAATGTTTAACTTTTAGTCAGACATCCCCCATATTTTTAAAGTATTTTTTTTTATTTTTGTAGTTCTTTTCTTTTCAGTTACATTTGTGCTTCTATAAAATAAAGGGACTAAAATACGTTTCACCTGTCTGTCAAAGAGATAGGGATAATTTGCGTGTTTTTTATGTCTTAAAATTAACCAAATTCCAAAATATAACCAAAACTTCTTTCTGATTTTTCTTCCATTTTGCTCAAATATGTATGAAAATCAGTTTAAGTCTTTATGTAAGGTGATATAAACAAACTGATTAGTGCATTTTAAGCACAGTTTTGGTTCAAATTTGTGTCATTTTAAACTAATTACTAATTAAATTTAAACCTGGGATTGTAAAACTGCAGTGTTTTCTGCTTATCTGGGTCTGGGCTGCAGACGCAGCATCAGCAGGGGAAGCCCAGACCATCCATCTCCTCCAGCTTTTACTGACATAGAAACGCTGATAAACTGCAGAATTAAATCCAGTTAGAAAACAGTTTAGTGATTATAAACATTTTAGCCTTTCTGGGTTGATTTCTTCAAGTCTACTTGAACTAAATGCTGCATCTTTTCATGATGTCTTGGTGACAGCCCACAGCTTTTAGTATCTTTAAGACTCATAGAGCAACACCCTCTGCTCAGTGTCACGGTGCTGAATTGCCTGTTGGACTGTGAGTCTGAAAAGGTCAACAAGCAAGCGGAGGTAATAAATGAGGCTGAGGTGGACAGCTTGTGTGGGCGTAATTGGGCTGAAGATCCAGTACAGGGGAACGTTGACTTATGGGTAATTACCTGCAATGTCCTGAGACAAAGAGCTGTGAGTGGCTGTCTCTCTGATTCAATCAGCCCCACACAGAGCAGCGCAGTACACAGCCTCGGTCTTAATTGTCCAATATGCTTTCCCCTCGATGCACAACTGGTTCTGCAGCCGTCCCCCCCACCCCTCCTGCTCTCTCCACCACCACCAGCAGCAACAGAGAATCACATACTTGGAAACTAATTCACACACAGGTCCTTCTGTGCTGCTCGCAAACAAGCATGCATTCTTCACCCTCGATTTGTAACACACATGCGTGCAATTCCAATTTTCCTCTCATACACACTAGAAGTGTGCACTTTTCATCGCAGGCTTCTTTTTCTGCATTAAGTGTCCTTTTGCCTCCTAAAAGGATTTTGTCAATGAGTGCTAAAATGATCTCTAATGGAAATCAATTTGTTTAGCTTATATTTGCATTTTCAACACAAACACTTGATAAGATGAAAACTAAAAAAACAACAGGTCAAACTTCCAGAGAGAAACTGTGTTTTCAGATAAGATAAATCCAAGAAGGCACGCTGTGCTTCATTTATGAAAAGTAAACAAAAACAACAAACAAGATGCCTTACTTTTTATTGTGTAACTTGTTGAGAGCTTATTAATTACACACAGAAAGGCTCAATGGTGAGAGAACAATAAGTAGAAACAACACAGTTCTTGGCCCTAAAAGCAGCAGGACAGAAACAGCGGCTCTGTGGTGGAAAAGTAAACAAAAAAGAAGAAAAACAATGGAGTCATATTAAAAACTGAAGCCACAGCGCAGATACCTCAGAGCCTGACATGAAATATTCTCTGTTTTATGAGAATGGGAAGAAAGATAACGTACGTCATAAAGAAGCAGGTTGACTTGACTCAAATCAGTACAAAAAGGATTGAACAATTTCCTAAAAAAATGTAAGCCTGCATAAATTCCTGCAACAGCAACAAACGGCACCTTTGATAAAAAAAAAAAAAAGAGTCTGCAGGCCAAAGCGCAGAAATCACACCGAAAGAAAAGCAGGAACATCAAGTTACACCATTTCACTCCACATATATTCTAAAATCAGTCTATAGCAGACATTAAATACTCCATTACGTCATCCTATAAATCTGTTAGTGTAAAATACCGTCTATAAACATAAACTCTGTGTAACAAAATTGAAGCTTATTCATATTGAAGGTTCCTCCAAGTTTGATTATTGTGCCAACCAGAAAACACAACGCTGTTTCATAGCAACATGTAAATCCTCCGATATAGAAAATCTGAATAAACATCAAATATATACTGTATGTGTACAAAGTGCTTCCTCTAAAGTGTCCATAAGCTTCTTGCTGTTTGATGAGCGCAGTGAACTGGCATTGTAGTAAACATCTGTACAGTTCAATTAAAAAAAAAAGAAAAATAAAAGCACCTCCCACCTTCTGTTTCAAACTTTTCCTCAGTTTTGTGATTTTTTTTTCTATTCCAGTTAAACATTCACAGTCACCAACGAGTCTCTCTTCTTCACCAAAGGCTTCTGGGATTTTTTTTTTCCTCCAACGGGAAGCAAAACTGTCCTTTAGTAACGACCGAATTAAACGACGTTTTCCCATTTTTACAAAACCTGTTTGCAGATTTGATCTTGATGCTGCACTCTCAGAACTAAATCCTCTGCACCGCCTTGAGAACGAATGTATGAATGAAACCGTGCACCAAGCAGCAGCACATTGTGACACTTTACATGAAAATATATATAAACTTGTCATTTTTTTCAGCACTAGTAGTGAATATATTAAGACATTCAGCAATAGCATCAACTTGCTGGTTTTATCTGTACTAGGCAGCAGCAACAGAGATATTTCCCCATGAGGGACAGAAAGAGAGAGAGAGAGAGAAATGGCACATATTTGTCAGATTCACATTTTACGGCACTTGCTTTGTCTGCATTTGTTGTGCGATTGTCTGACACAAAAGATGTGTTTTATTTTTAAACCAACCAATTATTTATCTCCAAAAAGAGCTTTATTTGGAGGCTCTTTTCATGCATCAACAATGCTTCTGAGTCACTCGTGTACCTCTATAATAAAAAGTATAAAATATATTGTTGCATCGCAAAACCATGCACATAAAACGAGCACTTTCATTACACATTATGTAATGTTATCCTGTTTGTGACAAGCATGTTATTTAATTTTTGTGACAGAAAACTGGAATTAAAAAAAATTCAAGGAGCAGTTAAACCTTTTCAAAAGGCCTTTCTAGCACTCCTGTTACTCACACAGACCTTTTATAAAAAGCAACATTGTCATAAACAAAGGACAGGCTAAAGCTAACGCGGCTGAATAATCTGATTATGCCATACTTTAATAATTATGTTATTCTAGGAAAAGTAGGGGGCTATAACCATACATATATATTTTGCTATCTAGTCTGTTGTTTTGACCCTTTATTGGGTTTTAAAACAATTCTTAAAATCACGTTTTAGTGACAAACTATTTTCAAACAACGGTATTATATAAGGGGAATGTTTTACATGTCTAGTGTGAATATATGCATGCTTATTTTTAGTAGCGTGCCATGTGCACAAAACCCATTTACATCAGCTCATCTAGAAGAACATGTTTGTGCACAGCAGTGCAATAAAAAAAGAACAAACCTAGATCATGTGATCGCTGTACCGTAAAGCGAGGCAATAACGCTGTAACAGGTACAGCTAGTACAACACTGCATATGGCACATTTCACTAATAAAGATAGTGTTGGTTCATTTTATCTACTTTCACAGTCGTTCAGCTTATTCCAGTTGCTGCAGTAATGCAAAACAAAATAAAGTTTAAAGAGGGTTCATGAATGGGAGAGGTTCCCTTGTGTTTAAGGACTGAAGCGAGGTACCTTTGAGTGAGGCACTTGGTACTGCTACATGTTCTTGGATCTCACCATGAAGGAGCTGCACTTCACTGTGGTTAGTTATATTATTCATAAGGTAGGGTGAGTGTTCAAATAAATTCAGGAATTAGTTTTCCACTTCCCTTTTATCTGTCCACCTTTAATCTTCTTCAAGGTTTTCCAAACTAGGGTTCAGGGTTTTGTTAAATCACTTAATTATGAGCAGAGGTGGGTTGTAACTAGTTACATTTACTCAGTTACATTTACTTGAGTAACTTTTTGAAAAAAAAAATGTATTCTTATGAGTAGTTTTAATTCGCTGTACTTTTTACTTTTACTTGATTAACATTTTGGTTAAGTATCGCTACTCCTACTTGAGTAAAATCTCTGAATCCTCTACCTACTGTGAGTAACTTTATAGAAGAACAAACACGTTTTGACATAAATACACCAGACACACCTACAGCTTATTAAATAAGACCACCTGTTTCTGCACCAGCTTTGTTTTCCTACTGTCGTTTTCTATCTGTTGAGCTAGCTAGCTATTTTTATCTAGCTAGCCAGCTTGCAAGAAAGCTAGATATCAATAGCTATACATAGCTAGATAGATAGCCGCATAGATAGCTAGCTAGCTCGATCTACTGTAAATATTGGCATTATTTTGGAAAAAAATACTTAGAAACATATTTCTTCTGCTTAAAGGTGCTATTTCGTAATTTTCTTATGTATTTGTATCAGTGTTTTGAATTTTAATTTCCCCCAAATTGTATATTTTTGTCTGTCTGATGACATAATAATAAAAAAAATAATCAGATGGATGTTACTTTTTACTTTTTTTTTGGACAGCAACATTTCACTTTTATTGATTACATGTATGCTGAAAAAGTGCTACTTTTACTTAAGTACATTTTTGGGTACTACCCACCTCTGATTATCAGGAAGGTTTTGAAGTAATTTAACCAAAATGTGGACTTTTATTATGAACATCTTTAAGCCTGGGATGCAGGTCTGCATAGTGTTAAATATTTTTGGAGGAGGGTGCTTTCTATAAAAATAGATATCTTGTGAAGTACTAATAGGATGATGATATAAATAAACTGGAATAAAAACGTGAGTAATAATACACTCTGTGGTATTAAAAAACACTGTAAATTAAGACTTGCTCTACATACAAATCGACCAGAGATGTAAAGACCTGATTATTCTATGACCCATTACATTCAGGAGTTGTCAGAAAACACATATTTCTAATTTGGTTTGTTGTGTTGCCTTTTGGTTTTTTCTGCATTTGTGTTAAGAATGTGTGCAGCTTTCATCTATCCAATGTGCTGCAAGTGTTTTATTTTTAATTTCTTGTTTTGGTTTCCAGCAGCGATCAGGGTGGGCATCTGCTGAAGAGTTTTTGGCCAACAAGCCTTACACCGGCAGGTAAAGTCGTTTCACGATGAGAGGTTCCCCAGCAGGTCTGGGGTGACGTATCCTATAGGCAAAGGGGCTTTGAGGGGATGCTGTGGGAGGCAGGGAGGAGGAGACTGGCTAGGAGGCAGGTTGAGGAGCAGATTTTGATGAGTGTCCAGCTCCTGTACTACTGTGTAGTCTGCAACAGGAGCAAAAAACTGGGTCTGGGGCGAGTCGGGAAGAATGTACGATGACTGATTAGCCTCTGATGGGGCTGCAGGTTTGGTCTCCATCGGTTCAGGGTGTATGGTTTGGTACCCCTCCCCAGGCATGGGAGAGCTGGGGGGAGTGCTGATCTGCCGGGCGTTGCTCTCAGAGGTGTAGCCACTTCCATCTGGATCCACAACAAGAAGCTGGAACTGAGGCGTGTTCTGCTCACTCTGCTTTCCTTTCTTTTGTGTTTCCTTCTCCGTGTTCTCCTGGATTCTGAGCTGCTGGCCAGGAGACAGCACCACCCCCCCTGAGGGCATCACATTGCTGACCTGGGCGTATAAGTCTGTGTTGATCCAAGTCCGCTGCCCTTCGGACTGAGTTTGGATAAGTGGGCTTTCATTTATCTCTGAGGTTGGTGATTTATCGACAGCCTGCAGGGAGGCTTCTTCGTCCTCGGGTTGGCCCGGCAGAAGAGAGGTCATCAGCATTTGGGTGTCCTGTTCTGACAGATCTGTGTTGTAACAGCTGGACCGGCCCGAGTCATCATCAGGGTGGCTGGAGGAGAAAACATGGGAAGATTTAAAGTCACCTAGAGCAAAAGTGATTCATTTACTAAAGATTTTGTGTCCTACCTGACGGTGCTAAAGCACCCCACGTTCCTCTGAGGGAGACCAAGGAGCCTCCGAGTGTCTGAACTCTGATTGTCCTCCTTCTCTCCACATTCTGCATCCTCTTCATCCACCTCAATAAACTCCACCCATGGCTCATCATGGTAGAAATCCGAAGCATAAGTTGGTAGGCCACCTATGCCTCCACCATTCAGGATAAAATCAAGCTCCTCCAGTTTCCCCTTCTGCACGAGAACAAAACACAACAGCTTCCTCCGATCAGAACACCGTTTCTTAGACTGTCATGCAGTGAAATAAACATGTCAGTAACTACCAGGACGGTTCGTTAAAGCTTCACACAAACACGTTGTGCTTCCAGTGCACCTTGTGTTTTCTCCCCACTAGCTTTGTGTTTACTGACAGTCAGCAGTGCGATGATTACGCAGCCTAACAGGCCAAACGAGCCACGTTGACACACAAGTCTGTCTTTGATTAAAATTACAATGTTGGAAACAATTAAAAAGAAAAGTTACGCAACACTTTATATAATCGCTTTATTGAACAACCACGCACAATGAAAGAGGCGGTCTGCTCTGAACTGAGAATGCATTTTTATTACGTATATACTGTATATTGAATAATCTGTTAAAAGTTGTTAATTTTACAGATGAAAAGAAATTAAAGTTGACTAAGAAATCAATCATGTCATGTGTTTGTAATGTTGGGCCTTTTAAACATCAAAACACACAAAAACACGAAGATACCTTTAACAACTCTGAGTCGATTCCTTTGATTTTAGGTGCAGGAACAGGTGGCAGCAAAATCATCATCAATCTGGAAAGACAATGAGTTGATGTGTTTTCTTCATTATGATTTTTTTTTTAAGACACTGTGGCGTCTAAACTGAGTTTTTAATCTCACAAAATGTGAATAAACAGAAAAGTAACTCAAATATTAAAGAAAAAAATATTGTAAAAACACAATGTGTGCAAAAGAGACAAAAAGTGAATGGTTTTTTTTTTACCTCTGCTGCTGAGAGATGACAATCAGCATGATGAGTATGAGGATACCCACAATCCCAAAAGTCAGAACCAGAGTCAGCAGGACAGCAGACTCTAAAAACACAAACGTTTTGTGTAAATTTAGATTATTCTGGTCATGTATTTAAAATAAGTCAACATCACAGCTAAGCTAAGCTTGATACGTTTACACAAACAGAATCAGGGGGTTAAAACTGAAGCACTGCACTCAAAGGAGGTAGTCACAGGACTGAATTAGTGTGTATGCAAGCTGTTTCTACCCCAGCGTGCAGTGTGTAAACTCACATGGACACTACTTTACCTTTGTGAGGCATCTCGGTCACTTTAATAAAGATGGAGTCACTGAAATCCCCAAACTTTTTAAAGCCCTGCATCTTGGTGCGAATGTGAACTTCGTACTCTTTCTCAACGTGCAGGCCGTAGATTGTCTGCCGAGTGTGTGGCTGCTTATCCAACTGAAAGTGACAGATATAAATTATGAGTTACGAAAGAAAATACAGACTCTTACAAAGCTAACTGAAAGGGTATCAAGAGGTCTGGGTTTACAGTATTTTGGGTACCTTCAACTATGACCTTTCCAAATGTGCTGCAACTCTTAGCATGTTTTATATATTTAGGGTAGAAAGCATCTTGCAAAAGAGGGATCTGAAACTATTTAAAGGTCTGCATTTGTCAAGTAATAACAAATGAGTCTGCACAAGGTCCCATGACCTCTGACCTACAGATCCCTCCCGTCACTTCCTTCTTGCTCCAGCTGCTAGAGCCCTGCCAACTAAGCTAAAGAGATCAGGAGGGAGTTTAAGGGGGAGGGGAAAGGAAACACAGCAATCTGCCTCTGTGACCTACCAACAACTTACTTGTAAAGGAGCATAAGTGATAATAATAACTTATAATAATAATAAGTTTAATAGAAACTTTAGATGGAGGACTCACTGCTTTCCAGTTTGTGGCATTCCTCTCTCTGTACTGGATTTCATACTCGATGCGCATCCAGCCCGTGCTGACGTCTGCAGAGGGCGGGGACTCCCAGCTGACAATGACATCGTAACTGAGCTCAGAGGGACTTACGGTCAGCAGGGTCCAGTTTAGAGACACGGGCGGGTCAGGGCGCACTGAGAGAAACACGGCAAAAGTTGAGATTAAAATAGAATAAAAACAAGCAGCTCTTTACACCATCTGGCTTAGTGAAGGGCCTTTTAGCACTCATTGGAAAACAACTGACTGGGATGAGGGTTTACAATTGTAAATTTGTAAGTTGTATGTTTGCAAAAACCAAATTAATTAAGTAAAGATTTGGCAAAACTCACAAATTGTAAAACAAACAAAAAAACAAAAAAAAAAGTAATTTTCAGAAGCTTATTTCTCTCTAAAAACTGTGGAGGTGTCTGCCCCCCCTCAAAAACCCCTATCACCACCCGTGCTGCTAATGATTTTTGTCCAGTTTAGTGAATGTGGTCCTCAGTTAGATAAACACTTGCAGACATCAGACATTTTTTCCTGTGACGGAACAACTGCTTTAGATTTGTCTGTCCAGAACATAAGCGTCCAAAAAAAAGTCCTGGTATTTGTCTTTATCTTGACTGTCTGACAAAAAGTAGCCTGCTCTGATGTTCTTTCCTTGCAGACAAAATATGTGCTTTCTGATCAAAGGGGTTATCTGCACAACCTGGGATAAACACACCAAAAAAAAATGCAGATGCTGCAAGACTTGCTTTTGACGCCAACATTTTGATCATTAAGCGAAATTGCTGGAAAATCTATATCTAATAGAAAAAAAGATAATTCAAATGTTGGCTTGTTGAAATGAGTTTTTGGAGATCATTAAACATGCATAAACTAACCAATGTCCTCTACTGTGAAGCAGTCGTCCTCGTTGAAATAGGTGACATTGTTTTGGCTGCGGAGCTGCACGCAGTAGGGGATCCAAACAGATGTGTGGTTTGCGTCAAAGAAGCACTCCCTATTCGAATGGCTATACTCAGGACATTCTTTCCATTCAATGGTGGGAGAAGTAGATCTTTAAAGAAAGAAAAGGGGGAAAAATAGTTATTGTGCAGTCGAGAAATTAAAAAGGTTCAACAGAGTTTACACTCACTCTTTCTTCAGGTAAAACACTCGGAGTTCTCCAGGAGAGGACAGGTTGTGGAAGGTGCCTGGACTCCACCAGCAGCGAAACGTCTCCAGATCCCTCGACATGCAGTCGGTGAAATGAGGCTCGATGGGAGCTGAGAGTCAGACAGTAAGAGAAACGACAGCATTAGGAGCAGTAGAGGACCTCAGGCTGATCCATCACCTCCATCAAACCCCTGTAGGTGCTCCAGACTGGTAAACAATAATGGAATTCATCAATTTGACAACATGTTGAGCTTGTTAATCATTCAGAGAGCGACAAAAGGCGTAAAAGTGCAAAAATAGAAAGACTGAATTAGGTGTTAGTTCGGACTTTATGTGTTGTTTCTGCTCAATTTTGGAAAAAATTCAAGATTTTTTTTTTATTCCTGAACACCATTACTCACTGAAACACAAGACAGAGTTCACATTTTAAAAAGACTGCACTGATTTTCATCAACAGGTGGCAGAGTTGTGACGATAAAAACTTATTAAATTACTATTATCTTACTAGGGGTGTGTATTGGCAAGAATCTGGCAATATGACATGCATCACGATACTAGGGGTGCAACGGATCAGAAAGCTCACGGATCGGATCGGTTCACGGTTTTGAGTCACGGTTCGGATCAATTTTCGGATCAGCATAATGAAAAAGAAAAGACAAAAAACTTTGCTCTCTCATTATTTTCTAAAACACTGAGCAACTTTTTTATGCTCAATCCTCATAAATACAAACTGCATTTAACTCAGGATGTCAACCTGATGCTTCAATAAAGTTTTGAATCATATTAAAACAAATTAATGGGGGAGATAGACTCATATGCGCACCTCAGGGTCACAGACCTGCTTCTGTCAAACTAGCGGTCACAGCTGGGGGTCGGGGGTGCGGAGGGTCGTGACGCACGAGGCGCTGCTTTGTGGCTGCTGACTGAACTCCGGTTATATTAACGTTTATTAGCTCGTATAAAAGCCCAACATAACGTTATCTTAGACACAAACGGGTGAATCTAGTTTGTCTATCAGAAAGATTCCAGCTGACGGAGAGAGAGACGGAGGAATCAGAGGCAGCGCGCAGCAGAGACTGGATATTGATCAGGGATCCTTCGTTCTGGTGTTCTAAAACGGCTGAAGCCAACAGAGTTAACCTCTATACGTGATGCAAAACAAACCCCTTTCTCAGAGGGGAATAATCTGCAGATTTAGAGCGCGTGAGAACAGAACGTCGGGAATTATGTAGCGACGCACGCGCTCTACATGAACCGCGAACCACGTGCGTTCCGAACCGTAGATGGTGATCCGTACGAACCACGGATCGATGATGATCCGTTGCACCCCTACACGATACAATATATTGTGATATATCAAGATACTACAAGTGATACGATATATTGTGATATTTATGAATTTAACTGTTGGAAAACTGTCGCAGCTGAAGAGAAAAGTTAGCCTCCTTAGTCGTCCACTAAGCAGAATCAATTCGCTTTGTGCTAAAATGAGACTTTAACGCTACGTTGTCATGGTATCTAGACACATGTATTTAAATGTGTCATGTTGCCTGTCACAGTTTTTACAACATTTCTTTGTTTTGAAACCAAAATGTGTCCACACATCAGCTTTGACAGCTGCTGTATCCTCTCTGCTTCATTAATCTTATAGCTGTGACGTTAGCAACATTTACCTCACTGGTACTATCGCGAGATCGATGTTCTGTGGGAGTAGAGGACTGCAGAGGACTAATGACTGCAGTCAGCAAGCGATCAGAGGTTGAAATGCAACAAAAAAATGAACTACCGCTGTTAAGTTTTGCATGCAAATTGTTAATAAGAAATCAATATTGTGCTTTAAGAATATCGATATTATATTGTGATATGAAATATCGCGATATATCAGTGCATAGATTTTTTCTTACACCCCTATATCTTACTAGAATCAACAGATTAAAAATGCCTAACTTCAGGTCTATTTAGGATAAGATCAGACATTAGTTTAAAGCACCAACTATTTAAATCAAAATGTTCTACGTGATCAACCAGTAACACAAACAAAAAAACAGACAGTGCTGCTATAAAAACAGAGAAGAGCAAAGAACCAAATGGAAAAATATTGCTAAACACTACACTGGAGAACACGTGGGACTCATAACTGAAAAAAACAGAGGTGTACAATTTAAAAATATTTATAGTAAATTTTAAACCACAAGATGGATGTGAGTTCAGCCTTCTGAAGGGGTAAAAATGTGCAGAGTTCTGATGGCATGACAAAATTTGAACATGCTTGCAAAACAAAATGTGACAAAACACATTTATTAATAATAAAGTTTTTGAGTGAATAACATTTTGTGATTATTTGGAGCCTAAATCACAACTGAAATACAAATTTTTCAATTGCAGAGGCCTACATTATGCACAACCTGCATAATTTAGAATGCTTCTTAAATCCTCATCGCCTTGCAAACATTTGTTCTCCCTTTAAATGTAATTATATATGCTTTGCATGAACGCTGACATGTATTTTTCAGTGTATAGCCTATTTATAACTGATAAAAGACTAAACAGGCAGCGCCATCAATAGAAACTTGTGCTAACTGTGATGATGCGTAGGAAGAAAACATTGCTGATCCACAAGTTGCATCAAATTTCAGTCACCAACCTTTAGTCAGAGAACCTTGAGGTCCTGACTCAGCCCTTTTCATTCCTCCCTTGGCACCTCCTCACCAACAACCTCCCACCCTCTCCAGTTTCTCATCCAGCATATAGACTTCCAGAGTTTGGTGCAACCATAAATAATCAGCTGAACGTCTCATTGATTTCTGTTCTACCCCGCTCCCTTTCTCTCCCCCTCTGCCGTTTCTTCTCACCACGAGCTGCACTATAAATCACACAAAAATCCCAGAACCAACTCTTAAAATTAAAGACGCAAGTTAATCAGCTCTCTTCAACCTAAAACAAAAAAGTGTCCTCACAGGCCACTAAAGATGAAATCTAATCTCACTAAATCTCACTTTAAACATCCTAATTGTACGTTAGCAGCACGTAGACACACTTCAGCCATAACACCATGAAATCAGTGTTTATATTACATTTCTGACTTTCAGCTCAATACCAAAGTAACCTCATAATTCACCGCCGTCCTGCACAGATGTAAATTTCCCACCTTCCTTCCCTTCATCTTCGGCATGCTGTCATGGCTCCAAGAGGTTTGCTTTCCAACTCAGCCTCCCTCCCCCATCCCACAAATTCCAGCTGCCACCATCAAAGAGGTTTCTGCAGGGAATCTGCACAAGAACTTCTAAAAGCTACAGCAGAACAAGTCAGACTGAAGAAAATGGAAGTGTTAATGTGCACTGTGTAGTTAAATAAATAAAAAATAGATTTTTTTTGCTACAAATATGAGTACAGAAAATATTTAAACAGCAAAATAATCTTTTTCACATGCTACAGCTGTTCTTGTTACATAAGTGGAGAAGATTCCAAGGCAAACAGACAGTGTTTTGAAAGTTGAACTACTAGAGGTTAAAAGGTACGATATTTTTAAAAAACCCGTTTACATGTTTCAGCTCAGCTGAACGTTCAAACCTGGATTGCGTCAGAGGTAAAAGGTTGTTTAGCAACACCTGGAGAGATTTATGACCAGCACCTCTTTTAGTCTTCTAGAAATTCCCCATCTAACACTTTTTTGCATGTTTTCTACATGCAATTATGTATGAATATCACCAACTTTCAGTGGTAAAAAGCTAAATTCTGCTACCATTAAATGATCTGCAGCTGAAAGCCTTTGGCTGGAAGAAAAAAAAAACAAAATTGGTGCATGAGTGTGTGTGTGTTTGTGTGCGCACTCCCTTATCCTGTGCGTCCATATGTTCCTACCTGTCCATGCAGGCTTTGTGTGCCGCTCGGACTGATAAACGCTCTTAGCATCACGTCCGCCTGTCAACAGGCCATGCAGAGCAGCTAGGAAACCATCTACCGACCTCCACGTCAGCTTTGGCCATTAACATTTAGAATCCAGTACACAGCCTCAATCAGCCACTCACCAACTGGTAAACAGAAATAAAAGGCGGCGATCTGGGTTCATCAGTTACTGTATTGTGAAATGTTTGACTTTAACGAGGAGCAAAATGAGGCTGGGGCAATGTGAATTAACAGCTTTTCCACCTCATTAGCAGAACTGGGCTAACGACGGGAGTTTATCAGCCTTGAAAAGGTTGCTGTAAAAAAGGAGAGGAGATACTAAAGAAAACAAAAGGAGGAAAGAGAGCAAGTGTCATAATGAAGATCACTAAATGTGAGGGGAAAATGGCACACCGTTGAGAAGAAGTCTGCAATTAACAAGCACTGGAAGATGCTCTAGAATTGCAAATCTAGTTTGAGCAGGATGTATTTATTCAGAACTGGATCTGAGAGAACGTTTTCAGTCACTGATTATATATCTACCAAATGATCATTCAGTACATTGCTCTTCAAAAGATCTACAATCGGGACGTTTGGTCTTCTCTCGTTATATATAATCATAAGGAATAAAGTCTGGACATTTACTGAAGTAATGCATGCAGCATAATGCCTTTCATGCTCAGGTCATCTTGGAAGTGCAGCTGCTTTGGTTTACCATTATACAAAACCTCATGCAATATTGTAAAATATTGAACAGTCTGTTAGCATTTGGAGTATGTGTTGTGAATGATTTTCAGCTACTACCATGTGAAACTGAGTCATGTTTCCTAAGGTTGAATGGATGGGATGGCAATTCTGAGTAAGACTGACTAAAAAAAAGAATATCCAACGATTGCTGTCTGATGGTTTAATTGCAATCTGTCAGGTGCTTTATGAGATATTTCACTGATGGACAGGTGGGGCTGATTCCAACAGATAATGGCAAAAATTTAAGCAAAGAAATCACATAATGTGGAGTACTTTGAGTACCAGTATATTTCTTTTGAACTTGGAAGTTAGAATTTCCGAGAGGCAAGTTGAAAAAAGCAACTGGAACTCCCCAATAGATGGAATTCTAAGTCAAAACTTTAAAATCCAATATGGCTACCTTGTTAATGAAAAGCTGTGATAGCCGCAGCACCCACTTTGACATCTACAATAAATGGAATGTGTTAGGGATGACTCTCAGCTGATCTCAACAGCTGTCAAACTCACTGATTTCTAGCTATTAGTCTGTTTTCTAATGATGCCATCTTGAATTGGGCTGAGTCCAGTGTTTATGGGTTGTAGGCGTTCATCCAATGATCAGTTTTATGAGTTTCATTAAAATCTGTCCAGTGGTCAAATCAAATGATCACACATACACACAAGTCCAGAGGCAAAAACATCACTGCCTGCTTTGGTGGCAGGAAATAATTATTATGAATAGTCACAATACCAAAAGGAAACATTAGCTGATGGGCTGGCAGAAGAAACGCAAAACTTCCAACACCTTCTGCAGCACTCTGTGTGTGTGTGTGTGTGTGTGTGTGTGTGTGTGTGTGTGTGTGTGTGTGTGTGTGTGTGTGTGTGTGCGCGGATGTTTAGCTAACCAGATGGAGAAAGTGGCTGCACAAACTGACACTGTGCTAAGAGAAAAAAATCCCACTCAGTCTACACCAGCCAAGTCCTACATTACATTCCTGAACCACAGCAATATCCACGGTGCACACACACACACACACACACACACACACACACACACACACACACACACACACACACACACACACACACACACACACAGACACACACACACACACACACACACACACATTCTGGTATTTGTTACCTTCTTAGGGCCACCGATTTTTGCCTACCTTCTTAGGACCACCCTTTCCAGCCATTGTAGAGACACATGAAATACATTTCTGAACTGGAAAAAAAATCTATTTTAATGATATCACTTTTGATTCCTAAAAATATGAAAAGCTATATTTTCCAAATTACAATAAATTTTTGCTATCTTTCTTAGGACCCAACCCCGCCCCCAGAAAAAAACCCCAACTAGAATGGATTTATTTAGCTAGATAATTTATGGAATTAAAACATCTCCAAATTAAATGTATTCTAGGGCATAACTACTAGAAATTTAAGTTGACTTGACTAATAATATAGGTGCGACACAAAGCCTCTTGCTTGTGAAAATGTAAAATTAAGTTTGCCAAAGCCACAACACTGCTTCAATATTTTTTTTCTCTTTCTGGTATTTTATATCTGAGCTCTAGGTATGGGGTTTGCATGGCTTCTGGATTCCTGCTCAGCCTGCATGCCTGGCATCAACCAGCTCAGATCATTATTACTAATCTGTTTGACTCCATGTTTTATTTTTCCTTGTGTCCTAAATTGTAACATTCCCAGCTGTAAATAAATTATCCCTCCACTTGTGCAGCCAGCCCTTGTCTCACATGCCCAGCCACACTCTACAATATCCCACTGAACATTAATCCTACGCCAGTTAAACATCTCCTCTCCATCACCACTCTGGTATCTTGTAAAAAAATCTTCAACACTTAGTCCCACCTTTGTGTGCTCTGTGCTTAGGTCCACATTGTTCTGCTTGAATCAACTCATTATCACTTCTATATGGGAGATCACGTTTCTCTGCAAATCATAAAACAATAAGTCTACCAAAATAAGACTGCATGTATAAAACGGCAACCAAATGAACAAATAATCACAGATATGTATGCTAAAACATAAGTTTTTATTACTTTTTAACCAGCACAATTAACAAAAAAAGGGAAGAGCCCTAAACCAGTACTAACAAAACAGTTGTTCATGATGAATATGCATGTTAACCTTCAACATACAATTTCTTTTAAAAAAAGAAAGAAATCCTGACCGTCTCCTACATATTTTAACTTTTGTAGCATAACTTTCCTGGCATGAATTTATTTAAACATAAATACTCTTGTTTTTAACTAGGTAAATTTAACAAATATATAAATATTTCTTAAAACAAACCACTAATTATCAAAGTCTGTACAGATACAACTGTATTGTGCAGCTTTTTTTTTAATACAAATGAAAATAATTTAATAAAAACCTAATTTGTGCCATACTTCTGTTTAAACTTGTGCAGAAAATGTTTGATGCCATAGATTACAATAACCAGGAAAAGGTATTGTTTATTAACATGCAGCATGTGCAAGAATACAATGTTTTTGTGGAATTAATGGAAGTAAACATTTCCTACAGAGGTTAAACTGCTGTATGGCACATGGTTGGGTGTTTCTGCGATTATTTTCAGTTGTGCAGGACCTTTAGGTTTGTCCAGGATGGACAGAAACTTGTGCCATCAGAAACTGAATTTGAATAAGGTCTATTCTAATTTGCATTATTCAGATTGACTCTGAATAGATCAACTTGAATAAATGCTTTAAAAAATTAAATCTGAATTTGTATAATTTGAAATTCAATGTATTGGTTTGGAAATAATAAATTGAAACTGAATTTAATGTTTTGAAACTGATTTCATTTGCTTTGAAACTGAATTTCATTCAGTTTTCATTAATTCATCAATATCCTATTAAAAATTCAGTTCTAATACTTTCAGCTTAAGTTCTCACCGTTCAATTTCAGTTGTACAATTCAATTTTACTTCTTAAATTCAGTTTTCTGGGTCACACATCCATATCCTCAGGAAGCTACAGAATAAATGAGTGCAGATTGACCAGTGAGTCTAGCCTACCATAGCTTCCTGAGCTGGAGAAGGGCTCAAATAAAATTGTCAGATGTCATGTACATTGACCAGTGACCAAACTCTCAGATTGGTAATTGTATTTCATGTATAAGAAGCATCATACATAAACTTAATGTACGTAATGTAAACAAACTATAGCTTAACAGTAGCTGTTATGCTAACAGTTAGCTAAAAAACTGCACAGCTGTCTCAATGGCTGCATTGCACGGCGCTTCCGACACTGGGGAACAGATTGTTTCAGGAAAACTCTACAGCTAGCATAACAGTTACTGTTAAGCTATTGTTTGTTTACATGATGCTACTTGTACATGTAATACATTTATTACCAACCTGGGAGTTTAGCTGCTGGTCATTGTTGTTCAGGTAGTGCTTATAAATTCCACAGCATCCACTTCCAACTCGTGAGCTAAAGCTCTAAACTTTATTATTGTTCACCATAGATCAGTCTTTATATACTACTCTTGCCATTCATGTGCCTGTTGTTCACCATTATTATTACTTTAACATTTCGCTACATATCAACATATCCTCTCCCTCATTCTAAATTGTAATATTTTTTTTCCCCATTTTTTTGGGGGGACATGACAAACAGCATCTGACAGCTGTATTTGTGCCCCTCTCCAGCTCAGGAGGCCTTAGTAGGCTAGGATCACTGGTCAATCTGCGCCCAATTATTCTGTAGCTTCCCGAGGACCAGGATGTGCCCCAAAAAACTGAATTTATGATGTGAAATTGAATTGCACAACTGAAATTGTATGGTGAGAACAAAGTATTAGAGCTGAATTTTCAATAGGATAAAATCCAGTTTCAAAGAAAATTAAATCAGTTTCAAAACATTAAATTTATCCGGTTTCAATTTAGTAAAAATCTTTTCCAAACAAATTCATGGAATTTCAAATAAGACTAATTGAGATTTTATTTTTAAAATAATTTATTCTAGATGATCTATTCAGATTCAATCCGAGCAATGCAAATTAGAATATACCTGATTCAAATTTAGTTTCTGATGGTACAAGTTTCTGTCCATCCTGGACAAACCTAAAGATCCTGCACTGTGTGCCAACCTTCTTTCCATCAATTCCACAAAAACATTCATATTAAATTTTAAAACAAAACATGCCAGCATTTGCTGAAATGAATTTTTTTTTAATCTCTAAGAAATTAACTGTTTAACACAAGAGTGTATTAGTGAACTTGGTGTGTCTTGTGCGAAAGTGCTCCAAAAATGGTTTAAAACACTGAACATTACCTTTTGAAGTAGATTCTTATCTACAGCCTCCTACTAGACATTATTCTGTTGTGAATGTAGAATTTTACAGCTCTCCAGTCCCTCTCTGCAAGGGCTTCTGGGGCAGCAGCAAGGCACCTCTCACAATCTTGTTTTCCAGGCGTTTTTCCCATTTGGATGAAGCTCATCAA